>VZRH01002835.1:121476-147608 GCA_013397555.1 Urocynchramus pylzowi | reverse complement strand
GATCTGGGGGCAGCGCGGGCCGGGGTCTCCCCCTTCCCCCGGGCCGGGGGCGGCAGGCTGAGCCCGGAGGGTCCGGCGGCGCTTCCCGGCCTTGCCTCACCTCCCAGCGCTCTGCCAAATGGCCGCGGCCGGTCTCACACGTGTGGGCACCCCGGGCCGGCGGAGGGGGGCCCAGGCAGCCCCCTTCGGTCGCCGGGGTGGAGGAATTTATTTACAACTCCATAACCCAGTCTGTAAAGTTTCTCCTTTGGCGGGTGTTCGGTTTGATGTGTTCTACTCTAAGAAACCTCCTCCCTTGGCTTGAATATTCGTTTAAAGTGCCTCGTAAAGGCAAAACACAGAAAAAAATTGTTCGTGGAAACTCTCACGTACTTGTGTTAAAGCAAGAAATCCCCCTTGGTGCAGAGATCCTGGTAAGCCGTGGTAATGCAATGTCATCTCTCCATCTTTTCCCATAGCGAGTCAGATGGCAACCCTAGCACAGAAGATGAATCCAGCAAGGGGCGGGAGGATTTATCTCCCCATCCACTCTCCAGCTCATCCGACGGCGTGACCAGCCTCAGCCTTCCTGGCCACATGGAGCCTGTCTACATGCAGCAGCTTGGAAACACTAAAATAGCCTTGAGCTCGTCGGGTGTCTTGTTGAACGGGAACCTCATGCCTGCCAGTACCTCTCCTGTCTTCCTCAATGGTAGCTCGTTTCTTCAGGGACCCAACAGTGTCATACTCAATGGACTCAGCGTGGGCACTTCTCAGACTGTTACCCTAAATTCGCCCAAAACCGCGGCGAGTGTTGTGAGCAACGGGGTGTCCATCACTGACATACTGTCCTCGTCGTCGTCAGAAGATGTTAAAGACTTCAAACTCCTTCAGGCTTCAGTCCCCAATGCCACAGCAGCCTTCAGCCCTAGCAACATCCCAGTCACTTTCCCAGGATTGATACCAAGCTCAGAGGTGAAAAGGGAAGGCGTAGAAACTGCTGCTTCCCAGGATGGAGGCTCCGTAGTTACTTTTACTGCTCCTGTCCAAATAAACCAGTATGGCATTGTCCAGATCCCCAATTCAGGAACAAATGGCCAGCTGCTGAATGGAAGTATTGGTTTTTCTTCTCTGCAGCTGCCTCCAGTTTCTGTGGCAGCTTCACAAGGTAAAAGCTTTGCCTCTTTCAGTAAGAGGTATGAGAAAAGGTTGAAATCAGGCACACTTAGCATTTTAGCGGCTGTGGTCCTTTTCTTCCAAGGTATCAACAAAGTATCTCAGCCATGGCCACACGCAGAACATCAAATAATACTGTTTACCTTCCTTTATAGTGGGTTATGCTCGTGGGCAGACTGTTAGATGAAGCTGAGCTCCTCTGTTGAGAGCATGGAAGGAGGTCTGGTAATTTGCACCCCTTTCATCTCGTGCTGTTCACAGAAGTCTGTGATAGGAGTCTTCACAAATATCTGTAAATTTTGCATGTTTCAGTAATTCAAAATAGTCCCCGTTTTCCACTGAGTTCTTTTAATGAGAAGGTTCATAAAAATGAAAATTATGGCAGCTGGAAATTGTTACCGTTGTTGTTCTTGTGGTGGCTGTTTTGTTTTTTTGTTTTCTTAACGAAGGCATTTCACAAAAATACATTTTGAATTACTGTAGACACAACAAGACCAAGAAGTTGCTTGTACATTTTCTGTTCCATAATTAAGAAAGATTAAACTTGAGGGAAACAATGGAAGTAAGCACTAGCTCGTAGATATAAAATGTGAGGCTCTTTGGATAAAACTGCCCTCAGTCCAAGGGAAATATGTCATCACAGGTTCATGTGCCAAGTGTGCAGGCTCCTCCCCAAGTTTGCTTTAGAGTTGGTCTTAACATACCATAGTCTCAATCTTGCAGCTGGCCAGGAGGAATCCCAGGGAGCACAAACCTAGTTCTGGGTCCCTTTTTTGAAGCAAATCAAATTAAAAAGCACAGTTGAACATCTTTGATACTCATTGTCCACTTTATCTTTGATTATGAAAATGGTTAAACTGGAATGATTCTGGTTTCAGGGGCTGTGAATACTATAATGAAAGCCAAATTGTGCTCATGTGCTTCTTTGAATTTAACGTGTATAGGGTGTGGATTGCTCTTGCTGAAGCACAGGGAGAAGCACTGAAGCTGTGCAACCGCATTTCAAATGGGTGCACAATTATAAGGTCCTAAAATGTGGCACTCACAGGCACTGGAAGTTATTGGCACATAGTTTAACCAAGATTAAAGAGAGAAGACATTTAGTCTGAATGCCACCTGTAATTACTAAAGCCACTTAATCCACATGCTCCAAGGCATAAACTAACAGCCAGCAAAGGTGAGAAAGTTCTGTCCTTTTAAATATTGTAGGACTATTGTATTTGAAAGTCCTAAGATTCATAATAAGCTCTTCTCTGACCATTTTTCCCATTGTTAAAAATACTGACTGCCTACTACCATCATATCTTTGGTGCAGAGAAAAGTTCTGGTTGTGTTGGATGGATAGCTGGCTGCCTAGTCCAAGTGAAGCATGCTGCAGGCTATTTCTAGTAAGCCAGTAAATAGTACTGACAGGTAACTTAAAGTTACCTGGCTTTGTTGTTCTGATTTACCCATATGCATAACATCTTCCAAAAAATCGTATTTGATTAACTGAAATTAATAGGGAACTAAAATATTCCCCATGTTAGAAATTCATCTTTGTTGCTGTTCTAAAATACTCAGCTGTGTCCAGCTGTAGTCTCTTATAATTAATCTGCTTTTGAGAAAGAGAGGTGTTCCAAGTGGGACTCAGTCCCAAGAGCCAGTATTTCTTATTTTAGGAATTACCATAATGACAACTGACATGGCAAGTCCAGTGAAAACAACTTCAGGTCATCTCTGGCCACCTCTCCTTGCTTTGGCTCACTGCACCATCACACGAGCAGTGCCATGGCTTTCAGCAAGGGCAGGCAGTGCTGGGTGACTTCTCACAGCGTGGTGGATGTGGTAGGATTAGGATTTTAGAAAAACACGATGGAGCAAGGTGAAAGGGAATAGAGCTGAGTGCTTGAGGATTGCCTGGTTAGACCAATGGAAATTACCGGTTTTTCGTGTTTTCTGTGCGGGTTGGCTTGGGCAGGTTCTCCCCAGCAGCAGTGGATTTCATGTGACGTGTCTCCAGTTCCCACACACAAGCTGTAGTCTGTCACTGAACTATCTTTAATAGCTTTTCATGCTTCTATTCTTAGATGGAAATTGAGTGGTGGCAACTAGTGAAGGCCAAAGCACATTCATTTTAGTCACATGGCTGGGGACTGTTTGCTCCTTAATGAGAGTCTGAAAGATACCTAATCTAATATATCAGAAACTTTTTTTTTAAAACTTTCTAGAAGCAGCTTCTATTAACAGCAGTGATTTCTTTACACCAAGTTTTCTCTTACCTGCTACAAAAGTTGCTTTTCAGTGTTACATGAAATATTAGTGTATGTGTATGGTGCAAAGGTAAAAAAGACCAGGACTGCATAACTCTCTGCCAGCTGTAATCTCTGTTTTCTTTTCTTTTGCTTCCCTTTCCCTAGGTAATGTTTCAGCAAACCCCAGCACATCTGATGGAGGAACTTTTACGACTGAATCTTCAACAGTGCAGCAAGGAAAGGTTTTCTTCAGCCCCCTCACTCCGAGTGCAGTGGTTTATACAGTTCCCAATTCGGGCCAGGCAGTAGGATCTGTCAAGCAAGAAGGACTGGAAAGAAGCCTGGTGTTTTCTCAGTTGATGCCAGTCAGTCAGAACACGCAACTGAACGTCAACATGTCTTCTGAAAATATATCCAGTGCAGGACTCCAGTCCCTGGCCTCCTCGCTAGTGAATGTAACGCCCTCACATAATTTTTCCCTCACACCACCAACTCTTTTAAATGCTGCAGAACTGAGCTCTGGTATCTCGGAGGGCCAGGCCATGTCTTCACCCGTGACCAGTACCTCCACAGTGATATCTATCAGCAACACTAACTATGCAACCCTTCAGAACTGTCCCCTCATCACCAGTCAGGATCTGCTGTCCATTTCCACAGCGCAGCCCGTGCTCGGGGAAGTCGTTTCGACAAGCGGAGACCGTGTCAGCCACCCCCCTGCACAGGTGCACCAGGATTTTGGCAGAGAGCACAGGTTGGTCCTGCAAGCCGTACCCGATGTCAAAGAGAATTTCTTACCTAATTCTGAGAGTAAGTCAACTGGCAATTTAATGATGCTGGATTCCAAATCAAAGTATGTTATGAGTAACATGGTCGACACGGTATGTGAAGAACTGGAAACGGACAAAAAAGAACTTGCCAAACTGCAGACAGTTCAGATGGATGAAGTTATGCAAGACTTGTAGCTTCTTTCTTTTCTTGCTTTCTGTTTTAATAGATAAGTCTCCTGTTGAGGCCCTGACAAACACCTAGTGGGGGTGTTTGTGGGTTTTTTGTTTGGTGGGCTTTTTTTCATTTAAAGAAACCAGAAGAACATTTAAGTGGTCTGAATCAATGTACAGAGGAATCTCCGGCAATGGAATTAGATTTCCACATTTGGTTTGCATGCAGTATTCTCTTTTAAGCAGATTAAAGGAGAAAGGAAATGGCCAGGGCAAGTACTGAGGAATGGGTACAGGTTTGGCTACCAGATACGACCCTGAAAATTTAACTAGACTCTCCATAGTACAACATACTCTTAACAGTAAGTATACACTCCTAGCTTCAGATGGAAAACAAAAATCTCACTCCAAAATGGTAGAAACAATGCAGACTTTTTTTTTTCTGTTTACTTCCAGTCCATGGGCATTGAGAGATTTCTAAGGAACTCTAGACGATACCTCTCTGGCTACTTTTATGTTGTTTGAGGTTAAGAAACAAAACAAAATCATAATATTGTTACTGGTATGTTTGCTTTTTTTCCAGCAGACTTGCATTTAAACCAAAAGTCTCACATCAATCATGTACAGATTTCTAAATGCTATAGCTAGCATTTTGTCAGTGCACCAGAAAAAGCATCGTTTGAAACTCTAATTATGCAATTCAGAAGCTTTCTATCCAGTATGAATGTAAATATTGTTTCAGTTCTTATAAAGGAGACTTTTTTTTTTAATTAGTACAATGGATTTTATTTATGGTTTATGTTCCCTTTCACTTTAGACACAATGCATTGAAAAGGAAAACGTTTTCTGGCTGTTTAATTTATTTTATTGTTTGAGCAGGAAGTAAGCGTAGTTATTTCTGACAAGGTTTTATTTTTTTGTAGTTTTTTTCAAGCAATAGACTGTAAAAGTAAAATGTTAATCACACTGAAACTAGAAAATTAATTCCCAGTCTCACAAACCCAGGAGGTCACTGTTTCTACCCCCTCTGTCTTTGTGTTCAGGGCTTTTTTTGTTTGTTCTGTTAGTAATTTGCGATTTAGTTGAACCCTTTTGTGTATTTTTTACAGAATTCCACGTGCCTTTCTTCCTAGTGGCCTTATCTTTGTTACTAAAGCACAGTGGCAGGAGGAATAAAAACACTGATTTGCAAATATCCGTCCTCAGGGCCAAATCCTGATGCCTTACTTCTGCAAGCAGACCCGCTGACTTGGGTGCCCCTGCTTGCACGAGTAAGAAGAGGTTTGAGATTCTTCTGGACTTGGTGGGTGACATTTCCTGGCAGTGCAGAGAGCCAAGGATGGGTCCTCCTGCCCCACATCAGCAGGACAGGAGGAGTCCACAGGGGTTGTGCCGAGGGGAAGCTCTTGGCTCCGTGAGATGAGCAGGAAAGGTTGGATGGGCAGGCCAAGGAAGGGAGCCCCATGTTTACACATTGGCCAAACATCCCCATGGGAGGGCTTCAGCTGCTGGTGGAGCAAGGCCCCCAAGCAGGAGTGCAGCTGAGTGTGTATTTATGAACATCCTCCCAGGAGAAGCAGCCTGGGGGCTGTGGTGGGAGCTGCAGCAGCCGTGGTCCGTGCCTGGCTGGGATGGGTGTCCACACCTTTCTCCCTGGGCCCAGCAGAAGCAGGTGGAACAGACCTTAACCTTTCCTCCAGAGGAGTTTTTGTAGCATGGAAAAGCACATCCTTTAAGCTTTAAAATAATAAGAAGAATTCAGATGTACAAAAGTGACGTGCTGTTAATCCTGGTGGGTTTGGTTTTGTTATATTTTAACCTAATGTGAATATATACAGTAACTAAAGCATGTGTTCATCCTCATCAGGGATGAAGCCTTAGGAAGGCAACGGGAAATGTTTTCATAAGCTTCTGTGGGCTCTGAATCAGGCTCAGGACAGAACAAGATCACTTGTAAAGGACAAAAAAAATGGAAAGGAAAGATAATTAAGGAGGCATATCCCAGTGTGTTTGTCTTGATTTTAACTGGTTCCATGGAAAGCTTTTGGGGAATGAAGGTTTTCCTGTGCACCGTCAGCACGGCGTCGGCATTCTCGCTGTAGTTTTGCACTATATTGCGTATTTTGCAAGGTTTTCTGTGGAACCTTGAGGCTGAGCTCTGTTGGTGTGCACTGGAGTCCATGCTGCGAGCCAGGGCTGCAGGGAACAGGGCAGGAAAAGGGAAGAACGAGTGTGCAAGGGGAGCACTTGCAGCTGTACGGAGTCGCTGACGCTCTGCAGGCAGGAGCAGCCCATCAGCAGTTGGCTGTCCCCACGTGCTCCCAGGCAAACAGGGTGTTTGAGGCAAGTGCTTTAAAGCAGAGATTATCACAAGCAGGACATGGAGCTGTATGTTCCCCTGGCACAACTTTCCCTGACGTTCCCGGGAGCTCCGCGTGAGCAGGGAATTGGATAGTCCAGAGTTCTCCTAACCACTCTGCTTGTTTATCTGTTTGCTGGGCCCCAGCATGAGCAATCTGTTTCCCACCTCTTCTTCACCCATGTAACTAAGATGGTGATGACAGTAGCTGTATATGCTTTGCATGAAATCATTCAGCCATTTGGAAAATTAGAAATACCCCGTATCGCTGTCATTTTAATGGAGAATGTGCACTTGGCTCTGAAGGAGTTGATGGTGGATTAACATTTGGTCTGTGAAGCTCAGACTATATTTGGAGGCAAGCTAGGGAATATTTCAGAGCAGTTGTTGGTGTGGTCATCTCTCATAACTGAAGAGACCGTGGTGTTACAACAGTACCTGTTACTTTAATTTTCCCTGCTGTGCATTCATTGTGTTACTGAGGCTCTGAATTCCATGGCTTTGCAGCACAGTTGATGTGAGAAACTGTGTATGTTGTTACAGTGGCACGTTTCTTGGAGTGTCTGGTACTTCTAATAGGAGACTTCCCACTCTTCAGTGGGAGTGGAGGATGTACATAAAAGCAGTGTTTTGGGACAAAGTGAGATTAACCTATTCTAGTCTTCCAGATATCGAGTAACTTCCTATTATCTTTTACTCTTTCTTTTTTTCTCCCATTGAAAATAAGTGTCATTCCCTCCAGATAAGGTAGTTATAACCTCATGTTTTCTGCAGGTACATATGCACAATATAAAGACTCATTGCACGGTACAGTGTGTTTAAAATAGAAATTTAAATAAGTAGTTTTATTCCTTACAAGGGTAAGTTTTTATTTTGTGGCCCTCAGGCAGGCAGGCTCACTGCTCTCAATAGACAGTACTCAAAGCCCCAAAAAGTGTCCAGGGCCAGATCTTTGGCTGCTGTAAATAAGGCATTGCTCCATTGATTCCCAAACCAAGGACTTTTATGTGTTGTTTAGGGGATTTGGATGCTGGTCTCCCACACATGGGAGGGCAGTGAGTGTCCAAGCCCCACAGACACCCCTTATTATCCCATTCTGTTGTTTAAATGGAAGGTATGTCTACCTGGCATACACATTCCTCCTCTTCCCTTCCTCTCTGTTACGGATGAGAGTAAAGGATCATTTCAACTTCACATATGTTTGTAACTTCTAAGTCCACTGGAAATCTTACAGAAAGCATTGCCAAATTCTACTGCTTTACTAGTCCCAGACTCAGCTTTGAAAAATATGCCTAAGGAAATTCTTACAAAGCACGATGTTAAAAACCCCTCTCTTCTTTACTACTTTTGATTAAAGCTGCCTCTGTTTCACCCAGAGTTTTGCAGAAAACCAGAAACACGATGAATCGAATGCTCTGTGTGGACTATTTTTAGCATTATCCCTGTGGTCTTACCTGCAAGGACATTTCAGCAATGTAAATCACCGACATCTATTGGCCAGGTCCAGCCCTGTTATTGGGCTAAGCTAGCATGTTTCCACTGACTTGAATGTCCTTTTTTGCCAGCTGGGAATATGGTCCATTCATTTCACTGGTGTTAGGTCAGGGACGGATTTGGCCCAGTACACAGTGGCAGCACAAACCAGAGCACAAGGCTGACACTTGGGTAGAACCAAACAGTCACAGTCTATCAAAGCATATACCTCTTCCCATTTACTGCTTTCCCCTACCTGTGGATTCAGGAAGACTCGTTCAGAAAGTGGCTTGACCCAGAGGTGAGGCTGGAACTGTCATTACTGCTCTCAGTCTGAGATTGGAGACAATAATGGACAGGTTCTGACTTCAAATCGTGCAAAATCACCTCAGTAGTGATTTGCAGTTAAATAAATCAGGGTGGAATTTGGCCCTGTGTGCACGGGAGCTTTTCATGTACATGGATTTCCAGTGTCTGTGCACTTTCTTTAGCAAGGGCAGATGAACAAGAGGGTGCATCCCTCCAGGATCATGTGAAATGTGTGTGCAGAGCTCTGGGGACGTGAACTGCCCAGTGCTTGTGGTCGAGAAGAATGTCAAATCATCAAAAAGAATAGTAATTTTATAATTCTGAAAACAAAAATAATGGTATTTTAAAAAGCAAGGATGCCTGAAGTCTTCCTGTATCTCCTAGCAGTTATTGTCTTGAAGGATATTTTATACCTTAGTTGTATGTTTCATATAATTTAAAACTTGCTTCTTAAATTTCTGAACTCACGGAGGGGGTGAATCTTCTGGCTTTCAGGATTCACATTCAGAGGATGTTTGTTCTTTTGCTGCATGTACTGTTTGTCCAGAACTAACCAGTTATTTCTCCAGTATGGGTTTTATTGTGCCTTACAACAAATATTAAATTTAAGCGGAATGTACGCGTTAGAGGAGGGAATAATCAAGAAGACTTTACTGCACTGTTAGGTGATGCTGCCCCAGAGTGTATCATCAAACATATCTGTGCTTAATTACCCAACCAAAGAGATCTAAAGTATGTATGTTTGTTGTACTGTAATAGGGGTTTGTGCCTGGACAATTAAGTGTTTTATTTGTATTCTGAGATGATGTGAACTTATTTTTCTAAACACTATACTGAATAAACTTTATATTTATACACATCTTGTGTAAATATTTCTGTTTGGGTGTCGTGTGAGGGCTTTGAATTTTGAGTTAGAAAGGCAATCTGAAGTAGAAACTTGGCTTCTAGTGACTCATCATGAAAGGTGATGGCAACTAGGAAGGCGTGTGCTTGCCAGGGATTTGATCTGCACTCTATTTAAGCAAGAATGAGACTTTCTGTTGACTTGAGGGGGTTTTTGTTAGAATTCTAAAATACTAAATTAAAAACCATAAATTTTATACCTCATATTGAACCTATTTGTGTCTCAAACTGAATGTATACCACAATTAGTTAGGTAATATTAAAATCTACTTCCACCTGCTAGTTAGGACTAGTCAGCATTTACTTGTGGTTCCCATGACATTGGCATGCTTTCTGTGTCAGGGGCTTTTTTGGGTAGGTGTGCTCCTATTTGTTAAATTCCTGTTTGTTGAAATTTTTCTTTCAAATGTTTCACATAGTGTCAGACTTGGTTTTGGCAGCCTATTGAGAACAGCTTGAAATGTTATGTTCCCCTGATATTAAAGGATTTAAACACATTACCATATTACTTCAGATCTGTGTTCCAAGTACCAGGATTGCCTGGTTAGGATTTTGATGCCAAAATGAATGACAGTAAATCCAAATAGACTGATCTGTGCAGGTGAAATAGTTTCCCTCACTGAAGCAATATGTACATTAGAGATAATTAACAGCCTGCACACACCAGCAGGAAAACACCCTTCCATCCCTTTAAACTGTGTTTAGGGCATAGGAAGCAAGGTGAGGTTGGGGAGTTGTTGGTTTGGGTTTTTTGGGGTTTTTTTTTTTAATACAGTTAAAGACATGAAACTCATTATTTTCTTCCTCACTAAGACATTACCCTGATATTTTTCACCATTCCTCCACCTTCCCCACTGATGCCGCTCTCTCCTCGCAGGGAGTCCCCTCCCAGCCCGGGGAGCATCTCCCCTGTCTGCTCGAGGCTGATCGCACTCTGCAGCTGCCCAAGTGAATAACGCAGCTCCCGGGAGCAGCCCTGAGCCGGACCCAGTGCCTCGCTGCCCGATTCCCCTTTCCTCCCCCGAAGCGGGCGCTTGGCTCAGTCGTGTTCGCGGCGCTCCCTTTGCCCGAGCAGAACCGGGATGGGATGGGATTTTCCTTCCTTCTGAGACCGAATTCCACATTGATCCCCGGGCAGCAGCTCTGTCGCAGCAGGAGCTGAGGATTTAAAGCCATCCTTCGACCTGGCCGGGAGCAGCTCCTCTCGTTTGCAGGCAGGGAAGCAGCCGAGGAGCAGCGCTGGCGGGCTGGCTCCATCCCACGCCCCGGGAAGGGATCTGGGGCTGGGCAGCCCCCACGGGGGCTCTGGATGAAGCGCAGGGCTCTGAGAGCAAGCGAGAAGCGGAAGGTCTCGGCAGCGTATGCAAATGTCCAAATTCTCCCTGAGCAGCCACCCATGCGGTATGCAGGATGAATCATGTCCTAACGGAGCGCATTCCTGCTGCTTTGGAGCGCTTCGCAGATGTGCTCCAGGTCACCCTGGGCGAGAAAACCACACACAGCCACGGTTCCTTCTTCCCTGGCAGCCCGTGCACAGATGGAGAAAGGGGGGACAGCGCCTTTGGAAGGGTGGGCAGCTGGCTCCCTGAGCCCCCGCCTTTCCCGCAGGGCCTGGGGATGCTGGAGAGAGGAGAGGGGGCTGCCAAGGCAGTAGCTGGTATGGAGCTGATGGTAGGAAGGCTCGGGGAGATGGGTGGTTTGTCTTGATCTAGCAGGGAGACAAGCTGGGAAGGGAGACAATGCTGGAAGACAGCACTTATTATCCTCTGTATTTGTCTTGATTTTTCCCTGGTGCCAGATCAGAAGGGGATTTTGCTGCTCCAGGAGGCAGAGGTTGGGTCGGTAAAACAAGATTTTAACATGAATACTCACAGCTTGGAAAGCAGAGGTCTCCTTCCAGGCTGCATCCCCTGTTGTGGTGATCACTGGCTGCAGAAATCTCTGGGCTGGAATCTTAGGCTGGTGTATGGATACAGATCACATTTTTAATATAAAAATACATTTTAGCAGGAAAATGATTCCCAGAAATAGGAATTCATCTGCCAAGCAACGTGCACATAACCAATTTCACACTTAGAGGTGCCAGAAAGTTCAGGAATGAGACCAACAATAAAAAACCAACACACATGTGAAAAATCTACAGCATTAAAGGCAGATTCAATAAAAATAGCACCTAGTTTATATGCTACAGAAGCTGGCACATGCCTGCAAAAGCTGAAGGAAAGAGATAAAATGTTCAGAAGTTGCATGCAGTCCAGAGGAACGGAGCAGCCCTGGAGCAGTGCTGATGGTTACTCAATAACTCATGTACGATATTCTCCCGTGTAAGTGCTTTTATTCTCCATCCTGCTACTTCTCAGGCAGAAAGACACAATTTGGAATACTTGAGGCTGATCAATTAGCTTTGTTGTGGCAGCCAAAGCGCTTTGTGATAGACCTGACGTTATGAAAGGACTCCCAGAATGTCACACCGCGTCATTTTCTTTCCTGCCCTGCACGCTGACGGGCAGCGAGCTCGGAGTCCGCGGCATCCCTTGCGCTGCCTGCAGATGTAAACCCCTCCCCGGAGGCGCACAGAAATAAAAGCAGGCTGGGAGGAGGCAGGGGGGGAGGGAAGGGAGGCGAGGTGATGTGCCCGGGGCGATGCAGGCGCTGGGTGGCACGGGCAGGTTGCAAAGCCAGGTCTCTGACTCCCCCTGTTGCTTCGCCCTCCGGCTCACGCCACCTCCTCGGGAGCCCAAGCCCGCTGGGATGCAACGTGCCTTGACAGCAGCAGGAGGATTTGCTGCTGGCACCAAAGCTGAGCTTGCTTCTTTCTTTTATTTGTTGTGTTTACAGCCACCTCCCCATGCCGACCAATGGCCCTGTTGATAACTAGAGTGGCCCTGGGGCAGCGTCCCTGAGCCTCCAACACTCAGCCTCCAAAAAACTGAGTGTTTTTAGCAGCCAGGCTAATGTTCCTGCCTGGATCATTAGCTCAGGGTGATGCACATGCATCACCCTGCATCCCTGGAGGACTCCAAAGCCACCCACTTCCAGATCAAGGCAATCTGAGAAAGGTTTGACTCGTCACCCACCACATCCAAGGAGCTGAGAGGGAGAAATGCTCAGGGGAATGAGGATGGGTTAGTCCAGAGCCTGAGCTGTGCATGCTCTTGCAGGTCCTAAGTCAGTGACTTCTTAAAAGAGTACATTGAGACCAAATGACAATTTAGATGTTACTCGTGTCCTAGGGAAATATTGGGGATTTTGCTATTTACTGCTGCTTAATCAAACCAAGGCAGGCCAGGGCATCAGAAGGCAGTTCTAAAAGGCAACACTCAAGGCATCCCAAGCACCTTCACAATGCACATACAAATATACAAGTTGTCTGTATTAAAAAACGTTGTCTGTTGTGTTGTATGCATGCAGGTGGAAGCGAGCACTGACCAGATTAAGACTAAAAAATAATATCTTTATTTTGAGGTCCACTATGAAGTTGTGCAAGAGGTGCAGCTCTTCTTCTTCTTGCAGGCAACATATATTAGAGCACAGTCCCAAAACTCCACCACAGACAGGTTCAGATTTCTGACTTGCTGCTGCTAAACCTGTTGTCCCCTTGCTCAGAGCCTGTGGCAGAAGAGCAGCAGAGGCAGCAGGGGCTGACTACCCTGTTAGTGCTGTTCTTGGAGGAGAGGCAGACTCAAACAGTATCAGCAAGAGACAGAGCTGCAAACCCTAGGGAAGTGACACCACCTGCATGTGGAAGGATTTGGGCACATCACACCCCTGTGTGGGGAGTCACATCAGCTTCTGAGGGCTCCTGCTGCATTTCTCCTCCTCTTCCCTACTAAGGTAGTGGTGTTCTCCCCAGAGCTTCAAAACACTGAGGTGTTTTTACTCCTCACATCACCCTCAGGGTTTGGTGTCCCCCAGCTTTGCCAAGAAAGCAATGAACTCCAGACCAGAAAAGTAAGACTCTCTTTTACACATCCACCCATGAGGACAAGGGCTGGGTGCAAGACCACAGCAGGCCCAGCCTTCAGGTCAGTGAGCACTGAGGAGCTTCAGCTGAGCCCCTGTGGCATCTTCCCCACGGTTTTTTTTGGCTTGTGAACTCCCCAGGACCTGCCAGATAAATTCCAAGGGGATGTTCTCATTTGCCATCTTCCCCTCAGCCCTGCAGACCTTTTGATATGAGGTGGGACCCAGGACTTCCAAAAACAGCAGTACCTGGCAGCAGGCTGTTGATAGCAGCCTATTTCGAGGTCTGGCTTTATCAGGGAGGGCCTGGAAGTGCTCCCAGGAGCACAGGGCATGCTGCACATTCCAGGCACAGCTGCCTTGCACTGACCAGCAGTGCTGCAGGGTGCCTGGTCCCAGGACAGGGGTCACACAGCACCAGCCAGCCCTGCATGGCTCCAGGACAGTTCAGTGGCCCAGTGCAGAGGTGCCAGGAGGACATTTGGCACCTCCTGCTATGCCCAGCAGGTCTCAGTGAGCCCCTTCTGGCCTCAGTTTCTTGTAGCTATTGTGGGTTTTTTTTCTTGTACAAACCAAAGGCAGAGTTAACCTGAGCCTCAAGCCACGAGAGCTTTATCCCATTCCTTTGGAAAAGTCACCCCCAGCAAATGAAACCACTTGAGCAGCTGCTCAGGGTTTGTGTTTGTTACCCAGCAATGGGAGCAAGCATTGCTCACCTGTACATGGTGACAAGTGCTCCTGTTCCTTCCAGATTTCTTCACCAAGATCTGAGCCTTTTTCACTTAAGTTTTGGATCAGTTTGGGTTACAAAAGCAAGTCTTGTTTCTGGTGAATGATGCTCATAACAAACAAGGAATAGTCATTTGGTGGTGGACTGGAGGACCAGACAGGAGGACCAGATTAAAGTATAGGGTAGAGCCTATTCCTGTTCATCTCTTAACTATTCTCAATTATTAGGGTCTTTTTAGAAGCCATAATAAATGAATGTGAAATAAACAGCTGTTTTGAGCATACTCATAACCCTGGAAAGGAGTAGGAGAGCTATCCCTAACCCAAAACTAGAGAACAGTCCTGCTAAGGTTTCACCAGAGCCACATCCAGTGAAGGAAGTGCCTCCTGCAAGCTCTGCTTCCAGCACAGGCACCACAAGATCCCATGCTCCAGGATCCAGGTCTCCACCCTGTGAAACTTGTGCAGAACCATCAGTTCATCTGTATTTAATAAGCACACCCTCTTCCAAAACCCAAGATGTCCCTGCAAACACAGCCTAAAGCTGTGCTGAGCAGAAACACTTGATCAAGAGATCACTTTGATCACTTTGATCAAGAGATTGTGGTATTTTGACCTGGAAGCACAAGACAATCACTGATTCAGAACAATTTCCCACCCACCCTGCAGAGACTTTGCCCAGATCACATTTCCCCAGTTCATTGGGGCATGGAACAGCACCAAAGGCTGGTGGATGCCAAGCTGTGTCACCTCTGATGGCTCTTCCCTTTCCAAGCAGAGTATCATGTCATCAAAGGCAACGAGGCTGGCACGACAGAATTTGAGAATCCCACTTTATAGCTGGTAGAAATTGAATCCCAACAAGTCTGTCAGTAATGATATATTCCAGGTAATGCAGGATTGAAATCTCCTGGCCCCAGGTCTCAATCTTATATTTAAGCAACCCTCTGATTTGTCAACTTTCACAATTTATGGGCTTTGCAATATTTAGTAGATGGTGAGAGAGGGGAAGTAGGCAAAGGAGTTATGGCCACAACTTCCTGCTCAACTTCATTCTTAGGTTCCTGGTTTTAAAATACAGAAATGAATTTGGAGATACTAAAGGTCTCCAAGCCAGAATACATATAAATTTGGATGTATCACATCTATCTGTCTATCTGCATTCAAATCTGGTGTAGCCTCATGCTCTCCAAGCCTTTGGGTCTGATAGCACTTTGTGCAACAAGACACTTCAGGAAAATAAACAAGGGTATAAAATAGGTGCCATTTTAGAAATAAAACTAATAAACAGTCTACAAATTCAAGAGAATATTTGTCAAAGCTGCCTCTGGGTTCAAATGTCTATAAACTTAAAATTAGGCTTTTGAATTAATTTCCTAGACTATTGCAGTATAATCAGTAAAGCTAATAGCTGATTTAAAATAAAAAGCCCTCAGTATACTCAAGCTAGAGACACATTTCACTGACCTAAAACAACCCCCCAAAAATAACATACAAATGCATTTCCTAAAATCAGCACTGTAAAAGCAGTTCTGTTTTTAAGGAATTCAAGCAAATTCGTTCTACATCCCTGTGTAACACAGGCAGGATTTCAGAGCACCCTGCTCCTGGCAGCTCTCAAGGCTGGCAGCACAGACCATTCCATGGCAGGTTGCTGGAGATCCCCAGCTCCACACCACACCTCCATACATGTCTGCACACAAACTGCATTTTGGTGTGTCCATAATTAGCACAAAGCAAATGGCTCCCAGTCGTAACAAATGGTTTTCAGCTCAGTTATCACCCATAGCAAGGACCAGAGGAACCTTCAAGGGCTGTGGGAAAGGAGGCAGAAAAGGGAGAGAAACCTGCTTGAAGTGCCTTTTATTAGCTGCCACCCTCAGCCCTGGCCCAGGGAAAAATCCAAAGTGTTTGTTCTCCCAAATCAATTTTGGGATTTTTATCTGTTGTAACCTAATAAGGTTGCAAGAAGAAAAATCACTGGGCTGCTCAGCTCATTCTGCCTCTTAAAGCTTTGGCCTAAAACAGAAATTTGAAAGGCTAATGGTGGTCTTCCTTCAGTCCTGACTATAATGAGTGTTTAAATGTTCCAAATACTTGTACTTTTGCAAAATAACAGGAAGCACAAAGAGAAAGATGGGTTATACTTTATTTTTCAAGCCCTACTTAGAGGCAGCTTGGACTGTAACTGTCCCAAGATTAGCTGATGTTAACCACTTGGAACCAAAAGTCCAGTTCCTAAATATCTGGATTTACATTTCCCCATCACTACAGCAACAGTAACAGCAATTCCCTCCTCCATGGCAAGAGGCACAGCCAGGCTGGGGTTCACCCACCTGGAATAGCACAGTCAAAATACTGAGGCCAGACCCTACTGATCAAACATATTTATTTATTCATTTATATTAAAAATATATTTAAATGTATAAAATATATTTACATGTATTATATATTATGGTTTTGTATGTAACATATATTGTATTTCTATTACATAATCTGAATATATTATTTGATATTATATATACATAATATATTAAACTTTCAGCTTACACAGATGACTGCTCAGAATTGTCCTGGGTGCTCAATCTCTCCCTGAGCTGTGCCAATGCCTCCCACCTCCCTGTCCCTGCCCACCTCCTGCACACTGGTACCAGGAGCAGGGCACAGCAGTAGAACTCTGCCCTTCCCTTTGGGGAGCCCTCTACCTCCCCCCTTCAGTGACATTTGACCAATTCTGCTCCTCTTCAGTCCACATACAGAGAAGGGAAAGTTATTTTTCACAGAAACATAGAATGGTTTGGGATGGAAGGGACCTTAAAACTCATCTCATCCCATAGGTGGGGACACTTTCCACCAGACCAGGTTGCTCCAAGCCCCATCCAACCTGGCCTTGAGCACTTCCACAGATGAGGCAGCCACAGCTTCTCATTTTAGTTGAGTCAGGAGGACAACCCTGCACCAGTGGTGATGCAGCCAAGGCTGGGCACTGCTTTACCTCCTGGCAATGCATTTTAAGAGCCATTCCTTAACCAAACTGCTCCTTTCATTGCCTGTCTCCCAAACCCACCAGCACAGCTCTGCATGCTACAACACTGTCCCCCCTCCTGGGCTCCCACTGGGTGCCACTGACCCACCCAACAGAGCTGTCAAACTTTTCTGAGCAGCCACTTCTCCCAGCAAATAGATCACACTCACAAATCACTGCCTGGAAAGTCTGTGTGGCATGTGGCTTAATTTTCTTTTCCATAATATGAAATCCAATCTGAAATGCACAGATTAGTTTACTAATCTGTGTAAATCCTATTAATAGCACTTACACTGCTGTGCTCCCATTCACATTCTAACAAATCTGCTCGGGCTGGCTTGGTTTTCCCTCATCTCCTGCAAGATCTTCACACCTGGTTGCTGTCACGTCTTCACAAAATAGCTGGCCACAAATGGAAACTTGTGCTTTGCAGTCATCTCTCATATTTTAATTTGTGTCCCATGGTCCATCATGTTCTGGATCAAAGCATTAGTGCTGTAAATCACCATGGTGCCATCGAAGCTAAAGGGATTACACAAAGGATCACACAGCTCCAGTGGGGAAGGGCAGAGCTTGTACCCTCCTCTCCCCCAGCACCACTGGCTTCTGTGCCTGCTCCAGCTGCATCCTGCCCCTCACAGCTCCATTGGCACCCCAGTGACTCCATCCTGCCCTGGGCACCTGGCCCAAAACTGGCCCAAACACCAGCAAAGGACCTGCTGCAGGGAGGAGCTGATGGACCATCTCTGGAGCCACTGGATGTGCTCACAGCAGCCCCACACACATCCCCTTGTCACCCGTGGGGCTAGGGTGACACACCTGGCACCTGGGCTTGTGCCTGCCAGAAGGAGCAGCCTGACTGGCAGCTGGGTGGGCTACAGTCCCCTGAGCTCAATGTGGGCTCTCCAAGAGAACACTCCCTCTGTTCTGCTGTAGGAGAAACCATTCTCTGCTTGAAACAACAATATTTACTTTTCCTGTAGTGGTCTACAGTGGCTCCCTGTGTCACACTCACAGTGAGAGGGGTCAGAACCAGGAGAGGAGGAGAGCAGGGCTTGCATGCCTGGCTCCAACTTCCTAATCAAGCTGTGCATTAATTAGCTAATCCACCTCCACACTCTGTCCCTTGTGCTTCCTTTCAGCCCTGTCCTGGAGTCCTTGTAACCGAGCACCTTCCACAGCCTCAGCCTGTCCCACAGCTCCATGCAGAGCCAGGGCCACAGTGTTCCCTTGAGCTGAGGAGTCCTTGCCCTTGGGCCAGGCTGGAATTTGCCAAAGCCAGCCCTTGGGAAGGGCTCTGAGCTGCTGTCACTCCTGACCTGTGCCCTTGCACTCTTCCAGCACCTGCCAAAGCATTCCACACCGTGTGCCAGGCAGGAGAGGGTGGGTGCAGGATAGGAAGACACCTTGCCAGGAAAGAAGCTCCCCAGAACTTACCAGATGGAAGGTTTTAGTGGAGAGCAGAACATGGAAACTCTCAGGTGATGAAGGGAAAAAGATCTACTCTAGATCATCAAAAGGAAAGGATTTGAGTTAAAACTGCTTTTGCACAAGTTCACAGGAGGACAAAGCCACTCCCTGCCAAGGTCTCCCTGCCAAGGCATCCCTGCTCCTTGCATGTTGGCTGATGATCCCCACAATCCAGCTCTCCCCAATTCCCAGGGCCAAGCTCTGAAGTGCTTTCACCAACCTCAATAAAAAGGCCAGCCCTACAGTGCCAAGACAGTTCCAGCACAACCTTGGATACATTTCCAATGGCGTTTCTACCAGAGTGTGAAACAAATTGTTAGCATAAAAGATTTGTGGCTTTTCTCTTTTTTTCCCTGAAGCTGAAGGTAGAGGCAGCTGAACTGCCTCTACCACCCATCCAAAGTATTTGGATTTTCTCTCATCACTGTAGAAACTTTTCAAGGTCAACAATGCTTCACTCTCTCCTAGTTTCCCCTAAAATGGTTTTAAAGTTTTAATTACCTGAATAATTCATGGTGGTTTATTTGAGTGTTAGCTCAGGAATTGTTTGTAATACCTAGTTTAGTGGAAGAATTATTTTGAAAGCGTTACCCACACTCAAGAAATTTTCCCCAAATTCTCTTTTACAAGGGGTTCTTACCTGTTGTCTGTGTTAAAGCTTGCCTGTAAAACAGCTGTTTGTTTACAGACCTTTAATCTCTTGGTAAAGGTGCCAGTTGTGAGATATTAAAATGCCACAAAGAAAAAAAGTTGAACCAAAAAAAAAAAAAAAAAAATAGGAATTTTCAGAGTGAGAGAGCCAAATACAATATGTGGCCAGACAGGATCAGAAGTGCTGGCTGCAGAACAAACCCAAGAGGCATCAGAAAAACCACCCCAGCCACGGTGGGAACAGTTCACCAGCAAAAGGAATGTACAAATCAAAATGGGGGAGACGATCCCCCCCTTCCTCCTCTGCCTTACCCCCCAAAACACCATCTGCCACCTCCGGTGCGTGCAAATGTGCCACTTGGGAAGGGCAAACAGGAATTTTGCCTTTGGTGTCCTGCCTGCCCCACCCTCTGCAGGCAGACCTTCGGAAAAGCGGTGCTTAAAATAAAAAAGGGTGAGATCAGAGAAGGGGAACAGCCCATCTCAGCCCTTTGTGCTTCCCCAGGGCTCCTTTGTAAAGTGAGTGTGATTTCTATCACCCTCGCTGCCCAGCACCATGTGCTGGAGACCTTGTCCCAGCATCCAGCCCCTGTGTGCTCACAGCCAGCCTGGGCTCATTTACCCCCCTGCAGCAGCTCTTTCCTCTGGGATGTGGCTCCAGGGGACAGCCACCGTCCCTCTCTCACCCTGCCTTTCCTGCACAGCCTGACCAAGCTCTGCCAGAGGTTGGTTTTCCTTGTCCTGAGGTCAAAACCTGCACCACACTCATCATCGGCTGGGACACAGCACACCCTGAAGGAGTCCCTCTGGTTTCTGCACCCAAGGAGCTCGAAATTCACCTTCTCCTCCCTGCTGCTCACAGTTCTTGAACAAACATGCAGGAGAGCTCAGCTCTGCTAGGAAGATATGTCCAAAATGTGAACTTAACTCTCAGCTGCTCTTCAAACCCTGCCCAAGGACACACTCATGAGCTCTGGTTGCTCGTTCTCAGGCACTGTCAGGGCTTTCTGCCCCCACCTGTCCCCAGGACAAAGGTTCCAGCCTCTCTGTGGTCTTGGCAGAAGTAGTGATGTGTCCCCTCCATGGTCATTGCAGAGTTCAGCACCAGGGCACTCTTCAGGAGCAGGTGGCTTCAGCCAGGACATCAGATGACAAATGTGGTTACAAAGGGCTCTGCTATGGGGGGATCATTTGGAAGGATAAGGTGGATAAGCAGGAGAAGTCACCTCTGAAACCTCGTGGAGCCTAAAATCAAAGATCAGCCTTTGCAGCCTGGCTCATCCCAGCTTTTGGCTTCAGAAATTCAGAGCTCCATTCCTGCTACAAAATTGTAGTGTTTGATTTTTGCAACTTGCTGCTGCACCTCCTGCTTCCACACACCAGGATGTCAAGGGAATACTGGCATTGCCTGGTGTAATTGTGCTCTAGGGGCAGCAACAGAAAACTTGCTGTACATTTTCCTCACTTCAGCCCTGCAAAACCCTTTTTCACCTCCCTGGAACGTAAGTTTCCTATCCCTCTCCTCTGTCTCCAATGCTGAGTTGCACAGGACCCCATCTTTAGGGAAGCATCACAGTGATAAAACTCCCTTTCAAATGTATTTAAATGCAAGTATTTATAATTAATATTGGAAGCTGTGTAGAGGATCACAAGTCCTGGCCCTTGGTGTCTCCCAGTCCTCCATGCACAAACTCAATGAGCTGCCAACACACTCCTCAAAGCTGCATCCTGCAGCTCAGTGATCCTGTTGAGGTCTGCATGCTTGGAAGGAAATTACAGGGGTGCCAGCAACAGCCATGACCACATTGTCTTTAAAGCCAAGGAATGCTTTGGAAAGTGATTGTGTACAAAAATAATCCTAAAAATCCCAAAATTTTTCATGCCGTCCTCATGCTCAGCCTAACAACTCCACCAAGCACTCAGCTGTTAACAACTGATGGCAAAGATAAGTTTCTACTGCCACGACCTTACCTCAAGAAGTGCAGCCCCACGTGCATTCACAGATGTTCTTTGGGAGCTAAGTGGAATTGCTGGAAATCTCCCAGAATTGAGGGAACTTCATTTGAACATGAGAAAAAGGGGAGGGGAGGAAAACACAGTCAGTAGATTAGACACTGTGATCTGATGCACTCGAGGCACAAAGGACATTCAAATAGAACTGAAACTCAAATTTGATGAAGCCAAAAAGAGAGCAAAGCTGGGTGTAATTAACCTACAAGATTCACAGACACAAATTGTCACAGGGGCCAAGAGCTTGTCCCTGAAAGTGTGGAAATATATACATTTATACACACACCTGAGCAGATAGAAATGTATGGGTATAACTGTGTTCTCTCAGGGCTGAAAAGGACTTGACAGCACCATTCAGTCTTTCCCCCAGCTCCGAGACAAGATCAAATAGACGTCGGTATTTTCTGACAGATGTTTGTCTAGACCTGTTTTTAAACAGAGAATCTCCCACCTCCCCAGGCAATCTATTCCAGCACTTCCTTTTCTTCTTCAGCTTCATACACACATGCACAGGTATCTTTATCTCAGAAGGTGAGGGGAGCAGCCTCTGATGCCTTGCACATCAAAAGGCTTTGTGAAGTCATTTCTCATGGCAAGACCTTTCTTGCGGATGACGTACGAGCCCGAAAGATCCCATCGTGACCTGAGGTGACAGGCTGGGCTTGGGGGACAGCAGATGGGGCAAGGGGGGCAAATGGGGAAGGAGGGGGAAATTCAGTCTTTTCCTTATTAACCCGTCAGATTTGTCTGCTGATAACAGAGACCAGCTTTGTACTCTCCATTTTTAGACTCAGACGTTAAGCTCCTCTCTTTTTTGATGGAATAAATACAATTTTGGCTTCTCCAGCAGCCACCTCGGAAGAGATGCTGTCCTGTCAAACTTCAGTAAGGCCAAGGAGGGGATGAGGAATGAGGCTGTGCAGCTGGAATATGTAAATGGCAGGATGGAGAGTAGCACTTTTCCAGCCACACTGGATATCTATTACCTCCACTTTTGGACTGACAATGCACCAAATGTTTCATTGCCTGGGGCCTTACAAAGCTGACCAGCTTTTATAGCCGAAAGCACTAATGTAGGAAGGCAATTGGGAATTAATTATTTAATGTGGTTCTCATTGGTAGAAAGCTTCCACCCCTCCTGCACCTCAGCTACCATTATACATATGTTGCTTTTCTTCAGACTACAGTGATTAGACAGCAGAGGAAAATGATGGCTAAGTCCTGTTCCCACTAGCAATGAACTCCATTTAAATCAGCAGATTTGCATTCAATAACCAAGGGCACAGTTTAGCCCCGTGCTAGGAAAACATCGTTTATGACAGAAAAACATAAATAGATGGCAGCATCTCAGTTTCTGAAAATAAGCCTTTTCATACGTGTGCTCCCAAATTCTGTCTTTGAAAGGCAGAATATTCCTACTTAAAAATTAAAATCCATGCAAGTAGCCCTATTTGTAGGAAATTACATCAAGCTCCCTTTAATTTGGCTGTTTGGATGCCTCACTGGAGCAGACAGAAAGGTGTATCCCAAATCCACTGCATGTTGGTTCAGCTCCAACTTCTCCCGAATTCTCAAGATAAGCATCTATTTCATTTAGAACCTTTTTAGTTATGACCTGTGAAGAAGCAAATGTCCTTTTGAAGATCTCCCTGCAACAGCTGCATGCCAGAGACTCCTGGCCAAGTTACTTGAAGAGCTGAAGGATCAGGCCCCACGTATTTAAAAAAACAAAGTGCAAAATAAGATTCTGCAGCGGGGCTGAGAAGGGGCATGAACTCACCTGTCAGTTGTGATACGTGGGAAACTGTAACTTCTTCCCTGCAGTCAGCACCTCCAGAATCATTCCAGATGAAGCTCCAGCAGGATCCTGCTGAAATTCAACATAGTGAATTACACCGGGAATTAATTTCTTGCAATGTGTCATATTTTTCCAAATACAAAATATATAAGGTTTACTTTTTTCTTTTTTTTTTTTTTTGGCCTTTCAGATGAAAGATATATGGCTGTACAGATGTGCTTTTTTAAGATCCTGAAATGTGGCATGAAACCTGAAATGCCCCAGCAAGATTCAGGAGCGAGTTTTAATCACCATGGAAGCATGACACTTTTGAAGGTCTATGAAATTATACACCCAGGTCTGAGAAGAGTAAACTTATCCGTCTGGAGAGATCTGCTGATAAACAGAGACAACTCATTTTCTCCTGGAAAGCTGCATTATGTGTTGTTTGAAAAAAATAATCTGATGTTAGAGACAGACTTGTGCTGGGAAGAGAAAGGAGGGAAAAAACAGCGCTGGGAGAGGCTTTCTGTAAGGGAAAAGGGAAGGCAGTGTGAAAGTATTCCCTGCAAAGGCAGGAGAGGGAAGAGAAGAGGGGCTGAGCATCTCTCAGGGCCAGACAGAGCAAGGCTGGCGACGACAGAGGCATATGGAGACCCACCCAGGGCGCAGACAGACCGGAGGACCCCCAGACCTCGGCTTACGCAAGGTGACCTTTCCCCTCTCTAAAATTTCAAAGCTGGCGTTGCCGGCGCTGAACAGACTGTGTGCCATATGTAACATGACCTCAGCTCTGCTCTGCCAAGCCACTGATGGCATCACTAATGAGAGGTGAAAGGTCCCCTCCTCGCAGCCAGCTTGGAAAGCCACCGGGACGGTGGGTGTGGGATGGGCCCCCAGCACTGGGTGGCTGAAGGCAGGACCCCACTGCCCCACAGCCCCCCTGACCCACCACAGGCACACACACCCCTCCAGAGGGGTGATGGAGTCTCTTCCCTTGGCCCAGCTGAAACTGGCACAGTCCCCCAGCAATGGAAATATTTGTTCAGTGCCCGAATGCAAAGCACACAGGCAAACAGAGCCTGGGATGTAAATCCTGTCCCCAGGGCAGCTGCCACCCTCGCAGCCCCCAACAGCACCCTGCTCCCAGTGTGGGTCATGGGTTGGCCAGGTGGGGAGAAGGATTTGTGCTGGGGGACAGCACAGAGGGAGGAGAACCCTCAAAGTGCCTGCCTCAATCCAGGGATGACCCAAAATGTAATTTATATTTTTTTCCAAGGATTTTGCAAGGAAATCATAATAATGTATTACAGGAAAAAAAACCCAAACAACCATTACCCTTGCTGCCTTTTTTTTTATTGTTCCTTTTTTTAAAAAAGGGGTTTTTTTGCAGTTTTGCTGGTGTCCAGCGCCCTCGTCCTAGCCATCACCTAAGGCAGGGACAGGCGGGACCCAGCCACATGCCACTCTCAACTCCGTGCCCCAGCCGTGTGGGGACGGTCCGTGGGGTCCCACAGATGCGGGTGGGGGGTGCACGCGTGGGTGGGGTGCGGAACCCGGCTGGCTCCGTGCACACAGGGCTGCGGGAGCGCTCAGGTGGCTCGGGGTGAGCACACGGGGAGCGATGTGCGCCACTTGAGGCGCCGGTGCCACTTGAGGAGCTCTAGGGGACCCCGCACTCGGGGGAGGGGGATGCCGCACACACCGGTGGGGAGTGCCCACGGGTGGCTTTTGGGCTGTGGGCACGCGGAGGGCACAGCTGGGGGTGTGGGGGTGGCACACGGGTGGGTGTCACCGCGGTGCCGGCAGCCCCAGCTCAGCCCGGGGGCATCGGCCGGGCCGGAGCCGCCTCCCCGAGCGCAGGGCGCGGAGAAGGCGCCCGTGGTTTTGTTTCGCTTCTGGAGTGACTCATTCCCGGCAGATGTGGCACCGCCGAGGTGCAGAGGGACCCACCCGGGGCCTCAGCACGAACACCCCACCCGCGGCCGTGCTGCTGCCTCCCCACGCCGGGCCAGCCCCCGCGGGGAAGGGGCCGGATTTACCCCTCGCTGCTCTTCTGCCGGGGATTCATTTCTACATCGCAGCCGGCGCTGAGAGATTCAATTATTCGTTCCAAACATTATTCTGCCCCTCGCCCTCAGCACACCCTGATCTCACAGGGGCGCAGGCCAAGCTGCCCACGCGTGCTGGGTCGCGCTGGGACATATCTGGAGGAGTGGCTGCAGGGGGGAGCTGGGACGTGTTTTTCTCCCACGGAGGAGCCGCATCCCGAGGGAAGCTCGGGGTCATCCTGCCGGCTGCAGAGGAGCAGCACTGGAGCCCACGGCAGCCCCGCGCCTGCTTTGGCCGCAGCCTAATTCCTGCTGCAGTATCCTATTTTAATTTTTTTAATTTTTTAATTAAGAAAGAGGCAGAAGTTGCAGCTAACATTGCCTCGCGTTTCGGCAAACGCTGTTACGCTGGGAAAAGGGAGAAAAACAACGTCGGGAGAAAAACAATGTCGGGAGAAAGCGAACCGCAGCGCTAACACCCGCGGGGGGATCCCCGCGCCCCTTCCCCCCTCGGCGTGGGGATCCCACCCCCGTGGGGGGGGCTGCAGACCCTCGGGGGCTCCGGGGCCGTGCCAGCAGCTGGCGATGGAGGATGGGGGACCCCCCCTTTGAATGGGGGGCTGCAATTGATGGGGGGAGCTGCGCACGCCCCACGGACACGAACGCGCGGGGCAGAGGCGGCGCGGGCCGTGCCGGCGGGCAGGGGGCCGGCGAGGCTTCCGTGCAGAAAAGGAGTTAAAGCCCGCCGCTGTCCTTTGATTTAGGAAATGGCTCATCCAATTCAGTTCCAGATTATTCA
Source organism: Urocynchramus pylzowi (assembly GCA_013397555.1). Classification (NCBI taxonomy): domain Eukaryota; kingdom Metazoa; phylum Chordata; class Aves; order Passeriformes; family Fringillidae; genus Urocynchramus; species Urocynchramus pylzowi. The sequence continues at coordinate 121,762 of VZRH01002835.1, read as the reverse complement.
GGGGCAGGCTGCCTCGCTCGCTCCCTCTCTCCCCACACCAGCCCAAACATCTTGAAGTAATCAGCAGCTGAGAACGGAGACGTCCCCCTGGCATCTCAGGTTAAAGAAGGAGGTCCAGGAAAATGTGGTAGAGCCATTACAAGAAACCTGAGATGCATTCATCAGAGACTCCAATTGCCATCGCATTAGGATTGATTAGAGACCAGCAGTACCGTAATGACCCGGAAAGCGGGGCATACGGGGATTATTAATATCAGACTTCTCAAAGGAGAAAAAAAAAAAAAAA
>VZRH01002835.1:80859-99539 GCA_013397555.1 Urocynchramus pylzowi | reverse complement strand
GGGGGGGTCTGTTCAGGGAATGGGAACCCACAAATAGGTTTTTAGTGGTTTGATTTTCAGTGGTTCACCTCTGGATATAAATGTTGGAGCAAGTGAATGGCTCTGGGTTGGCAGGATTTGCAGAGCCATATTGGGATTCCTGGGATAACCAGGGTTCTCTTCCTGGAAGGACATCATTGATTTGGGACGTCCAGGAGACACATCTTCTCCCCCCAGTCCTTGAGGAGATGTGGCCCCTGCCTCACAGAGACCATGGGCCAGCACAGAAGCAGGTTGAAGGGATGAACAACTTCTGCTGGGAGCTGAGGAGGGTTTTGGGTGGGCCCTCTGTCCCTAGGATAGCAACTGCAGCAAACACTTTTGCCCCCAGGGGAGATGTGGCAGGGTTGAAGAGCAGCCTGCTGTCATCACTGCCACCCAAACAGCTCCTGGGAGTCCCAGCCTACACCCTCCATCCTCCCCCACATCAGGGAGAGAAGGCAGTGAGAGGAGAACTTGGCTGTGCCCCAGGGCTGAGTCCCACCACAGCAAATCTGAGCCCCACAAACCCTACATGCTTTGCCAGACCCCAAAATATCCCAGCCCCTCCACCCTGCTGCTGCTCTTTCATTTTATTTTTAGATCTGTTGCTCCTGTTAGCTCTTTTCTATTTGTTTTTGGTTCTTATTATTCCTGGCTCCCCTCAGTGTTTTGCTTTCCCTCCTCAGCCCTGATCCGGATGTTTATTCTCACTGCTGGTTTTTCTGCTTGCCCGAGGTGCCTCCTGGTTGTAGCTGGGCAGAAGTCAGTGCTTGGCCTGGGTAGAGGCTCTCATGTAGCTGGGCTGGGAGCAGACCATCACCTGGAGGCACCACCTGGTCCAGGAGGGAGAGGCCTGGGGCAGTGTTGGCTCCGAGTGGGAACGCGGCTGCTGGAGGAACCGACAGCTCCTGGAGCAGAAGAGCTGGCAGCAGGGTGAAGGAAGGGGGGAAAAAAGGAGTTATCCTATCTCTAAGGAACTCCAGGGGACAACAGTGATGTACCCAAGGTGACAGAGAGGATCTCCAGCAGCCCTGGGAGCTGCCTTACCCACATGTCCACATCACCTCGTTGCCAGTGTGCTTGTGCCTTGAGGTGTCTTGAAAACCAGGCTGGCCCAGTCAGTGCCTCTGCCTACCAAAACCCAAGAAGTTTTCCTTTTGAGGATAAATACACCCAAGTCTGGCTCAGTTTCTTCCATGCTCACCACTGTCCCATACCTGGATTTTCTGTGCATCTTCTCTCTGCTCACCCAGAAGTGATTTTCAAGGGTTTTTTTTGGGGCTCCAGCTGAGACACATCCCCACGAGGCAGGGGAAGGAGATGTTTCTTCTACAGGCTGAGAACACATCAGTGACTGAGGTCTGTCACTGCCCCCCCCTTTAGGGGCATGCACTGGAGGGTGCTTTTGGGCAAAAAGCTGGGTGCTAAGTGCACATTCCTTGAGGGAATGAGGTTTTGCCCTCAGTACTGCCAGCAGGGCTGCAATAATCCCTCCACCTCTGGCTTTTTCTTTATTTTCTGTCTCACTGGGAGGAACAGTGGTGCAGTGTGAGAAAGGCACTGCAATACCTCACATCAAAGAGCCATGGTGGCTCTGGGTATTTTATTGCTGAATTGCAGATAAACATGGCACACACTGCATTGTACTGGATCCCTGTGTTAAATTATTTATTCCAGTGCAAGGGCACAGATTTTTATACATTTCATGCTTTTGGTGATCCTCTGTGTTTCTCTTTCCATCCTTTCTGACAGTGAGGTGCCCAGAGCCACGTAGCCATGGGGCAAGGAAGCTCCCAGCAAGGAGACTCTCCCAGCTGGAGGATGGGATGAGGACATTCTCTGATCTGTAGGTATTTATTTGAAGAAGACTCAGTCATGAGACCAATACAATAATCTGGAGCAGCCTTCCACAGTTTGGGTACAGTTACAGTGAAATTTGCATCTGAGACATTAAAGGGCTGCTCTGGAATTCTGCACATGGGCACAGGGACTTTTTATTGCTCGACTTCAAAGAGGTTCAATAACAGGAACGAGCGTTCAGGTAGGGAAAAGTTCTTTCTTTCCATGTGCAAAAAGCCTGCCAGAGGACACACAGGCATCCCTGCACACACAGACTTACAGGGCTCTGGAGGGAGGTAAAACAGAGCAGGCTGAGGAGTTTGCATCAAAAATAGTATTATTTTTGGAAGGAAAAGTCAGCTGACACAATGGCCCAAGCTGTCAGAATCTTTTAGTTTGGGGTGGGGGGGGGGCAAATCAAAATGGAAAGCACTCAGTTGGCTGAAAGGAACCAAAACATGGCAATTTTTGATCAGCTTGAGGCCAAAGCCTGCAGGGCTTCATGAGAGGTGGAGTCTGGGTGCTGTGGACATCAAGGTCCCATCTCTGTGCACTCTGAGCAGCCACCCTCAGACCATGGCCAGGGATGGGAGCCCCATCTGAGGGCATGGTGCTCCCCTCTGGCTCTGTCCCCAAGGGCTGGGGCTCCTGAGGGTCACATCCAGCCTGAATTTGACTCAGCAGAAGAAATGTAAACTTGTAAAAATGTAAATGTTTCACTACATGGGCACTGAGTCCTGTCCCTCCTGCATCAATACTTGGCAATAAATCTGAGTTTTCTGCACATGTGGGGTTTTTTTCCTGGATTTTTGATTCTACAGGCAGAGCTGAGTCTTTGTAGCTTGCTTGCTGCTTGGGGTGAAAACAAGTTAGAAAACCATGGGAAATATTTTAATTCATGTTTCATCCTGGGGAAATTTGGGTCTTCTGCATTCAGAAAAAGCCTCCTCTAAGAAATCACACACAGTGCAGGACATCTGGCAGCGTGCCCACAGACATCCTTCCCTGCCCTTCCTCAGGACAAAAAAAAGCCTCATTTATCTGATTCCCTGGTTTCTCTGCCATCCCTTTGGACTCCATGGCAGAGGGGCACACCTGCACCTGCAGATGTCTTTCCCAGGGACCTGAATTTTCCCCTATCCCTGGTGGGAATACATTGGCTGCCATCACTCACTGCAGCTGAGGGCTGCAAAGATACGGCTACACCTGCAGAGGACCATCTCTGGAAGCATTATGGTTTCTGTTCTGATCTTTTCCTCCTCTGGTTTCCAACCCACCACTGTGGGGCTCAGCCCCTAAAAGGGCATCCCTGCATGCTGGCTCCATGGACACTTTGATCCCTCCATGGCTGCTTCCCATCCTTAAGCAAGACCCACACGTCCCTGTGGATGTCCCATGAAATTTTCATGTCCTGCCTGCACAGCAGAGAGAGAGAGCCAGGACAGGCCTGAGGGCAGAGCCAGCCTCTCCTCCCAGGGTATTTCCTGGGAATATGGAAGCGGAAATATGTGGAAAATGGAAATAAAGGAAGCAATTTCCAGGAGTGGAAAATGGAAATAAAGGAAGCAATTCCAGGAGCCCAGCCATGCTTGCAGAGGCTGGGGAAGCAACAGTGAAGGTTCTGTCTCTTCCTGCAGGCACAGTGAGGCTCTGGTCTGGTGAGGAGCATTGAGGCACTGCCAGAATCCATGGAAAAATATTCAAATGAAGTCTCAAAGAGGAGTGATGGTGCTGGAAACGGGCCTGGCAGCCTGTCCTGTTTGTGGCATGGATGGTGTAACACCCAGGCTCAGCTCCACACTTTGCTTTTGACCCCTTTTAGTTGTAAAGAGAAATGAAATGAGCCCTTGTTAGCCTCTTCCATCTCACGTTTTTGGAAAGCCTTTTTTGCCAGGCTGGAATGGTGCTCAGGTTCAAGAGAGAGGAGTCATGGGGATGTCAGCACAGAGCTGGCCATGGTCACACTTGATGCCACCTAAACCTTGGGGTGACAGCTTTGCCTGGAGCCCATTTGCAAGCACCCTGAGCATTTGCAGCCTCAGGACTGGCTGAAATACAAACTTTCTCCCAAGTTTTCTCATTCCAATTAGCCTGCCAAGGCTCAGGGACAGGCTGGTGCAGGCTGCTGTGGCATCACACCCCAATGTGCCACATTCCCCCTGCACAGGACAGGCAGGGCAGGGATCAGGCACACTTTCATGCCCCTGCAGGGGAACATTTACATCCTCAGGGCACAGCCACCACCTCCCAGCACCTCTGTGGGCAACAGCTGCTCTGGTTTTGCTGCTCTGTAAATGACACAGGAGGGACAAAACCAAATTCCCTGTATCTCTGACAAATCCTTCTCTGACAGATGAGCTCTGACCTACTTTGTAGTGCAGCCAGATGTTTAAATTTATGGATGCAGACGTATTTCCCTCAGACCTGGGAAGGAATGTTGTATTGCTGCCCATCTATGCAGCCTCTTGGGCAGAGGAGCTGGATTTCAAGGGAAAATACCATTTGTGGTTCAACCCTGAAGGTTTTTAAAGGAAAGGAAAGCATGAGATCATGCCATGCCTTTTCAAAGGCAATCCCAATGGTACAAACCAAGGAATGTTCAAGTGATAACATTTATATCAAGCTGAAAACTGCTGCTAGGAAAGAATTCCTAACCTGACTTTTCAGAAGGTCACATTTTAACAGCTTTTGTCTTGGCATTGGTTACGACTCCTTCCCTGGGATTTCACACTTGTTGGTATCCAAACAGAAGTTTTATGGTACAGGACACAATTTAGCAGGTCTTTCCTCATTCTCTCAATAAATCCCTTTTTTTTCAACCATGCAAATGGCAGAGCAGCATCCCTGGGACCCCCCTCCCAAAGCAGTGGTGGAAAACAAGCACTATTTTGCTGCTGACCTCCTATGTGAGTTTTACTCCTTCAAAGTACCCCAGGTGGTAATACAAGTTGGCAAGAGCACCTAGAAAGTGCCAACATCCTGAAATATGACCTGGATATTAATCCCACTGACTGTACTTGATGTGGGTACCTGATTTAGGGTCATTCAATTTGCAGCTCTTACTGTTTAAGAAGTTGCTATGATTTCTAAACTGTAAGCCACTTTAGAACCAACATAAGGCAAAGACAAATTTAAATACAGAATAACACACCAAGATGCATAATCTTTCTATTTATTTTCAGATTTTAAAGGTACTTGTTCACTGCCCACACTTCTCAAATTAAAACAACATAAAGATGCTTGGATTGGGTATCAGAAGATACTGATAGGGGCTGAAATCAGGGTATATAGGCTTAAAGGAAGATATTCAGAAAGATTTAAGGCACAAATTGTGCAAATTTTGTATTCTGTGGGATGTGTGGTGCTGTGTGATGTCAGGGAAGGGCTCTGCCTGTCTTTCAGGGAAGAGCCACTCAGGCACTAATTTATCTGTCAGATTAGCCAAAAGTTTTTCCTGCTGGAGGCAGTGAAGCAGGAGCCTGGTGAGCCAAGAGTAGAGGAAAATTCTTAACTTTTCTGTTGTCCAGATTCAACATGAGGAAGGAGTTCCCTCTGGCATCCTCCAATAAATCCAGGAGCCTGCAGCCTGTAGCCTGCTGGCAAGGATGCTCTCCTGGGAGGGATGCATTGGAGTCCTCACAGCAGCAGTGGATGGGACATGCACAGATCCTCTTTTCTGGGTGTTTTTTTATGAGCACAAAACACCTGTAAGTCCATTTAATAAGGAACTTGATCCTGTCCAGGTATTAAAATGCCAAGGGCACACCTTGGAGACATGAGAATTACCTGGTTATCCTTTTCCTTGGGAGAGGATTTGTCCTGTGCAGGCTTGGCCTGCAGTGCAGTCATGGAGGATTTTCTGTTCCAGGCAGCATGGGCAGGAGCTTTCACCTTTCTGGCTGGTTGGCTGCTGAGCTGGAATGAATTTGCTCTGCAGTTTTGGGTTTACTCACCTAAAGCTCGTCCAAGGCTCGCTCCTGCTCTCTCCATCCCTCTGAGAGCAGCTGCTTTTCTTGCTGCTCCTCTTGCCACAGGAGGAAGGAGCACAAGCCAGAGCAGGCACTCACATGCCCAACAGCTGATCTGTTTTCCCCTGACTGTGTCATTTGATGTGACACAAGACTCAGGATCCTCCTGTCACCTCTTGCCACTGCCGTGGTGACAGCACAAGTGACACCGACTGCCAGGAGACACCTGGGCTGCCCTGACACGGGAGGATCCTGGTCCCTCCAGGCTTTTCTGGGCATACCTGAGCCTCAATGAGATCAGCTGCACCCAGCCTCACCCCAAAACACTCCCCAGCCATCTGCACTCCAATGGAGTCTTAACTTCTTTTTTGCCAGGGTCGGGATTAAATCTTGAGATGAAATTTCTTGTTGGGACTCAGATGTTTGTTAGTTCTTATCCATGTTACAGTCTCACAAACCATGAGTTCTACAGCACTTCACTCTAAAAAACTAAAAATGGAGCCCTGTCTCTCTCTCTACAAGGCTTTTAAAGGCTAAAATGTACAATTAAGAAATTATACCTAAATTATTTTTATTATTAACCCAATAACCAACCATCCGTTTCCTGCAATGTGGACTTTTTTGTGCCATTACACAAAACCACCCAAACCCATGGAGAAGAAGGTGAAGAAGAAGGACCAACCTCTGCCCTAAAACCTCCATCTTGCTTTATATAAATTACTATATTCTAAAACCTTAAACTCTAAGTTTTCCTCCATGTGATATTACACACTTCTATTCAAACTACACACACATAATTCCAGTGCTATCAAGCAATTTTGGAAGTCTTTTCTATGGCTTCAGGTCAATTGCAGTGTTCTCTTGGGGGTCAGAGTCTGTCAGAGACAGAAGTCTAAACTTCTCAGTAGCCAGGGTTCCAACACTGCAGCCCTGAACGCCGTCCCTGAGGTGACAGCGGCTCAGGTGCCAGCAGGACAGCGAGGTTTCCACAAGGTGGCATCCAAAGACCTGCTCTTCCTCTGGCAGAGCTCGGATCCCGCAGGATTTAGGGCTTTGCTGGGATGCCTCAGCACCCGCTGCAGTCGGAGCCTCTCCGGGGACAGGGAAGGGGGAGGCTGTGGGATTTGTCCCTTCAGGGTCAGCCGTGACACACACCACTGCCCTCCTGGGGCTGCAGGGGTGTTTGTCCACCAAATCTGGTCAGGGAAGGACAGCAAACACTTGGGGGATCCCTGAGGAAATCAATGTGCTCCCCTCTGTGCAAAAAATCCGCAGCAAGGGGGGTGGTGGAGAGGGAAAAGGAATAGTGAGCAATGGGGAATGGCAGCAGGTACCAAAAACCCTGGCAAAGAATGACCTCCTGGCTTGACCCGGGACTGATGTATCCAGATGAGGCAAGTTTGTTTTGTACAGGGCAGCAAAGCCAGAGAAAATCCCCAGGGTGGGGGGAAGGCCAAGCACAGCCTGTGAGGGAACCCAGAGATCCTTCTTTTTACACGTCTAGGACAACCCCATGGTTTTATTCAGCAGCGTGGAAGATGAGGTTTGCCAGCCCTCATCCCACAGATATCATCCCTGGGGAGTGCCCGAGCTCCTGCCAAGCTTTTTGGAGGTGACACTCAGTTCTTCACCTCTCTGGGGCAGCCCTGGGTGAGCAGCCCTGGGTGAGCAGCCCTGGGTGAGCAGCCCTGGGTGAGCCCTGGCCAGGCTTGGCACTGAGAGGAGCCTCAGCAGGATGGGGTGGGACCCTGAGGGAGACAATTCGAGCAAACACAAAACACAGCTCTGTGGTTTGCTCTGCTGGGACCGATTTGGCAAGAGGCAGAGTCCAGTGGGACTATGAAACCACTGCAGCCCTCGGAGAGACTGCAAGCCAAACCAAAAAAATGACGAGTGGGCGACCTCGTCCTTTGGGCAGAAGCAGGAAAGGGGAATCAGCGGGAGGCTCCGTCCCACGGAGATGTGCCAGACACGGGGTCGGGGCCCCGCGGGATCCCTGCGAGCTCCGAGGAGCTGCAGAGCAGCAGGCTGCAGCTCGGGCAATATTTCACAGAGCGCTGCCACTCCTGCCATAATCTCTGTATCCCGTGGGAATTCGGGAGAAGCTGCCCCGTGCATCACTGTGCGGGGGTGGTGGTGCCGCTGGTGTGTTGGTGTGCTTTTAAAAATGTTTTTAAACTCGCAAAAGAAGACTGGCAATGCGGATGAAGCCGTGAAGGAAGGCGGAGCTGCGGCTGCGGAGCTGAGCAGGCGGCTCCGGGGCTCCCGGCTCTCGCACGGTGGAGCTGCTGCTCCAGGAGCCGCGGGATGCGAGTGCAGCTGCCCCCAGCACAGCCTGGAATGAGCTGAGGAATAAACAGGGATTTATTAAAAGGCCTCAATGGATCCACCTTGGGCAGCACAAGAGCCCAGCCAGGGCTGCACCCAAAATGGTCACAAAACGGATAACCAGCCACGGGGTCTCACTTTTATAAGTTCTGCTCCATTTGGATATTGGAGTTAATTGTTATAGCTTTAGGTTATGAAGTCCCATCCTTGTTTTTCTCTCTTCATTCCACCGTTGTTTACACTCTCAGGTGTGAACTTTGGGTCTGCTGTCCTTGGTCCCAAGTTAGAAAAAGAATTGTTTTGTCTCCCTACTCTGTGAAGAGAGCTCACTGTCTCCGAATGTGAAGCTCAGAACTGCACACTAAGGCAGTACAGAATCTAAAAAATAGAAAAGCCAAACCCTGAGGCATCATTTCCCCCTTTAGAGGCCCGACAAGGCCTTTACCTTGTTGAGTCTCTATTCTAAATTTCTACTAACAATAGGTAGTGCCCTGCACCCACCCCAACCAGCAAGAGTTCACTTTCCTCTCAAAAAGTTGGAATTTGGATGTGAGACACGACAGCAGGCACAGGCACCCATACCACCACCCAAATTTGAGGTTGTTTTTTTGGAACAAGGGGCTGAATCAGGAGGGGCTTTAATCAGGCAGAGGAGGGTTGGAGTGGGAACTGGAGGTCAGATCTTACCAGAACTTTGTCTCAGGTATACTTGGACCTGTTGGAGAGAGCCCAGAGAGGCCACAAAGATGCTCAGAGGGCAGGAGCAGCTCTCCTGTGGGCACAGAATGAGAGAGCTGGGGATGTGCAGCCTGGAGAAGGGAAGGGGAGACCTTATTGGAGCCTTCAAATACCTGAAGTGGGCTTATAATAAAGTGGGAAAATGACTTCTTACACAAGCAGGTAGTGACAGAAAAAGAGGGATTAGTTTTAAATTTAAAGAGAATTATAACTAAAAGATATTTCTATTAGATATTAGGAAGAAATTCTTCCCTGGGGGGTGGTGAGGCTCTGGCAAGGTTGCCCACAGAAGCAGTGACTGCCCCATCCCTGGTAGTGCTCAAGGCCAGGTTGGATGGGGCTTGGAGCCATTTGATGTGGTGGAAGGTTTTCCTGACAGGGGGTTGGAACAAAATAGTCCTCTATATCCCTTTCAATCCAAATGACTACCATTCTATGATAATTCTATTACTATATAGGAAAAAAAAATACTATCTAGAGAAAAATAAAATTTTAAAAATCACAACAGTTCCAACTGCTCCTCCAACCCTCCTGATGGGCTCCCCTCCCTGAGCACAGGGACCCCCTGCTCCTGCTGCTGTCCCTGCTGCCACCTCAGCTGGCCCAGGCCTTGAGCAGCTCAGGATGGGTATGGGGAGTGTTTGTGTGGCTGATCCATGCATTGATGCTTGGTGCCAGCTTGGGGAGCCCTGCCTTGACACCGAGACAGCTCCAGAGGCTGACACTGCACGTGGGGACACAGACACAGTGTGTCTCTGCTCATCCTCCATCCCACACATCTTCCATCCCCATCCACACCTGCATGCTTTCCTGGAGCTGGGGTGTTCTGGACCCCTTTTCTCACGCCACCTTCAGCAGGTCTGAGGTCTCACTCCTTTCCAGCCACAGATTCGTGGCTGCAGGGAGTAGGCTGGGGATCAATGGTGCCTTTAAATAGCCTGACCCAAAGCCTCTCTAAGCAGCTGGCTCTGCCAAGCAGCAACAAAACTGCCTGGCTATAAGCTTTTCTATCCAAACATTTAATGTTAACATTACCAGATAAACTCTTCTCTTCCTTTCCAAGCAGGGGAGGAAGATAATACCTGTCCCATGAGGAAGACACTGCTGCCATCCCCTCAGCTTTCATGGGAGAGGGTCATTACAGCCCTGGCATCACAGTCCCACAGCCTGCATGCCATGGGCCAGCACTGAGCCTGGGAGCACCCTGAGGTATCCCAGGCATTTTTTGAGAGGCTGCTCTGGGAAACCAATGGGGCAGAAGATTGTGCTTAAGTGCTTCCCTGGCTTGGGGCTTGTAGTTACCAATAATCATAGTTAATCTCTGCCTCATACAAGTCAGCCTGCACACACAGCTTGTTTTGGCTTGATAAGATATGCTTTTGTTTACTGCAACCACCTCTGAGCCATCATTTTCTCACAAATGGCCTGTGAATCATCAGTTATGTGCTATTAATGTTGTATGGCAATGTTCAGTGACAGAGGAGCAACGGAAATCTACTGGTCTTCAGAGGAAAACCTTGAATAACCCTGTGCAAATCCAAGTGTTTTCAGCCTGCTGCCAAGGCTATGAATATTGCAGATATTACATGTCTTTGTATGGTATTTGCTAAATAATTTAGATGGAGGAAGAGATTTTAGCCTAAATGGCTGCTTGAAGCTGCAGCATTAGAGACTTGCAAAATTATTGCTGGAACCCATAAACACAGGTTTGCTTTTGGATCCAGTCTCTTAACATTTTGTATAGCTTAGGCAGCTGTTTCCCAAAGATCAAGTACAGGTTCCAGCTCATCCTACCTGGAGTTGTGAAGAGACAAAGGAAGGAAGAGACAATGAATGGACAGTGGAGTCCTGCTGGGCCAAGAAAGCCCAAGTGTTCTTGGGCATCATCCTCAATGAATTTTTACATTGTGCAGAGGGTGGTTATAGACTGAGGTTCTTTGAAACATCCTCAGAATTCCCTGAGCTGGTATAGAGGAAAGTTAATTTTCATAGGATCATAGAATTGTTAAGGTTGGAAAAGACTCTTGAGACCATCAAGTCCAGCTGATAACCCAGCACTGTCAAGTTCATCAATAAATTATGTCCCAGAGTGCCACACCCACAACGCCTTTTGAACATGTCAGGGGTGGTGACTCCACCATGCCTGTTCCAATGCCTGACCACCCTTTCAGAGAAGAAATTTTTTCTAATATGAAATCTTAACCTACCCTGGTGCAACTGGAGGCCATTCCCTCTTGTCCTGTCACTTGTTACCTGAGAGAAGAACCCGACCCCCACCTGGCTGCACCCTCCTGGCAGGGAGTTGTGGAGAGTGAGAAGGTCCCCCTAAGCCTCCTTTTCTCCAGGCTGAACAACCCCTTGACTCATCCCCTGAGTGAAACTCCTTGTCCTCCTGGCTCTTGCTGTCTCTCTGGTCACTGCAGTCCCTTGGTGTCTCCAGTGAAAGCCACACAGGAGCTGCTCAGCTCCACCAGAGCCCTGGAGAAGAGCTGCAGGATGGAGCCAGGCCAAGAGTGAGCCTGTGTCCAGCAGGTTTTCACAGAATAGTTTGGGCTATTGGGCTAGAAGTGACATTTAAAGGCCATCCAGCCATCCCTCTGCAGCAGGATCAGGGACACCTCCAACCAGACCAGGTTGCTCAGAGACTTCTCCAACCTGGCCTTAAATGTTTCCAGGAATGGGGCATTCACCAATTCTGGGCAACCTCTTCCAGTGCCTCACCACCCTCATCAAAAACAATTTCTTCCTCATATGTGCTCCCCATTAGTTTAAAATCATTACCTTTTGTCTTATTGCCTTTTAAAAAGTCTCCACCAGTATTTGATGTGTTAAATTCACCAGTGTCTGAATCCTCATCCTTTGGTGGGTTGCACAGCAAGATCTGGCTCGTGGGACCAGCCTGAGCCATGGCTGGCTGGTAGGACACCTTCACAGCTTCACATGGGGCTCTCAGGTGTGAGGGCTGCTGCCAACACCCGGGGGATTTTCACACATGCTCAGGAGCAGGCAGGAAAAATGAACTCTCTCTGGCAACTCCGTATGGTTTTGTCTTTCCCATCAGCCATCTCCTGGGAAGTGGGCTCCATCCTCCCCCACCTGCAGGCTGTGGGACATGACATTATCCACCAGCAAAAGAGCAAAGCAACCTCCAGGAACCCCAAATCCTGGTGCAGGGCCAAACCCAGCTCAGGCCAGTCCCTGCTGGTGCTGTGGCCCCTCTAAGCAGGGGAGAAGCCCCCCGAGCACAGCAGCACCCCCAGCCCACTGCCCTGCTCAGCCAGGCTTGGCTGTTTTTTCCTGCAGTCACCTTTGGGCCCTAGCAGTAATCTCGAAGCATCTGCTCCAAATCATCCAGGATTACAGGAATTAAAAAAAAACCCAATTAGAGACCCAGGGTCCTGCTAGCACAAATCCGTTTAGCCCTAATCCAGGCTGCTGCCCCTTCCCAAAAGGCAAAGGGATGGTCCTGGGGGGCTGGTTTTTGTGGGCCCCAGCACCACCTCCTCTCCTCAGCCTCAATTTACCCACTTTTGTCCCAGCAGTAGCACCAGGGGACCTGCTCGTGTCAGTGGGGAAATGGAACTCCTGGCTTTGGCCTCTGAAATCAGCTGCACAGACGTGGGGGGCAGAGCCAGCCTCTTCCCCTGGGCACACCCTGTCACTGCTGTGACACAAAATAACACAACTCACACTGGTGTTCCAGCATCCAAACAGGAACAGGAAAAGAGAGCTTTATTTTTCAGACCTCAACATTTATAGAATTCCAAAAGTGACAGTGGATTGGAGGATGACATTGCCACCTCTCCAACTACACTGGTCAAACTAACAGTCCATCAAAATTCTCCTCCTACAGAGAAGAATGCAAACAATCATTATTTACATGAAAGTGTGTGAGAAACTCCATTACAAGAATGTAAACATCAGAAGGCTTAGAAAATCTCAAAAGAACAGGGTGACACACACCCAGAGGGGCTCCCAGAGGACTGTGGATGGAAAGGGGGGTGCAAACACCTCTGAATGAGCCACAGTGCCTGTCAGGGTCTGGACACCAGGCAGGGGCTCCTCCACACCTCGTTCACCATCAGGTCCATTCCTCTGTGCCACCAAGGCCACCCTCAAGGCTCTGCCAGGCTCTGCACTCAGCATGGGCTGGGACACCTGCAGTCCCATGCTCACCTTGCTGGCAATTCAATGTGGAAATGCTCTTCTGAGATAAGACACAGAAATTGGAGTCTTTCAGTAAAGTGAGGGTAGAGACTGAAAACCCCTTAGGAAAGTGTCTCCTTTCCTTTGAAATCCTCTATTTCTTTCAGTGCTTTTGGGGTCTTCTCCATCTAGTTCAACCTTTCCCCTGCAGCCCTAAACATCTAAGATAAAAATGCATTATCCATGGAGTGTCCCAGAATGCCCATAAACTCTGTGAGTAACACATTTGAATCAACACTGGATCCCTCTCATGTGTGACAGCCTTTATATCTGTGATTTGTAAATTTTACATCCAGAAGACATCCATAAGGAAAACAGTCAACGTTTTAATTGTTAATAATTGCATGGGAAAATCTCTGAATTAATATTCAAGAACTCGGGGTGTTTACATGCTTCTAAAAGATAAAGTGACTTTTACATCAGGAGACAAACAATGCTCTTTTTTTTTTGCTGGCTTTTTTCTTATATATGATGCAAGAAAATGTGCTCACAGCAGAGGTTCCAGACAGGTGATGCTGTGCCAATTAGCACCACGTTTAGGTGTGCTGAGACATGAGATGCTCTAGGTGGTAAAAGCTTTCACAATTCAAAGGGACATTTGTGGGTGGGAAATCCTTTTCTGTCTCAAAAAGTCCCTCCCTGTGGGGATCCTCCAGGACCTTGGTGTTCTTCTCTTTTCTGGCACCTCCTCCTGCTGCCAGGCCATGTTCACCCCTTGGTGAGACAAGGACAGCTGGGGGCTGTGGAAAAGGTGTGTCTTGTTAGCAGAGGGGCCCACCTTGGAGCCAGGTCTTTCCATGAGCCTCAGCAGGGATTGGATCAGCCCCAGAGAGATGTGGGGAGAGGGCCTGCCCAAGGGTGATGGGAGAGGGCTGGAAAAGAAGAGGAGCAGGAAGGAGGGGACCACAGGGGTTGGAAAGATGCTGAAGCAAAGAGCACATGGCCAAGGGAGGGTTTGTGATGAGCAAACAGACACTGGAGGGCAGAGGAATCACCATGAGAGCATCCAAGTACTTCCTCCAAGTGCTTCAGACTCGCCCCCAATCCTTGGTTTTGGAGTTTGGCACCTCCAATGCCTCAGTGCTGCAGGGATCCCAGAGCCCTGGGGTGGGTGGCACTCTGAGGGTGTGAGGGTGTGGGCTGGGGCTGTGGCAGGGCCACAGCTGTCCTGTGAGCATGGGCAATTCCAGGATGTCTGTGTGCTTTGTCCTCGTGGGACACCAGAGCCATGACTGACCCACGATGCCAGCAAAGCCCTCAGCTCAGAGACTTCTGCATTTGCTGACTTTTACTAAAAGCTTGGTTAATTTGGTGCATCCCTGACTTAAAGGTCCATCAGCTTCCTTGGAATCTGGAGCTTTCATCCTGGGTTGCTAGGAGATTCCAGCTGGATATGATCAGGCCTGACTTGATAGAACAGCACCCATGGAAGCACTCCCCTTGAGAACAAAAATTTGCAAGATAAAAAATACCAGTAGCTCATTTTTCAAAGACCAGTTTCTGAAACTTCTCTGAGGCAGAAATGAGAGACAGGAATAACCACACAACACCCAGAGCTGTGTACTTCTTCCACCCTCACAGAGATGAAAAGGCTGGCAGATTATTGAAAATAATCTTAGACTTCTGCAAAACAGCTAATTTTAATTTGACTGAGGCTGTGGCTGCCCCTGGATCCCTGGCAGTGCTCCAGGCCAGGCTGGACAGGGCTTGGAGCAGCCTGGGGTAGTGGAAGATGTCCCTGCCCATGGCAGTAGGTTGGAACTGGATGAGCTTTAAATCCTTTCCAAACCATTCTTTGATTCTATGATTTTATCAACTTTGATACCCATCACAAGAGTTTCCTTCTTGCTCCAGAAGGGAACCATCTGTAGTCCATCTCCCCAAGGTCCAAAGCAGTGAGAGCTACTCTCTGGATGTTCTCAATGCCTGGCAGCTCAGCCTCTTCTGGAGATGTGATGCAAAATTGCAAGGGTGGAAAAAGAATGTTCTTAGGTTCTGCTGTGCAGCTTGTTACAAAGTTTTTAATGTCCAGGTAATTAAAGCCCTGAGAGTTGCACTCTCAGGCTGCTGTAGAAGGATTTGATCTAATGGCCATGGAAGTCAAAAAGAACCTGTCTTCTGGTCTTAAGATGTGTTTAATTCTGGCTTGAATTGAGATGTAATGTAGATCTCAGCAATTAATACTGAAGGAAGTATTGTTTATTTAGTTATGCAACAAATGATTAATATCCTCCTATTAAAGAAATGAAAGCAATTCAATAATTATGCCTACTTTGCAATGTAATGAAGGAATCATTCTGCTCCATCACTCTTGGTGTCTTCTGATACTTTGCTTGTGCTGCCAGGCATTTCATATCTTCTGTGAGCCCTGCCCTCAAGGCTTAAATAAATATTCTATAAGTGAAAACAAGATCACCAATGCCAGTGTGAGCAGCTGGGCCAAGGCCCTGGGCCAAGGCCCTGGGCCAAGGCACTGTGCTCTCACGTGTGTGTATATGGAAGGTGAAACTCAGAAACCTCACTATGACTGGTTAGTTCTGTAACACAAACAAACCTCAACAGACAAAATACATCCCTACAACCCCATGTAAGCAGTGACACATAGAGGTGACATGTGAACAGCCAGCTGTAATGCCTGGAAGGCTGTGAGGGCCTTGGCAAGGTGACTTACTCGTAACAAAGCACAGGAAATTGTTAAAAGCAATAGAGATGAAGACACCAAGTGAAAATCATGCTGCAGCACTGCTGAGAACAGCCTTTCTTCTGTCACCGTGTCCCACACAATGTGGGTATGATCCTGCAGCCCCTCGATGCTCCCTGCACCACAAACACCCCACTGGCTGCAGCAGGACTGCAGGGAGGCTGGGGACTGCTGATCATGAAGGTGACTGTGCAGGATCAGGGCAGCACTCGGTGACAGATCAGTCCTGCTTCTGCAGTGCAGGAGAGAAGGAAAAAAAAAAGGCATTTTTTTGAAATAGTTGAAGCAGTGGGGATTTACTGAACTAGTGTTACACTGTCCATGCAGCTTGCTCAGTTTGCTGTTGCTAGCAGTTCAGATATTGTCCAAGCTGTCCTGCTCATCAGTGCATGAACTCTGAAAACACTTAGCCACTACCAGCTCTGTGCATTATTTCAGCTGGAAGAACCGTGGTAGGTAAAGCAGCGATGATGGATCTAAACGATAATAAAGTCTCCCTGTTAAAAATTTAAAGTGCTATACAACTATTTTTAGTGACCTCTCCAGCTGAGATAATGCAGAAAGCTAACTAGATGTGAACATCCATCTTAGGAGAATTGATTCCTGCAGTTTGCAAACCAAGGTGAACTGTAGAAGGTTAATGTTCATGCTCCAATACAAGAGGGATCAGCTCTATCAAAAGCTGTATACTGTACATGTAAAGTAACAACTTAGTCAATGGCTAATGTGGATGCAGTGGTTTTTTTTCCTTCCTTGAGCATGTTTATTTCCATAATGGACATTTAGTTTAGACAGAACACTAAGAGCTCCCTCCATCACAGCCCCCTCCCTCTGTGTGTGTAGATGTGTGTGATGTGTGTGGGCATGAGGGAGGGAGGAGAATCTGGGTTTGATTCAGGAAAGTGAACGTGCAAGCATTCGAGCTTGGCCCAAACCTAAGTTCTTGGGTCAGCATTTTCAAATTCAGGCTTTTAAAATGAGGCAACTGCATTTTGTGGCTTCCTAAAAAAAAGGAGCTGAGCACCAGCAGCTCTCTCTCTCTCTCTGCAAGGGAATGGAGAGCACTGGATGCTGCTGCAAAAATGCAGCACATACTGCAAAATGCAGAACATATTCCAGGGCTGCTACAGCAAATTCTTTGCTTCTCAGAGCTCATTTATCTCAGAAGGGCTCCACATCCAGCAATGCAGCCTGCTGCCATGCCCCTCCAAACCCTCAGATGGCAATTAGCAACATCAATAAGTAATAGAACAAATACTTTGTCTCTAAAAAAACAAGCCGCAGGCAGAGCAGCTCATTCGCTTTACTCTGAGGCTGTGCTAAAAAACTTAATTTTAATATTTCATCTGCTTAAAGCCCCAGTCTTATAAACACTTAATTTTGAGATGAGACTCTTGAAAGCCAATGTGTGATGAAGGAAGGGTGAAAGGCAAGACCTGATGCTTGTAAATAACCATATCCATTAAGTCTGGTGTGCACCAAGGATGCCTCTGTGGGGAAGATTTTAGCAGAATTCTTGTGGCTCACCTCTTTAGTGATTTTCCACCAGAACCAAAGCCTAAAGAAAATGGCAGAAAACAGCTAAAATACTGTAATAGGAATGTTTATTAGATTAACTAGTAATAAATAGAAATATTGCTGGGGAAAATAGCTTTAAAAAAAGTTGAAAAACAATGAGATCCACCTAGGAGTCATGAGCTTTGTGCTCTTAAGTAGCAATGTGGCTCTAGTGCTGCTTCAAGAACCATTCCTTGCAGAGGACATCCCACCACTGGAGCCCTGAAGTCCCTCTGACCCACGAGTGACCTGCCACATGAGTCTGCCAGGAAACCCTCCAGCAGTTTAAGCTTAACAACCAAATTGGTTTGCATCACTCCTTCAGCCCTTGGGGCTCTCAGGGGATAAAAAGGATCACCGACTGAGTGGGAACAATACTCACAGAAATCAGCGCTGGCCTCGGGAGTCTCCTCTCACTCTGCGGTCAATAGGCAGAGCCGAGCCTTGGCAGACAGTGAACTTGATTAGAGAGATGATCTTGGTTAAAACTGCCTGGATCTCCTTGCTGCTAAGGACAGAGGGGGACGAGGGTGGGGCCGGCTCTCCAGGCAACAGAGCCTGATTGACGGGGCTGGATTACTGCACCGGCGTGACCAGAGGGGGATTAGGTGCCCTGAGTCACCCACCTGAGCGCTGCTCTCTCCACTGACCACATGGCAGCCTGGAGATCACCCCCTCCAGGTCAGTTTTGGGGACATCTGTCCCCAAGGTGACTCCAGGGACTGGCTGCTGACCTGCACTCGTGGAAGGTGTGGTAGGGAAAGTGGTTGCAAGCCAAGTAATTTTGAAGAACAACCCATGAAGTCCTCAAGTTGATTTAAGAAACAATTTGGCCTGAAGAGCAGTTGCCAGTATAAATGTCCTGATAGAGATGTTTATGAGGAGGCTTTTTTCCCAGCCTCCAGACACAGTGATTTGCTCCCTGAGGAATGGTTGTGTGTTCTTGTGTTTTTTCGAGGTGCCTGAAGGACACTGGAGCTGTGTGTCCCTGTGTGTGGCTGGTTCACTGTACATTTAACAGGGAATTACCCTCCCATACAGAGTTCCAAAGAAGAGCTCTCATTCCATCCTCATTGGCATTACAACTATGTGTTATGAAAGCAGTTCAAGAATTGCTTCTGAAGAAGCACATGCATTTCAGTCAGTGACATTGGGAGGAATGGGATGGCTTTGTCCTGAATGGAACCACTAATGGCATTGAAAGAAGATTCAGACCAGCAAAAGGCTGGTCTGAAAAAAAAGGATGAAAAAAAAAATTTAAAAAAAAAAAAAAAAAAAGATGAACCCCCCCCCCCCCCCCCCCCCGAGTCCTGCTCTCCTGT
>VZRH01002835.1:0-72646 GCA_013397555.1 Urocynchramus pylzowi | reverse complement strand
CCCGGGCAGGGCAGAGCCGCGCGGCCGCCCCGGGGAAGGCAGGCCGAGGGGAGGGAGGGGGGCTCCCGCTTCAGGGTGCTGGCGGCAGGTTGGAGGGAGTGGTCCCAGCCATAGGACGGCCGGGACCCCCACATCCTCCCCGGTAAAGCTGCGGGGTCCGGCCCGGTGATGCTCGCACAGAGCTCCGCGCACCCGCGGGCGGAGAGCGGGATAAGGCAGAGCTGAGAAATCAGATAAAAAGATTGGCTGCGTGACAGTGACAGTGATGCTGGGGGTGTCACTGACAATGGATGCAGCGGGAGCACCGCAGGAACAGCCGAGATTTAGGGAAAAACTCTCCCCTTTCCTCCTGTAGGTGACTTCCCATTTCGGTTAAGACGAGGAATTATCTGCAAAGAGCCCAGCGCCTTTTCCCGTTCAACCAAAGCGCTATTTTTTTTTTTTTTTTAACATTTAAACCCTTATTGTTTTCGGCTGAATGGTCCTGAATAGACGCCGAGAATAGTCGTGAGGAGTGAGAAGTCATTTGTAGGTCAGGAAAGCGACTTAAAGCAGATTTCGGGAATCTTTTGAAATATTGATCACCTTGTAGTAATCATTCCCCGTGGGTTTTTTCCCCTCTCGGTGCCCCGAGAGAGCGATCGCGGGGCTGGGTGCGAAGCGAGCCCCGGCCGCCCCTTCGGAGGAGCGGGGCCAACTCCAGGCTTCTCGGGGTGGGATAAAATCTCTTTCTGAGCTGCGAGGATACGATTTATTTTCCGTAGAGAACGGGCGGATGATCAAGAAGCACTCTTTATTCTACAAATAGCTACTCAGTGGTAATTTCTTCCCGGGAATTAGGGACTATGCTCGGAAAGGCAGCATATATTTTGAATTAAGCTCAATATGTTCTCCCCTCTGCTCTTTGCAGTGTATTTTTTTTTCAAGAGTGCTTGTCAAAAAAATCCATTCTTAATTTGATATCTTGTTATTGTCTCTTCCCCCCCTCCCGCTCTTTTTTTCCCCCCCCTATTGTTTTTGTTTTCCTTTCTTTCCTTTTTAAAGAAAGCTCCTTTGCTAGTTGCCTGTAGACCGAAATTAAACAGATTTACATTTTCTCCAATCATTTCTCTGCAGAAATGGAGCTGGACTGAGGCTCGCCGTCTTTTCTTTAGTATCAAGTACAATTTGTCTTTTGCTTGTGAAGATTTGGTAAATCAGAAGGCAGATAGATAGCGCAGATGGTCGGAGGTGTCGGGTCAGATTATGGTACGCCTCAGTACAGTGCTAAGCTCATTCTGACGGAAAACCCTGATATTATTTTCACAGATCTACACAGTTCACTTGAAAAAAACCCTTCGAGCCATTTACATCATTTATGTGAGGCTCACAGCTAGCGGGATGGAAAAGCTTTCAATACTGCTCATTTTCATAAAACCCGACAGAGCTGGGGAGACATAAAAGCGCACACAAAACTCACGAGTTCAGAGACACTCCAGAGAAACTTAAAAAAATAAAAGGAGTGACTTTTCGGCTTCACCTTCATCCAGGTTTGATTTGCCGATCTGCTTAGGGAAAAAAAAAAAGAACCAAGGGGGCGAGAAAAAATTAAAGATGAGAGTGTAATCTATAAATATTGCCGAGAGTCCTCTTCCAGCCTTCCATACCACCACTGTCCTCTCCCTTAGGGTAACACAATAATTTGACCAAGTCAACGAAAGATCCCAAATAACCTTTTCGGGCAGGAATTTAAAAAGCCTCCAGACCTCCTCGGTATGAGCATCGGGCTTCCCCAGCAAGCGGGTGAGAGGGCGGCGACCTCGGCGGCTCCGGGCGCGTCCCCGCGGGCAGGAGCTGCCCCGCCGGGCCCGGCCCACCCCGCCGAGCCCCCGGCAGCGTCCCGGGACGGGGCTGGCGGAGAAAAACCTCTGCTGGGAGAGACGTGGAAGGATGGAAAATCTGTGTTAATGGGTAGCTAATTTAGAACGGCTAGATGATGATGGTGATGATGGAGATGATTACTAATATTACTGAAGGGGTCTTTTTTTTTTTTTTTGCTATTTTTTTAAAATCATGCACATGATCTGGCGAGGGAGTTACTGGGCTGCAGCCTAATGACCACGAGCAGAGCGAGACAGGCTCCGTAATGAAAGCCAGGACTGCAGGCTAAAGAAATGAATCCTCATTAAGTGCGGCTCGCAGGGGCGAGGGGCTGTCCCCCAGGTCCCCAGCCTTTGTTCCCCAGAAACCGGCCCGGATGGGGCGATGCTGGCAGCACTGCTGGGAGCGGAGAGGAAGAGAAAGAAAAGCGACACCGAAATGGACCCAGGAACCTTGTGTTAACCATTTGAAGGGTCACGCAAGGCGGAAAACCAGTCCAGCCTCAGTAGTTTTGCACCCTCTCCAGCTGGGAAGGATGGGTTCTGGTTTTGGGAAGTGGCACGGTCCGGTGTGACTGGATTGTCCTTGTTTGGGAAAGGTTCTTGGGGCTCCTTGCCTTGTGCCACCAGAGCCGAGAGCGATCAGTTTCAAGGGGGTCCCTCCATCCTTTTCCCAGCTCTCAGGGAATTTTATCCACGGCCGGCACCATGACAGGTTCCCCGTTTCCCCGCCGCTCCACAAGAGCTCCACCGCCGGACCGGGCCGGGCCGGGCCGGGCTCTGCCTCCGGAGCGCGACCCCAGGAGCGACCCCATCCCCGCGGGACGCGCTGCCGCAGCCCGGACAGCCGAGATTGCTGCGGTGCCCGCGCTCCTGCCTCAGCCCCGTGTCTTACCAGAGCTGCGGGCGAGCCTGGGGTGCACTTGGCCGTGCCCTCTTCGTTTCGGCCCTTTCCCCCCATTTTCTTCTTTCCTCCTCCCTCCTCCCATGCAATAGAAACACTACTTGTGAGTTATCAGCCGGCAATGATAACTACTTTTATTTAGGTGACAGCTTTGACCCTTGCTACAGGTAGCGTGATGAGTTAACCCTGCAGAGACAAACCCACTAGAGAACAAGAAATAAAATTGTACATGAAAAAAATATTTCTCAAAAATATGAGCAGACATTTGTAGCATCTCGACGGCCTGCATAGACACGGGGATTCTGTCTTCAGGATAGGACATATTCACCTTTCCTCAGACAAGTGAAAAATTCGCTGAGCAACGTATTTATACACCTTTGCATCAACATTTGTCGGCTATCCTGGCTCCTAGAATCTCAGTCACTGGGGATTATTTATCTAGACGGAGTTTCCAAACGCAGCAGAGGTGCGAATACATTTTTAAAGCCCTTGACTGGCGTTAAGTAGTGTATTAAAAAATACCCTCGGGAAGGAGAAGCCTCTCTTTAAAGTCTCGGTAGGATTGTCAGAGATGTGGGAGTTCATTAAGGGGTGCTGACCGGGAGAACCGGAGCGCAGGCGGTCCCTGGGGCGCATATCTGGGAAACCAGCCGGGATTTTCCGGCCTTGGATGGGTCTCGGCAGGACCGGGAGGGACTGGGGAGACCCAGGGTCGGTGCTTGGAGCGCTGCGGGACGGGCGGGGCTGGAGAGAGCCGGAGGCTCCCTGTCCTCCCCCGGCCGGCTCGTACCCCGCTCCCTCGGAGCGGGCGGGGGATGCTCAGCCCGAGGACAGTGCCCGCTGCCGCGGAGAGAAAAGGTTACTGGAAATGTCAGCCCCCTCGGGGAGCGTTTCCCACCGAGCCATCCCGGAGCTTTGGTGGAGGACCTCAAGCTCAGACGCTGGAGTGGGGGATGCTTGGTGAGGAAACGACCTCTGTTTCCATGTGCTTCACGTGCTTGCCCTACTGTTTTTAAGGGTGCCATCATTGTTGAAATAACAGCTATCAGTAGTTTCATTTCTTCCCAAAATGAAGTTACATTTAAAGCTGTAATCTGCTTAATATTAGAGAGAGGGGCCAGGTTGGTTACTCACTTATGCTCCTGATACCTGTTGAAAGCACCAAAGAATCCCTAAAATGCTGTTGGACAGAGAGAGGTGTTCACCCACTTTTTACTCTCACACCATATATTCATTAAATGTTTGTTCTTCGGTGTATTATTTCAGTTACTTGTCAAAATAAGCATTGGTCTGTGGTTGGTGTATCTGAAGTTAAAATAAAGATGCACTGAAAACTCAAAATATCTAAATTATTTTGAGATTGGTGAGGAAAGACATTCTTTGTACAGGCCTCTGGTCAAGGCCCTGGCTGCAGACAGAAAGGATCTACTGCCCTTAGATTAATCTTTAATTTTCTTTCTGGTGTAGCTATGAATCTGGTTTTAAAATTTCAAATCCTTTGGGATTTGTTAGGCTGCTGCCTTCAGCTGCAGGTAAATACACACACTGCCAACTCTCCCTCTACAATGAGATGTTCCTGTACAATCTTCAATCTGCTTCCATCAGGATTTCACTGAAAATTTCAACAAAAGCAACAAAATCACGAAGTATTCAAATAGATTTTTTTTGATTGATTGTGGTTTTGTCCCACATTAAGTCTCTCCTCTCCTCTCCTCTCCTCTCCTCTCCCTTTGAATATTAACAACTTCTCCCAGGGTCGGGACAAGGGTTGTCATGAAAACACTTACTTAGCAGAAAGCAGGAATGAGGACAATTCGCAAGTTTGGGGGAGGTGAAGAACCACGCTCAGATACCCTGAGGTGTCTAAATGTTTTTGGGGCTGCGTCCGGGACAAATCCTGTGTCCCGCTGGCCTGGGTGCTGGCACTGAGCTGGATTCCAGCCCCTCCTGGAGGTGACTCGCTGTGGTTGAAGGCTCAGGAACTGGGGTCCCTCTTCTCTTGGGAGGGAGCTCCTGCTCAGCTTTGGGTACCATGGGAGTCAGGCACCACCCCGGGCTTGGAAACAGGTTTGGGGCCACAGCTGCACAGGTTTGGGGCCACGCTGCCTGGGCTCCAGCATTACAGCGCTGCTTCAAGGAGAAAATTTATCTCAGAGCAGCTTCATGAGGACAGGAATCTCCCATCCCTTAGCCCGATAAATCAGGCAGCGACAATTCCCTGCTTTCTTCTGGGGATATGTGCTCGGGTGTCTCCAGAGACCTTCCCAAGCCCGATCACAGGTACTGCCGGGGGCACTGCGTGCCCTGTGCTCTCTGCGGGGAAGGTCCTGGGTTTCCATCAGCTGGAAGAGCCGGCTATCAGGGCAGGGGGAGCCGCCAGAACACCGGAGAGGGGCATGGAGCTCAACGAGAGGCAGCACCGGGGCCGTCCGCTAACAGGATGATGGGTTTGGGGGTCTGCCAGCAGTGGGGAGAAGGTTTGGGAGCCTTTTCTGAGCCCTGGCTTGACTACGTTTCTTTTCAGAGTAATGCAAGCCATTCATCATTGATTAGAGATGATACTATGAAAGAGCCCTTCCTTCTTGCCATCGGTAATGAAAAGTGGTTGTTTACGGCTTTGGGGTTAGCTGAGGACTTTTTAGAGGGTTTCTGCTGGGAAACAAGAGAAAACAAACAAGTCAGAACCAGAGGCACACAAAGTTCCCCTTTCTGCAGCTTCAGAAGGTGGTTTTTTCTGGTTTGTTTGTTTTTTTGGTTTTTTGGTTTTTTGTGGGTACCTCGGTTGGGAGTCCTTATGATAAATAGATGGGTAAAGGAGCTCCCGGGCCCTGCCAAGCCCCGGTGGGAACAGGCCCTAGGGGGAATTAACCGGGAAGTCCCTGCCGGCTTTATCCAAAGCCTGTTGAACCGACTGACCACCTTCCGGGTGAGCTGGGGTCCTTGGATCTGTGGGAACCTCCGCCTCCCTTGGCGCTACTTAAATTACCGGGACACGCGAGGTGTTAATGAGCATCATTGAAGTTACCTGCTACTCTGCTGTTAAGCTCCCATCCATTCGAGAAGTTTAGAGGGTCTTTAAGGAATTGCTTAAGGCAGGATAAAGCTTTGAAGCCATTTTTCCTTGGGAAAACATCGAATGTTTTGGGAAGACGGAGTGGCAAATGCAGAGCCCCAGAGGCATCTAGGAATTAGTGTCCCTAGGGAGCAGGGCAACGAGGCGGCTCTCACCCTCCAGGACAGGCGGGGACATAGGGGCGAGATGCTCCTGGAAAGGACAGAGCCTCACCACGGAGCAGAGGCCGCAGACATTTACCTTCCAAAAGAACATGACACATCCCTCTCTTTTTTTTACTTCCCTTCCTCATGGCTGACCAGAAGCCAGGTAGCTCAGCTATTTCTGTTTGAAGTTGCATTTCTTGTAGGTTGAACTGACTGTTCTGAAAGAGCATCGCATCTGACTGACACCTGGGCTGCATTGGCAGAGTTTTCCGTGTCTCTCTCTTCAGTCCTGTTTCTATTTCTCTATCCTTTCTTCTTTCTGAAGAAAGCTGATGGGATTTTTTCCCCCTCCAGGTTGTACCCTACCCCTCAATTTATTTTCCTTTGCTTACTGATAATCTTAAATCCATCCTCTGCCTCAGTAATCTCAATTGGGAGTAAAAAACAACCAAGTGTGGAGGGAAGCATCACGTTCTAGTTTCTCGCATGCCTGGGCTGTGCATTTTTGCCTTGTAAATGCTGCACTTCCATAAACAAACACACACAACAATTTTTTGAGCACAGCTTGTGCTGAGATAAATGCTTAGTGTAAAGCACTGCTCCGGGATGAGAAAGGAGGTGCTTTAATGCCTTTTAAAACTATCTGAGGGCCGGGCCTGTGAGGGATTGAGGGAAGAAGGATTTAGGCTGATTTCCACCAGCTGGGTCAGCAACACGCGTGGGACCTGGAGGGCTGGATAAAGCACGTTACACTCTGCAGCTCCTTATTTTTG
This sequence comes from Urocynchramus pylzowi, assembly GCA_013397555.1. Taxonomy (NCBI): domain Eukaryota; kingdom Metazoa; phylum Chordata; class Aves; order Passeriformes; family Fringillidae; genus Urocynchramus; species Urocynchramus pylzowi. The sequence continues at coordinate 65,891 of VZRH01002835.1, read as the reverse complement.
TGCCGCATCCCGGAGCGTGTATATGTGTAAATAACCCTCAGCAGGCTTCCAGACGATGTCCCGTTCTAGCGGCGCTGCCTCCTCTCCCCGCCCGGCCACCGCCCACCTGCGCGCTGCCCCCGGTAGATGGAGCATCCTCATCGCTTTTCGCCCCAAGCCCTCAGAAATGTTGGTCTTTCCCTCCTAAGTCCCACTGTTCAGGCAGACGGGTGGTTTGGGGGGCACAGGCGCCCCGCCGATGTGTTCCTGGGGGAGCGGAGCGCCGCGGCCGCTGGCTTTAAACCCGCCCGGCCGGCGCTGCGGTTGTTCCGCTGGGTGAGCGGGCTCAGCCCCTTCTCCCGACGGCCGAAACTGCTTCGGGCTTGCCCGATTAGCCCGGCTCTCACCGCCCCCGGCACGGAGCGCGGCGGGCAGGTGGCACCTGCCGCCCTCTCCGCACCTTTCGGCCGGGCTGAGGTGCCCCGAGACGCGGGGGCTTCCCCGCGGGGCGCGGCCGGCGCTGAGGGGCAGCGTTCGGCGGTGAGGGGGGCTTTGGCCCCTTCGTCCCTGGGTGAGTCTCTGGAGGATCCTCGCCCTTTCCCTTCTGGCAGCGCCCAAGATGATGCGGAGCCGCCGCGTTCTGGTCGCTTTCCCAGTGCTGATGGCCCCCCAAAGGCAGAGGGTCCCTGAGCCCCCCGGCCCCGCTCTCCGCCCTGAGGGACTCGGGCCCCGGTTCTCACGCCGCCATTTTGTGGCGCTCCTCCGCAGCCCCTGTGGTTTCCCACAGGATGGGGGTTTCCCCCAGTTTTTTCTCTTTTGACAAAAACAGTTTTAATTTTTTTAATCCCAAGACTTTAGGGAATCATCTGCAGTAAAAGCCTTTTGTTTGGTATGTGCCGGACTAAGTAAATTGTGTCAGTCCAATGGGTTCTTGGTTCAGGTCTCCTCACGGGGTTTAGGTCTTCTCTAGGGTTTCCTAAAACAGTGTGGTAAGAGGGGCAGAGGAGCATAAATAACACGATGAGAGGCACTTTTTTATTTTATGTTATCAACAGAGATAAAAAGTCACGAAATATAAGCTCTTCTAAATTTCGAGAAGATTCAAACAAGCAGTCCCTTTACAGTCACAAGCAGTAATGAATAGCACGAGAGAAGCACAGGTTTGCTCTCAAAAGAGCCTCCCTAAAATGAAAAATATTCATGTAGAGCCGACTGGGATTAATACTGTTTCACAGCCTACAACTGGTAGAACCGAGATGTGGATTTTAAGGAAGATATTTACCTCACAGGTTATGGGTATTTTCCACCTTTTAATGAAGAACCTGCCTGTTGCCAGATGAGTTACTGGGAAGTGGCATTATTAATGTTAGTGCTATAATGGCTTGAGACCACATCAGGCAGTTTGCTTGTGGGTTCTGCACCCAATACAATTTTCTAATAGATGAAACTTTATTGCCACAATTGAATTCCGTGTAATTACATTAATGCCGTGCAAAAATGAAAAATGCATAATAATACTTTTCTCCTGGCAGCATTCTGAATAGCCCCATTAGAAAGAACAAACGTAGTCTGAAGCTGGTTTACCCAGGCGCGTGTGTTAAATATTTATCTTTAACAAAAATATCAGCCACATAGGAGAATTTCCTCTGAATTAGGCAACATCCTTCGTTGGCCAATGGTTTGATGCTACTTTTCTACAGTATGTCCAAGAATCAGTCTTTGCTACAGTCATATCCTAGAAGACATCAGATGTCAAAAGTTTGTTGCAGGCTGGTGTTACCTACTGTTTTTAAAGTCTGCAAACACCGTATATATTACCAGTGCCATTGAATCTCTCAGCTTTTTCTACTAGTGACACCTGTAGCCTCATAATTCACAGCACAGAATAGCATTTGACATTTGCAGTTACACTACTTATTTTTAACAATACCAGAATAATAAATATTTTGCATATGCATACTTTCAGAAGCACTATTTTTTCTGCAACGTTACACTTTTCATACATTTTATTGTAAAAATACAGTAAAAGAAAATAAACACTTTAGTTCTCGCTACAAAAACATTAGTACTCTTCTACAAAAATATTCAAAAGGTAAAATTATTTGGTTTTTTTGTGATAATACAATAGTCTTCATTATATACTGCTATACAGTCTGCTCTATTGATGAATTTTGTATTGCAGTTTATAAAACAGTAAATAAAATTTCTTTGCCCCACTATATTATCGTTTTTATGGGAAGTTTCAGCAAACCAGCTAATAAACACTACTAAATTGTTTATTGAGAACACCTTTTCAATACATGCTCCAAACAATTTTTTTTTTAATAATAAGGAAATACTTTGGATTTTTTTTCACATGGTGTGAAAGCAAAAATATTCTGCCTTGATCTGTGGCTTGAGGTAGTATTTCCTAGTGTTTTTCTTAGTATTTTCAGAAGATTTTTTTATTTGCTACCTTAAGTGTTTTCAGGCACTAGGAGCTAGGATTTCAATCTTTTAAATACATTTGGTAAAACTATTATCTCTTTCTCGGAGTTTCTATCGCAGCCTGTGCTAATCCAGTCCCTTGGATTAGGTGTTCTGATCCTCCCTTAACTATGAGACAAATTCATTTCTGTCAAAATGAAAAAACCCCAGCTTTTTAAAGGCTGCCTCCGCCCTGCCCGCTCCCACAGCCTCCGTGCTGCGGGATGCAGCCTTAATGCCACTCCAGTTAAATTCTGCAGTTGTTTTCTATTCCACTTGATCCTGGATTAGGATCTCATCCTCAGCACCGATTTGTGCTGGCTTTGCTCCTCTCGCGGTGTGATGGGGAAGCCACTGTGGGACAGTTAAAGCCCGGCCAGCTTGGCTCACTCTTAATGCACCTGAGCGAACGAGCTGTGTCCGGAGCGTCCTGATGAACGGTGTTTGCACCTCTTTTAGAGATCGCCATCATCCCCCAGCTCTTTACAAACCGAATTTCTGCACACAGCAGCACGGCACAAACAGAAGAAAGGATTTATAACAATCCGTTTTCCATTTAGTGAGAATTCTGTCTTGAATCACACTTAGCACTCCCACACTTTTGATTTAAATGGACTTGGTGGTTGCACAAGAGGAGTGTGCAGGATGTTGAAGGAGCTTTTCCACCAGCAGCACTGCAGTCCAAAGGCTTAGTGACCAGCTGGAGTACAGGCTACACATTTTGTACACAAACATCTCTCCTTGCATTCTTCGTTGCCTTCTGAGAACATTGAGCCTCTCAAAACAGAATTGCTCCAGGAGCAGCGCTTTACCTAAATTATAAATGTCCTTTTTCCCTAGCTGTGGTTTAGAGTCTTACAAGTCCCTTACCACCATTAGTGAGAAATTTGGTTCCACTAGATAGTAATTCAAATGCAGTTAAAACTACTTTTCTCCCTTTTATGTTAAAATGTGCGGTATTGTCTTGCAACTTTGACTTGTTTGTTGTATCAAAAAGGCTTTTGACTGTGTAAATCCTTGAATTGCATTTTTCTTTTGAAGTTTAAGCAATGAGTGACAAGGTTTCGATCAACTTGGACAAAATTCTGGTCAAGCTTGGTAGGTCATTATATCATACATTATTTATTAACCATTACTTATGCACTGCATACAGGGATATTTTCTGCTTTAAACAGTTATATTAACTTCAAATAAGTGTGTAATATTAAGCTTTTGTTCTTTGCCTACATAATGTTTTGTTAGCTGGGAGGTTGTGGAGAGGAGTTCTGATAGCTATTTAATAGTAAAATTTCTATTTAGATATTTTCCTAAAATAGTTGTTAATCAGAATTTGTGCAATGAATGCTGCACAGCATGTTTGTTTCACAGCTCCACTCATATATATGTATATAATGAAGGGTTAATTTTCTTTTTAAGCTTCCCAGATAGAAAAAAACCGCAGTGCTAAGGAACATGTGGACCATCAGATAAATCGTGAGTAGTGATAAATTATCGTTTTACTGGATGCTGAACACTGATTTTGTTTCATCAGTCCCGGGACATGCTCTGTGTCCCGGGGGCGGAAGCAGGATAAACAATGGAAGCTGTCCCGTCCTGCTCTCACCCTGCCTCATCTTTAGCCATCAATACTTGCTCATTCTCCCCAGCAGACTTTGCTTTTGCTCGCCACTTTTAGCTGAGGCTGCTCAGCTGCCTCATGGCCAGCCAGTTTCATGCTGCGCCACTTCCTGCTCCGACTGCAGCTCCTCACAGTCACTGGCAGCCCTTTGATTCAGCTGTGCTTGCTCAATACATCTGCCACTTGCCTCCCTTTCTTTCTTCATGTTTTTTGTTCTTTCCAGATTTGGACCTCTGCCTCACTGCATCTTCTCTCTTTCTGTTTTCTTGAAATAATGAAAGTTCTCTCAGTTGCTACTGCGTACTCAAGCCTTGTTCTTCTTTTTTTGCAATCAAGCAGCTGGTTACTTTATTTGAAATTCAAAACAGTAAACCCAAAGAGAAAATCTTGCTCTGCATCAAATTTGTTCTCTCCCAGGGTTTACAGACAACACAATACTATGGACTTATGTCTGGACTGATTTTTTTAACCATGCTGCTATGTGGAAACACTTCATGTCTGAAGAACAGCTTCTCTACCACAAACAATCTGAGAACATCTGTACTCACCTCTGGTACTTCTTAGGTAAATATGAGCACAAAACCTCCATTAAAAAAAAAAGAAAAAAAAAAAAAGAGAGAAAATTCTGGTCCAATTGGTGTTCTTTTTGATTATAATGTTTCTAATAATCTTCACTGATATGTCCAAGCAAGCACTTATTCATTAAGAAGACTATCACAATTAAATTGAAACACCTTAAACATAAAAACATCTGTAATACTAAATCTGGCACACCTTAGATTCTGGTTTAACTCTCCAGTCACACAACTCAACCTCAGAGATAAGGCTTTTCTTAACATTTGTGCAGGCTTAGGGTAAATGCTCTTAGGGAAAATCCAGAGGCTGTGTAGTAACATGGCATAGCTGCTTTTGTGTTCAGAGATACCTAAATATGTGTAAACACACAGCCAACACTCAGGCTTTTAGCAGTTTGGGTTAAAAAAATAACTTAGCAAAAAATAGTAACACTGATGTAATTTTGTCTCTGTGTGGGTATTACTTGGCAGATGAACAGCTGTAGCATTCAGCCTTGGACTTTTGGTGTGAGATTCATCAGACTATTTGGCTACAGTCCCTTTCTTACCAGTGGAGGGAAACAGGCACTTTTAGGATGTGATTTACCTTATCCTGAAGAAACAGTTTAAAGTGGGTTAGATAAAGTAAACTTTTAAAATGCCAGCTTCTCTCAGCTGGGTGTAGCTGCAGCCATGGGTCTGAAGAAGGTCCCTGCTTTTTGGGGTGAGATGGATCTCACCCACCAGGTCCTTCTGAGAACACAGGGTGAACTGAACAGCTCACAGAAGTGCTTGTCTGTAAAAAATAGTAAATGAGATGTGAAGTGCATATTTTGTTAATAATGTTATGTTACATTTTGGTAAATCTCAAAAAGTCGCCTACAGAGTTCTTTCAGATTCAGCTGTTTATTTACAGAAATGAAGCCATGTCAGTTGTCCAATATTTATGTTTCATGCTAAGTAAAGGCAAATTATTGACTTTAGATATTGAAAATATTAAGGGACTGAAAATAACCCAAGGATAACCCAAGATATTAAATTACATGGACAAATTTTTGCTTTTTGCTGACTGACATTTCTCTGTGAGAAGTGGTTTATTTTTGGTTATAAATGCAGACGTTGTTGAAAATTAATATATAGCAAGTAGTGCAAAACCAGAGCCAAACTTCAGGATGACCTGAAGCTCCAGAGCAGTAATTCCAGCAACTCAAGACCCATCTTGCATGACTAAGATGCTCTTCCCAATGGAGTAGATGAGAGAAGGGCAGGATGTGACTGACTTCTGTGTAGGGCCACCTACTCTGGTATTTAGTGCTTCAGGGCAGCAGTGAGAGCAAGGGATGATTAAGCACTGATAAATCTGAAATCTTGCATAGAAAACAAAGAATTAACAGTGCAGAGAAAAAGCATTCACCAAGTTGTGCCTATTGCATTGCAAGGTGAGCGTGCATGAGATCTCTCACAGCTTTTACTTGTGAAGAAAACACTGATCATGTTCAACAACATGGATTCTCCTCTAGCCACTCATTCAGAAAGTGTTATCAGCTGTCTGCTGTGAGAAAAAGCAGAATTAAGAATTTGCCTTAAGAATCTCCACAAATATCATAGTCCTTGAGAACCTCTCATTATAATGCACTTTTTAATTAATTAACCTGTGTCCTATATTAATTTATCATATATTACACAGTCCTACATTGAGTAAAATTCCTTTTTTATTTTATTTTTTCTCTTTCTGTTTTCCACTAATTGCTTATATGCCTTTTGTGATGATGTCATTTTTCCTTTATTATGGTCAGCTTTCCCACTCAGAATATTTGACATTCTGGGCTTCTGCAAAAGAATACAAATATTTGAAAGAGGGTCCTGGTTCTGGCTAGAGAGTGAGGAGTGTTTCAGTGGGAACACTGAACTGGGGAATACCACTAACAGCTACTTCAGTTCTGTACAGACTGGGATTCAGGAACAGCACAAATCATGGCACTCTCACAATATTAGATGATAATTAAGGTACTCATCACTCAGCTGAAATTTCCCATGTTTTGACTCACTTTGTTGTTACCTTGCTTTACTGCAGGCTGTCCACCCACCTGGCATTATGGAGATTGAGTTTTTTTGCAAGGAATTTTTAATAATTCTAAATGTAAACTTTTTATTTCATGGATTTGTTGAAAATGCATTAATATATTTTAAATTTATTTTTTAATTTCAGTGTACATTGCAAAAATCTCAGAAAAAAAGAATCAAATTTCTTGGTTAGAGGAAAATATAAAAAAAGGCAATGAGGCACTTGCTGATTTGCAAAAGCACAACGAGAGCAGCAAGAAGCACTGTGATGCGTGAGTATGAAAGAGCTGAGCTCTGAGTTGTGGCTGGCACTGAGGAGGTCAGTGAGGAAAGAAGGGGAAAATATGTGTGGGTGTGCTCTGACAGCAGTGATCTTAAAGAAAACTTTAACATTCTCCTGGTTTTGTTAAACTGCAGATCTTTAGGTATAAAAATTACAGTGTTACCCATCTGCTGAAGAAGAATTATATAAAAGCAGATTACATTTAATTTTGGGTTGATTTTTTATTAAAATCTCCAGTTTTCAGAAGGTCATAGGTACTATCTTTGCAGCATGATAAAGTATTCATGTAGTAAGGTAATAGAAGCATAATTATTCTACGCTTGGATCCACCTGAGTTTTGTTAATTTTGACCAATATTAAGAATGCTGTTAAAAAAAAGACTTCCTAAAATTGAATATCTTTCTATTCTTTGTTCACAACATGTTTCAAGTTACTTTTTGTTCTGTACTTATTTTTACACAAGATGTGCCAGAACTGCCTCTCCATACACATGTGTGACAGATTCCAGTATCAGTTTTGCTCCAGATTGCAAAATTTGTCTTCTGGGCACAATCTTTTGGTGAATGCAATGGGCTGCCATTCACAGTTTTCCTTACATAAATGTTTGTATCAAATAATTAGTTCAAATTTTAAATGCTGATCACTTTTGGATCTTAGTAATTAGAAGCTTTTCAAGACACACTTTAGCTACAAGGAGTTTTATCTTCCTGACACGAAATTTTTAAAAATTAAAACCTCAGGTGTTTGCAAGGTTAGCTGAAAAGGCAAATCTATATTTGACAATACAGAGAGTGTGTCCCAGATGATAAAATCCACCAGAGTTTTCCATTTCTCCACAATCTGACCAGCTCCTCAAAAGCTGGAGTGATGATTTGTTGGCAAAATCTGTTTTGTTTTCTTACAATTCTATATCTAAAGGCAAGTACTTCAATAAAAATATCTATGACATACATTTGAAATTTTTTTTTGCAATGTGAATGGAGAGTGTGGGTGTTTCTGAGAATAAAGAGGGAACTAAAGATGGCATTGGGGTCCTTTCTAGTTTTATTTTGAACTCTCAGAAAGAAAAAAAAAGAATGGAATCATTAGTGAATAAAATGGATGTAGTGGCTGGCTTATTTGAATGAATTGCCATTCAATACTGATTTGTAGCTTTACCATTGAATGAGTTGGGAAAAGATCTGATCTTGGTAAAAAAAAATTATTTTTCCATTATATTAAGTTCTTGCCTCCAATGTAGTATAAAATGAACACTTACACACATTTATGAAACTATCCCCACTGCTTCCTTTGATATCTTTTTGAGGCTACAAATCTGTTTGCAAATGACAAACTGTTAAGTGATGCAAATGAAGAAGTAAAAAATTAAGGGTAGAACTAAGGATCTGATCTAAATTTTAATCATTGAATTCAATGGGTTTTGGCTCAAGTCCTACAAAGAATAATTAATGGCATTAGTGTAAAGAGACTGAAAATGAGAAGTGACTCATTAATGAATACATGTATTCATAGAAGGACAATGCTTGCAGAAGAGTAGAGACTTTGTGTCTTAAATTATTGGAAATGTCATTTAACGACAGACTGAAAACTGCAATAAACAAGCCCTGGCTATAAGATCACACAATTAGAGCACTTACACAGTAGAATCACCCCAAACTTCTAAAATTTATTCTAGTTGACACTCCATCTATCCTGGACATGATTCTAATGTTGGTTTTGTAAATTCAGATACTGTTTTGGAGTCACAATCACCCTCACAGCTGACTAATTGCCAGTGATAGAGCTCAATAGAGCTCTCAGAGAAACAACATTTTGTCTGGCTTACAAGACATTATGAGTATATTGAAGCAGATTTGAAGACTTTGAACAAAATACAAGGTTCTTATATTCAGCAAGTCCAGAGAAAATATGATATATGGGATAGATGTATTGGGATAATACTGTGTTTTCTGAAGTAATCCATATTCATCTATGTAAAAAGGACCTGAAGACAGAAAATTACCCAAATGAAACATATTTTTAGACAAGTGATGACATTTTCCTAATATTTAGTTTCTTGAAGGATTCAGACTAGAAATGTTGATCCCAGAGCAGTAAGAAGTAGTGAAATGCTGCAGATGGAACCTATTCCAATTTTATTGTTTCTTTTATAATTTTTAAATTTGGATGAAAGGATGGTGGGATTTAATGGAAATAGAAGATAATTTTTAAAAAGCCACATGAGCTCAGAATGTTGTTAGTTGGGAAAAGAAATTGTTGTCTTGTCCTAAGACAAACTGCAGGATAATTTTATTGTTTTCAGAGTAATGTGGTTAAAGATCTTTTCTATCCCCTGGCTGATGAAAGGAAGGACAAATAAATGTGATGGCTACCAAGGACATCCACGAGACAGTGATGCATTTTGCAAACAAGTAAATGAGCTGCTTGAATCCTGAATGCCTGGTTGTGTTCACTAACCACTGCTCTTGTACCACATGTTTTTTCCATGTCCACAGAATAGATGTGAACCAAAAATGTAACTCACAGCATGGCTTGTGCTCTGATTAATAAAATCTCTATGAATTTTGCATCTCAATTTTTTTTTCCTCCAAGGAATGGAGTAATGGAATTTTCTGAGTAAAAGAACACAATAGTGTCTGGTGTGCAAGAACTTTTTTATCTAAGTATGTTGGTTTCTGCTTATGAGAAAATCTGACCCTTTTGAAATTCAGCTTTCTGCTGAATTGCAGTAGATATGGTGAAGTAACATTTTGTAGTTCCACTTTTAATCACTGTGGTGATTAAAAGACACCAGTGGTGTCCAGCAATTTGTGCCAGGAGTGCTGGATGGTTCATGCTTCTTATACCTTTTTTTTTTTTTCCAGACAGGATTCTTTCTTTTCAAAAACTTTTTAATATGCCTCTCCTAAAGATCACATCTGAATTTCACTTGAATCACAAAGTCTATCTACCTGTTAAACTGATATTCCCATATCCAAGGCAGAGGTGTCTCTAATGCCTGGATGTTGAGAAAGTCCTGCTCTTTCAATACCTGGGAACTCTGTGCCTTCTGAGCAGGACTTGCTTAGCAAATGGAGGAAATTCTGAGTTTGTAACTGCTGCTTGCATTCAGGTGTGAGATGGGTGCTGGTGATACTGGTGAGAATGAAGTTGTGGGTGTCTCCAACAAGAAAATTCAACATATCTAAAGGATTTATTGATGGTGATGTGTTGAGGACCTAAAATGTGGATTTAGGTGCCTCATTACTTAGCATTAGCTCAAAAAATTTGTGAAGTTCATTCCATTAATTTCTTAAGAAGTGCTTTGTAATGTTTCTTAATTCTAAATATTTTCTTTTTTTCTTGAATTTGCAGGTTTAAAATATTAACAAAATAAATGTATGCTTGCAAGTGATTTCTGTACTAAACCCATTTATATTTAACTTTCAAAAAATTAATAAATCATTTGTAAGCTGGCTAAAGTAACTTGGTGTCTTCTTTTCTAAATGTATTTTTTACTAAGAAAGACCACTAATATGCTTTTGTTTTTTGTTTACTTTATCCACAGCTGGAAGCCCACCTATGCAATTCTTAAAAAGCATGGAGAATATTTGAAAAATGAAATGAAAGCTTTAGAGGAAGCTACAGAAAATGAGAGGTATCTATGATCACATGAGATGAGGTTTCCAGCAGTAGTACTGACTAAACTGATCAGCAAAACTAGTGCTGTCTGCAGGAAAAAATTGTTGCAAACTTCTCAATTTATAGTCACTTATAAGTGACTGAACAATTGAAAGAATTTTTGTTTGCATTACTATGAGATCATATGTTCATTTGTAGTTGCCAAAGAAATATGATAAAATATGAATTTTTGAAACTCAGTTGTTTCCCATTGTAATGCCAATTATAATTTTTCATAAAATTGTATGACTGCCTACTGTTTCAAGAAAAGCCCAATACATAAAAATAATTCATGTTTTCAGGTAACAGTTAGAAGAACATTCAGATAATTTTATGTTTTTCCTTATTTTTGAATATGAATTGCATAGAATTATCAGAATATACAAATCAAGTTTTTGTATACTGTTGTATATTCTTCAAAACAATCACAAAGCATGCAAACTCAGTCTTAGGTCCTGAAAAATGAGTAAGTGGCTCAGAAAAGCCTGGTCTAAAACCATTTTAAGACTAGTTGTGGGCAAGCTTCTAGTCAGCATTAATTGCAAATTCAATTCTGTTCAGTGAGTGGCATCTCAGGTGTTTCATCTTCATTGATTAGACTCAGCATTTAAAAGAAATGATTAATTGTGCAATGTAGCTGCCTACAGTCAATGAAATAAAGAACAGACCCTGAAGATTCTCACAGAAATGTTCCAAATGTGCTGTGCCAAGGTAACCCTCTAAAGTTCTACTGAACAAAGGAAAGCTGATCTCCAGTTGAGGGGGGCTGCTCACCTGCACTGCTCTGCCTGTGAGGGGGTGGAGGCTGCTGGCCCTGTGGTGCACAAGTCATGGCAGACCCCTCCAGATACCTAAATACCAGTTAAGAGTTGTAAAATTAGGTAATTTAAAACATTGGCTTTGAGTTTTTTGTAATCATTCTTTTTGCCAGTTGTCCAAGACAGCAGAAACAGCATGCCTGAGAGCCTTTAATTAACTCACTTAGTAGCTTATCTTTCTTCTTCCTGTTCAGAGCTCTAAATTTGGTGAAAAATAAGGCTAAATTGGCTTTCTATGAGTATATGATTAAGCCTTTTTGGCTTTCACTAATTTGAGCTGACAAGCCAAAGAAGCATTACTTTTAAATTGCTTCTTTAGATAACTAGTTTCAGTTCCAACATGAAAGTGTTTGATCTGTTTTCCTGAGCTTAATTGTAAGACATCATGAGTACAAATCACAAAATAAATTTAATTCATGCATTTTTTCAAAACTATGCCCCAGATATAGTCTCTCTGCACCAAAGCATTTGATGATATGGTCAAGCCAGCAAGATGTGCATTCAGTAAATTCTAAATATTTAAATCAGGAAGAAAAATAAGTGTCTTTAGAACTTTATGAGCTGAATGTTCTTTTTAGTCTGGCATTTGGGGGCACTGAGGACATGCTGCTTTAGATGGAAAGATGTGTTTTAAAGATGGGCAGATCAGTTCATGTTTAATTAGGCACTTATAATGGAGTTTACAAAATGTTCCACATTTTTTTGTTGTTATTGGTTTCAAGAACACATAAGAACGCATTTATGAACTGGAAGTTAATCTTGAAAATAAGTGAAATGAAGAAGGAAAAAGTAATAAATTGCTATCCACATAATGTTCAGGGGGTTGTGAGTGCTGCCCTTTTCCTGTTGTAATTAGATTAAAACTTTTTCTGATTAATATGAACAGTGGTGAATTCTAAATAGTCTGTATTATCTGCATGAACTGCAGGATGTAAATTACTTGGAGAAAATGTCAAAAATGGTGATGATTTCTCAAGTCTACTATACTATATATGGCCACAAATATTATCTGTGAAAAATAGATTTTGGGAAAAGAACATAAAAGTTTAGGATTATATTCACAAGCTTGAAATGTACCTGTTACAACAAATTATTTTACTTATTTATATTATTTAAATCTATTTGTAATGCATTCTAAGCTTATTAGTAAATTCATTTTTGATCAGTTATTGCTGTAACATCTATTTAATTAAATAGAATTGAATATTTTTCATCTTTCATACCTGAACAATTTTGTACAGTATACAGAAATATTAAGTAAATAACAAAACTTAAATTCCTGAGACCACCTGTGTAGAAAAGCACATAGATTAGTGTCATTTTCCATGTGAAGTTTGGGAAATATCAATTTCTAGGTTTGATTCAGTGTTGACCTACAACTTCTGTCCCCTAAATTTTAACAGTCAGTTTAACAGGAACTCTTGCCTGGAGTGTAGTTTGATTTGAAGATTAGAATCTGACTGTGTTTTGCCTTGTGAATTTGTTTTCCTTTTGTAAGAGCAGAAGATTCTAGCATTGAGTTTAGACATAAGTTTTTCTCTCTCCCATTGCCTGGCACAGCCAGTGAGCAGCCAGGACTCTCAAATGCAGCCTTTCAGTCATGCTGCAATGAAGTGCTAAATAGCAGTTTGAGATAAAATGTGCTCCTTCAAGGGAAGTCCTGTGTGCTTTGCAGGTGGTGAGAGCTGCTCCTTAAGGTAGGGGCATGTTAAGAGGTGGGCTTCTGGCTTTAGCTGCTTTTATGCACCATAGTTTTTCCCAGATAGGAATTTCTTGCTAATCTTTAGGTGTACTAGTAACTTAATATTTTTAACTTTGCCTCTCCATTGTCCACATAAGCTTTTCCTGCATTAATTGGTGTTACCTACTTCAGTAATTCATAGCTATGTTCTCACATGATGTCAGTGAGGTTACATTTATGTAGCATTAATTTACAGGGCAGCCCCACAAGAAGCTGAGCATTCTGGCTCTTTGCCACTTAAACATTTAAGTGTTTGCTTAACCTTAAGTATGAATAGTCCTGTTGTTTCAGTGTGACTGATGTGTGTGTTTAAGGCTTCCCTGAGTCAGACAGAGATTACTCAGCATCTCCTTGGAGGCAGCTCTTAGTCCAGGGGTGCACCAGGCTGCTCTAAAAATGGGAGGTTTGGCCAAATTCTCTTCCACTGTAGCTTTGATCCAGCTCCACCAAAACTGATGGAATTGTGCCAACATGCACCAGCTCAGACTTTGGCTTGCACTGAGTTTCATGATAATTACACAGGGAAAAACACATTTGTCATCTGCCAGTCAGCCTTTGAATATGGTATGGTCTACATTCCTTCAGAACAGGGAGGTTTGGCTTGTTTTTACATCATGACTATTCTTTGTTACATACAACATAGTCGTCTTCCTTGAATATAGCTGGAATATAAAAAATTATAGCCAAATGTTAAATACAATCTGACTTTTCTTCCTGTGACAGCAGCAAATTAACTGAGCTGATGCCATGAATTTATAGTTTTTTTCCCTCATAAACAATGATTTCCTGTGAAAAAAATTTAAACTACATGTATTTTTATAGGAAAATATATGAGGATTCCATAACCCAGTGTAGAATGACTTTGGAGGAGCAGCGCAAAAAATACACAGAAACTGCTCTTGCCCAGAAGTATTACCAAAAAAAGGAAGAAGTTGAAGAAATTCAAAAGAGGGTTTTGAAACGCCTTGAAAAATATAAATGGAGAGAAGATGCTTGCTTGGATATTCTGGGTACTGCTATTATCAATGCTTTTGTAATAAAGCCTTTTGGCAGTGCACTGCACATTAAAGGTGCCACACAGAAAACCTCCAATTTTCTGAAGTTTCCTTTAAGCTAATAAAATATATTCTCTTTGTCACACAATTTTTATTAAAAAAAAAATAATCTGTAGCAAATAAGAATTTAGATTATACATACTGATATTGCTTCCTCCAACCCATAAATGTAATGGGGAGAGATTTGTCATTAAACTTCTTGGGATTTCTTAAGATTTCTTTAGATTGAGCCTGTCAAAATTTTAAATTTAATTTTCATCACTTTTTAGGGCTGTTTTTAACACCATTACTGTTATACTGCAATTTTTGTTATCTATATTAAACCAAAATAAATGCTCCAGATCTATTAATTTATCTTGTATTTGTTAAGAAAATTGATTTGTTAGTTAATGATCTGAAAGTAAATTTTATTTTTGCAGAGGCTGTTCCTTTTACATCAGTAAATGATTGGGCTGTACACATGTATCCTTGATTTCTAGTGTTTGTTCAGTTGTCAGGAAAGAAGTTTTATGTTTACCTTTTGTGACTTTCTATTAGAAAATATAGTAATTATGTATATATATTTATATATTTATGTAGTTATATATTTACGTATTTATGTTTAGAGTGGCAACATTGGCATTTCTCTGTGAGAAAACTGGAGGTCAAATTCAGCTATTCAGTTTAAATATATGGGAGCATTTTGGGGAAAGAATACAAAATTTCATTTAATAACATATCCAACAAAATGCTTCATTTAGGAGAAGCTTAATTGAAGTTAGAGTTGAAGTTTTGCCAAGGAAATGCAGATTTATCAGAGCTTCCTGCACCTGTGGCATTTGTGTTATGGCATAGAGAGGTCAGGGATCTGATGACATCCATTGCTTGAAAAAATATATTGTTGAAATATATATTCCATGACTTGGAAGTGCCTCTGTGAGGAAAAAAACACAGGAAACCTTGCAGCTTGCTGAAGCTGCTGCACAGGAAACCATCAAACTGGAAAAAGAAGCAGAAGAACTACAAACAAAAATTGACTGCTTAAAAAAGGTAACTGTATCTCAATTTTATTTTATATGAATACTTGTTATATATGTGGTCATACATAGCACCATTACATTTTCTGAAACATCAAAAAAGTAGTGTATTTTCAAGCTCACAGACCAACAGGATGATCCCAGCCTTATAATTACATTTCTGTAGCATCACATATGTTTTCTTAGAGAAGGGGGGGTCCATGAATGTGAAGGTTCTTACAGGTTCCTTTCTGCTGACCTCAGTTTGTGCCACAGTTTCTGCTAAGGCACCGTGTCATGATGGCTTTGGTGTCAGCTCAGGAGAATACACTTGAAAAAAGATCAGGGCCCCTCCTCAGTGAGGCTTGAGTGTGCAGCTTTCACAGGTCCTACTGGGTTTTTAAGGGTTTGTAATTAACTAAGTATGCTTTACAATAAGAATAATGGAAATTCCTTCTCTCCTTATTTTTTTCCCCAAATACATGTGTGGGTATGTAACACCCAGCAGTAAAACTGGCTGATTGGCTAGGAGAGGTGCTGATTCCAAAGGGAGAATCTTCAAAATAATCAAAGGGATTTTATCAGTACAGATTTTGGACCTACTCCTCTGTAAAAGGTCTCTTTAAGCCTGAGTAGCCCAATTTTGTAAAGGTTTAGTAACTTTTTATGGCATTGCATCTGGGTGCTTTTACCCATCTGTCTGGACCAGATGAACAAGGACTCCATTTACTGCCTTGAGCTGATAACAGCACGTTTTTGCACAGGTGTTTTTTTCTGTTTATATTCTGTGATCCTGTTTGACACTCCAAGTTCCAGACTGAAGTTCCCAATGTGGTTTGTGCTGTGTAAACAGACAGGAAGAAGGGGTATGGAGAATTTGTGTATGGCTATGAGGGAGACCATGTAAAGAGCTCCAGGTTCTGACATTTAGACCCATGCTCCAAAACTTCTCTGTTTATTCCAGTTGTTACAGCTGATCCAACAAAAAAAATATTGCCTCTTTTTAACCTTGTTCTCCTTATTTATTCAGAACCTCTTGGTTACAAAAACTGCTACTAAGCACTGATTCATCAGGTGTAGAAAACTTTTGCAGCATGTAGCTAAAATAGTTCAAGCTTTGTCAATTTTCTTGCCATTTGTTCTTTATCTTTTAAGACCTTCAAAGAGACTAAAGAAGATCAAAATAATTCTGAAAAGATTGAAGGAAAAAATCAGAAAAGTCTTGAGAAGCCAGAAGAGTTTAAAGAAAGGTACACTTCAAAATTATTTTTCTCCTTGCTTTTATCCAGAATATTACCTCAGAATTTACATAAACACTGCTACAAAACGCAGATTGTCTTCAGTAAGAACTGGAAAGCTTCTCTAATCCTGGTCATGTGATTTAATTATGTAATTTTTATAAGTTTTGTATTTCTGGGGGTTAAGATAGTGACAACTTTTGATTCTTGGAAGCTCAATGTATCCGGACACATGCTATAAAAATATTTTGTAGAAGCATTTTCTCCTCAGCTACTGCTGAGAGATGTGTGTGAGTAGTTTTGAATACAACTACAGTGACTGTGCAGAGATAAAATAACATTAACTCTACTAAATATATGTATTTGGAAAAGGAGTCAGGGTTCATTCCACATGTCAGTTGTCTTCACCTCTGAACTACTTAAGAAATTTAACTCTTAATTTAGTTCTTAAAAACAAGCATGAGTGAAAGTTTCATAGACAGGATTAATGGCTTAGTAAATTAGTCAGCGATCATTTACAGCTGGGACTCACTTTAATTTGAGCTCAATTACAATGACTGAAAATCACCATGAGGACTATCTTGTACTTATCTGGAGTCCTTGTGAATGTTGAACTGGCACTTTTAGACCAAATTCCATTTTAAAGCAAAAATATGTCTGAAAGACTTTGTCTGAGTGATTTTATATTATGGTGTGCTTGAAAAAGAATCCTTTTAGGGCTTTAGATAGGCATTTAGTGGAACATATCTATAAAAAAAGTATCATTTTAGTAATTCCTAAGATTATTTTCACAGAGACCTTTTAAGTCTTTAGTATCTTCTTACAGATCTGTGAATCATTCAGATGATCTTTTTTGTGGTGTAGTCTTTGCACCCATTTTACCTTCTCATGTAAGATTTTTGTAATTGGCAAGAACAGAAACATGGGGAAGCAAGAAATCCCCCTAGTTTTAAGACAAGGTAAAAAAAAGATGGAAAACACTTTTTTTGAATTTTTGAAGAAACCCATGTGTGTTCACTCTGCAGAACACAAAATACCAATTAAATTCCTGCTGTAAGAGGCACAGATCCATGCTTTGGGTATGGAGGTGTAAGAATCCCTCAGTGAGGCTCCTCGTGGTAAGGAATCCATAGGGTGCACTGCCAGACCTGCCATTTGTACATTTCTTTTCCTGTCATGGAGTCTGCTTGTACTTTCACCTGAAGTTGTATGTGTTCCACAACATAAAGGTTTGTAGAAAATTACATAAAATTGGTTTATTGATATCTTTATCTTATATTAGTGTATTAAAAAAAGTCTTCACTAGAAAGTATGAAAGTGACTGCTTAAGTAACTATTGGTGTTAAAAATGGGTGTAATATGAAGCTGTAAAAAAAAAAAAAAAGAACTCTGGAGGAAAAAAAACTCATACAGAAACTGTGTATTGAGAAAATGAGCCATAGGAAATAAAACCTTTGCAGACTCAAAGAAATGTACAAAAATGCAACAGCAGAACGTGGATATCAAAGGCAGGAGTTTCTTTTGAGCTGTCTTGCAGCCACTACGAAGTTACTACTGAGCAAAAATATCTTTGTGAAAAAATAAGATATCTTCATCTTCTGCCACAAAAGAAGAAGAAATAAAAAGGAATCGTACTGTGAATCTCCATGAACTGGTCCAGACCAGCATGAAACCAGCAGCATTAAGGGAAAGAGCTACAGAGAGCAATGAAAGCACTGGGCAGAACACTGTACAGATTAATACCCATGAAAAGCTTTAGAAGGCTTCAAGACAAGAAGCCAACTTGCAAGCCAATTAATTGGTGCTGATGTACATGTTCTGTCCTGGGCAGCAGGATGGCAGTGGGACCTGTTCTTTCAAAAACCTTTGAACATTATTGTTGAGGTCTGGCCAGCTGCTGGTTAGGAGTGTAAAACACAGATTCCTCTGCTTTTACCAGCTCTTGTCACTGACTCACAGCTCAGCAGTTACACTGACAAGCACCACAGTTTAATTTCCAAAGCAAGAGTTCTCATCAATCACCAAACAGGACTCAACTCTTTTGAAGCTCTGGTCTTGATTTCTCAATTAGATATTCCATTTATTACATAAAAAGGCTGGCAGTTGAACTGTTCTATGGCATATATAGTGTTCATTCTCTCTGCTTTTGTAAAATGGTAAGGAGGGATTTAATTCCACGACTCTGTAATTCTTTATTTCTTTTCCTTTCCCATTTGGTCATGTATTAATTCCATCTCTTACTTTCCAAGTGAGAGCTTTTTGCTACATCTTCACATAAAGGAGATTCCATGGTGGATTATTGCAGTACTTGCAGCATCTTTGCATCAGAAGTGATTGACTTCTACTGATTAAAAAAAAAAAACTTGATAATACAAATCTTAGAAAAGTACTTATGAAGTTGTTTCTAAAGTAAACATATTTGAAGAGCCAACTCAAAAGAATGCTCCTGATGAGAATACTGAATGTGGTTTCAGTAACTGTAAATCCCACTGAAGCAGGTGTGATTCTTCATATGTATAACGAGATATATTTGATTCCTGTAGTGGAAATTAATATTAATCCTTGGGTTTCTTTATGCTACAAAGAAGAAAGTACTGCTAAGGAAATGTCAATTTATTTTGGCTTAAGAATATCTGTTTTTCTCTATGCTCTTTAAAAAACCCCTGCAGTATGGATCAAGATAAAGAGTTTTTATCTACTCAGATGTCATTTAAAAATGAAGTAGAAAAAGAAGACAAATCATTATTTTTGTTGCTGCAATTTGGATCGTTTTGAGCTTCATGATGCAGTTTTATTTTTCTTCCAGTGGTATTAATTAATGTCAGAGAAGATGTGCATGGTTTATATTTCATTTATGCTTTTGTGGAGAGAAGAGAGCAGGTGTACTGCATATGCATAGAGTTTAACTGCAGGCTCTTTTGGAAGGTTTTGTTACTTAAAGAATGAGTATCTTAAGAACTTCTGAGTTTAGTTTGTAACTCTGCCTTTGAAACATTATTCTGTATAGATATGCATTGTAGGAGGATTTTTTATTTAATGGAGAGTAAGTCTTTAGAACTTAGAGAGTAAGTCTTTAGTTCTACTAAAGTAGAACTTTAGAATAGAGTTGTCTGTTAGGCTTTACAGAAGCACAAGGAAATTGACTCCAGGAACTTTTAAAAACAGAGTTTGACTTCCTAAGTTCTGAAGAAAACCCAAACCAACCAAACAAAAAACCCCCCAACCACGACCCCCCACTATTAATGGCAGTCTAACTGATGACCTCAGCCCCAGTAGCCTTGTTCAACTGATATTTGTATGATGATTGTGGTAAAATGAGATCTTTGGAACAAAGTGAAACAGTTTCAGCCAGAGTTCTGTGCTTAGCTCTGTTTTGATTTCTCCTTGCTTTTGACTCCCTGCATCTGAATTTACAGATCCACCAGCCACACACATCTTGTTTTCTGTAGTATTCATTCTTGACACAGGTTTATCTAGAACTGATGTAACTAAAATATTTACTTTGGATTTTAGTTTTTTAGGTGGTAAAAGTTCTGTACAGTTTGTTCAGTCTCAGTCCAGCACAGCACCAGGTATAAATGTAACTGCAAGAGAAAATAGTCCTTTTCATGAGAGGTACTTTGTCGGGGTCTTCTCTGCTCTCTGAGATGACCCCAGGTGTTGGTGGAAGCTGCTTTTCCCAACCCAGCTGTCCAAGAAGGAGTCAGGAGTCTTCTGCTCATGTTCCCAGTGATGTTTATTGTCTCTTATCTAAAATATTTTCTGTCTGACCCGCCGAGCTCTGGCCAGCAGGTCAGTCCAAGGCACACTCCCCTCCCAAGGGGCTGGTGCTGTCTTTTATACCATGAACTACCTATTAGATATTTACAATTGTGTGCCAACCCCTAACACCTGTGTTAGACAGTGACTTTCTACTCTGAACCAATCTAAAAATGCCAGCATCACCTAAAAGATGGACGTTAGGAAGAAGAAAGAAGAAGGACAGGGCACGCCCCAATCCCTCCATCTTAGGGTTTTTAGACCCCCCTCTACCAAATCCCAAATTTTCTCCTTTCACCCTCTAACTACTGCTACTGTGCTGTCTAAACTTTTGTGACTTGTGACTCCTCACATAAGGTTGGTAATTTGTCCCATGGGCTGAAATCAAAGCCCCAAGTGTTTTTGGCCTCCTGCCAGGGCCGCCCAGACCCCTGTCCAGGGTTTGGGGCACGGAGAGGAATGGCTTGGATTCTGACAGTACTTGGCTGAGGTGCTTTCAGGGTTTTATGTGAGCTCAGTTCACACAGCTCACATGTATGTATATGAGTTTAATGTGTTAGGTCCTTGCATTTAGCCAGTGCTTCTCAATGGTATTTTTTAATTAGTGTTGCTAATTTTACTTCACACTATCTTATAAAGTGTATTCTACATTTTATATTATTTTTGTTTATGGAGAATTTCAAGAAGAAGAAAAAGACTGACTCAGTTCTTCATTTGTTCTGAACATCATTGTTCAGTCAACTACAAACCAGATGTTGTAGCTAAAAGCACAGAGGCACTAAGCAGGAATGCCAGAGAGAAAAAAAAATAGAACTCATTATTCTAAAAAATAGTAAATGTTCCTGTGCCAACAGCCACTTTACTCTTCATTGTTCAGCTAACCTTTGTCTTTCTGCACTGTAAAGGGCTATTTACCCTACAAAGATAATTACCCCACAAGTGAAAACACTTGCTGCAGTTTTCTCTTTTGTGTATGTGTAGTTGTGAGTATTCCAGACAATCTCAGAGAGAAAAAAAGTGGTTTCAAATGTGAAAATGTGATTTCAGAACTACAATAATAAGGCATTTTGATTAAAGTGTAAAACTCCACAATATTAATACTTTTCTTCGATACTGACAAAATTTAAGCCAACAATGTTCTTATGATTGGCTTATTACTCCTTTATGGCTTCTTTTTCAGAGATATTTTCTCTCTGATATTATTTAAAGAAAACCTCATTTTTGTCAGCTACTGGTGCTGAAAGTGGTAGAATTTCCTTGACAACATCCAATGCCCTTGAGAATTCCACTTATTTGAAGCAGTTATATTTTATGATTTCTTTTCTTTTGCAATGAGTAATTTTTCTTTTCAATTTAAATTTGTTTAGGGTGTTTGAAGAGCGTGAACACCCATCTTTGCCAAAGGAGAAACATCAGCGGTATAAAACATTGCATGTCCCATGCATTCCTTGGAAGTTTGTCCAGTCAGTACAGAGTCTTAGATTCCCAAAGCAAAGACCAGAAACAGGTGCAGTGTGTTTCATGACTTCAGTGAGCATTTTGAGTTATTTTTGTACAAAAGAATGGGTAAGTGATGATAACAAATCTAGTGAACTGCTCAACTACTTCTAGTTGCAGCCAGGCTTTCAATGGAAGTTGGGTTCTTACCTTTTTTATGTTCTGGAAATCTTGTGTACCTGATTTCTCCCTTATCTGTGAGTGAGTAAAGTAACATGACAGATACACCCAATGCATGGTGTCAGAAATATCTGAAAATAATTTAATCTCAAATCTAAAATACCTTTAACACTGTTTGCATTAGTACAGTGAACATTTAACAACTGTTATTTGTTTGGTATTTTCATACTTTATAATAAGTTTCTTTTTGCTCTCTATTAAAAGGAAAATTTATAAGGTTTTGTTCCCAAGTTCTGTTTAACAATGCCATGCTTTGGGTACTTAATCTTATTGACAATATTACATAATATTTGTAGAGTTAGGGAGAGGAGAAAAAGAGAAACCAGTGGAACTTCCAGTGGCCACCAGCAGTTCCTCCAGCCTTGCAGAAAATTTATCACAGGTGCGTTGCTCTCCCACTGGTAAAAATATGAAGTGTTAAAATCTGTTTTATATTGTTTAAATTTGAAACACTTCAAATATACCTCATGGTATTATATCTTACATAAAACCTGTTAGCACTGTAAATTGCTAATCATGGTAATCTGCAATTGCTTGGTAATCACAGCAAAAATCTTTCTTTGATGCCTTTTCATTCTGAAAATATCTGTGTTCTTACAAAGTGCATTCTAATGCCAAATCGAGGTGGACCATCTTAACAACTCTTTTTATAACAGTCTTTAGCATTTAAAATCACCTCTGTAGATTCTGTATATAGCAAATATTCACAACTCTAAAGGAGGATCAGAACCTTCTGTTACTGATGAATCATGAGCCATCTTCTCCACAATGAAGGATTTCATAAAGGACTGAGTGTACAGGACAGCCTGCAGTTAACCTCCATTCTGAGGTTGGACCAGAAACAGAAATCTGGGCTGAGAGGAATAAAACCATGAACAACACTCCTTGGTGCACTGCAGGAGCCCACAACTCCATTTTCTATCTCTCACCCATAAGAATACAGTTACTATGAAATTTTTGAAATGGTGGAGTGAATTGCAGCTTTATTCAGATACAATATTTTTTATTCAAATACAATAAACTAATCCAGAAGAAAGGAGGAGGTACAACTTGCAAAGTTGTGAAAACCACCAACAGTCTCATGGAGTGCAAGACCATTCACAGGAGCAATAGATTGTTAAAGTATCAAATGGAGAAATCAGAGGAGGTGAGGCCATAAGGGGTAGAAGAGTTTGTAACTGAGTTTGCTGTGCAGTAGCTTGGGGAAGTTTCTATCTCTAAACCATCTTTCTAGGGGACATCTCATTGGATCTATTTAAAATCAAAATTTAATGAACAACAAAAAATCAGGTAAAAAAAATTAGCATAACCAGTTGTGATTTTCTTAAGAATTTCAAGGCAACTAAAGAATGAGGTAAGTGAATCACTAAATGGTTTAGAGTGAAGTCTGTATGGGAGACAAAGCCTTCATAACACAAAACAAGATGAAGGACAGTGACAGGACTGAGTGGGACAAGACCAGAAGAAATTTCAAACAATTCTGATTTGTGACTGGCTTAGGGAGTTGGACATGATGAGGATGGTGGAAGGGCTGTTGCCAGGGTAATCTAGAGATGAGGCTGGGAGTCTGGGACCTAGAATTGCATTAGACAATTGTAGGAAGCAGTAAGTCAAGGTTAAGAGAACTTTAAGAAAGGGTGATGGCAACAAGGAAAAGAAGATGGAGTCTGAGGAAAAATAAAAAGGTTGGAAGAAAGAAGGTTGCTATGCTTCAGAAAAGGTGTGCTGTACACTACAGGAGTTGAATGGCAGGCAGATTCTGCAGAACCAGCTCTTTTGTCCCCTACCCCGAATACAACTCAGTTTGATACATTTTGTTAATTAAAAATAAACAAGAACTAGACACTCCCTGTAAAATAATGTGTTATTTGATGCTGAGGCAGAGATTCCTCACCCTGCCCTTAAGGCACAAATACATGCTACACAGAAGAGTGGTGGCTTCTGCTCTGATGAAAATCTGTGAGGCTGGGAGTATTTCCATGTTTCCTGCAGTTTTTCAATCCCCACATGAGACCTGTGCTGGCTGAGACTGATGTGGATGCTCAGTTGGCCTCCAGAGGCACAGCCAGGCCTGGCCCCAGCCCTTTCTGTGTTCTCAAGCACGAGCAACCAGGCTGCAGCAGCAGCAGCAAGCCTGAATGAGGTTTGTAAATGGCATAGCACTACTGGTGTTACAGAAAAGTTAATTAATCACATCTAGTTAGCAGTGCTGTGACTAAGTATTAAAAAATTACAGAATACAGGGTATCTTGCTGTCAAAATGCAGATGAAACAAATAAAAAGTTTTTACATTGTCTGATCCCTAATTTCTGGTTAAAAGAAGGGATTCCCACAGTCTAAGGAGAAATCAGAGTGATATTGTTAAAGTGACAATTTCACTTGCTGCCTCATGTGAGTTTTTTCCTGTCTTTTAGATGGGTATTGACACTGCAGGGACTAATCACCCACAAATTGCCCAAGTTCCATCAAGAGTAAGCATACAAAACCAAGTGAAATTCAGGTAACTTTTCTTTAATAAAATAGCTTTCATTCTTGAGGCTGGGATTTATAGAAATAATTCACATTTAGACAAACATTAAACTTTGTCTTTTAGACCGTCAGATCTTCCAAAGCAGTTGACTTCCAATCAGCAGTTTGAGAGTGAAAATGCAGTAATGGGTAAAGTACTACTTTAATTTTTTTGATAAGGTTGGATCATATAGTTGTAAACTAGGAAATTCTAGGGAGCAGATTTTCATTCTGGCATTGAGAGGGCCGCCATTTGCATTTCTTTTCCACGGATTGTTTAGCTCAAAATTTGAGTATATCAGACAGGCAGAATCCTAATAGAGACTTAACTGCTCAGTAATGTGGGGTTTAGTCTGCACTGACCATTGTGAATGAATGTCCAACATCTCTTGTAAATTCACACCTGAGTCTCAAATTACCCAGGTAAAATGAAGTTCAGTCTTAACATCTAGCCAGAAGGCATGAGAAAATGCAAAGAAAGAAATATAATAAACCCAGAATTTAGGTATCTTGAAGAATCAGATCAAGATTATTAAAGATGAAAATTAACTGGAAAAAAACATGCAGAATGCTTACAGAAAAAAGCCATGGCAGTTACAAATGCACCTGTATGGTTTTTGAAATCACAAGGAACTGAGCTTCAGTTTAAATATTTCTTTTTCTAACTGAACTTCTAATTAAGATGCATGTAAAAGATTATAGCCAAGATCTTTTTACAAAGAGAACGCTGAAACATAGGACCTTAACCCACAGTGCCTGTGATGTAGCACAGTCTGAAGCTTAGAGTAGAAATTCTGACAGCAGAAAGTCTGATAATGTTTCTTCTCATTTCTCATCCTGACTCTTACCCAGTTCTTTAAACTACACTTCATCACTGTCACATGGATGTGCTTTTTATATTGTTCCCACCTGGATTCTATTGATATTAGCACTCTCAGAGGGTAATAGCTGGAGTAGACAAACACAGCACTCTCAGGGAACAATGGGCAGGTTTGAAGAACACACCAAACCACAAGCAGCAGCCTGAGTAATGCTTTGACAGCAACGAGTGGCAGAACAAGAGGTAATTGTTATGGACAGAGCCACAAAGTGGGTTGTTAAGAAAACCACACTCAGAACACTTCCTTACCAATAGCAATGCCAAGCTAGTGAACTTTTCTCAAGGATTCTTTCCCACAATGTCATTTTTATGTGTCTGTTCAAAATGCTGTTATAATACAGACAGTGCTGTCTTTTTTGTGCAGCAAGCCAGGAGGCCAAACATGTTGATGAAGAAGCAGATGAGCACATGGACTGTTCGTATGTACCTCAAGTAAGAAAAGCATTTCTTATGTCATAAGTAAGAAGTTCATTTAGAATACTCAAAGTATTTTGGCATACTTGGTTCAGTTGGCTAGAGACACGTCTCAAAATTTGGTAAATTGTCAACAAGTGCATAACATTTTCATTAATGTGGGTTGATGAAACACTTTGAAATAAGTCTGCATTTGAAACTCACTTCTTGCACAGAACTATAAATAAACAGGCTCAGTGCTGGCTCCACTGAGAACATATTTACAGTTTAAAGGACTAATGATATTTTGGGAAATGCTGGATGTCATAAACACCATTGTTTATTTCTTTTTAATAGGATGTGCACACAGATTTTAAGCCGAATGAAGATAATCCTGACATAGAAGAAGAAAGTGCAGAATCTTTCTTAAGAGCCCCTAAAACACCTGACTTAAAGGGGAAAAACCCACACTTCTCAAAAACACCTCTATTTGACTCGTATGATTTCAACTTTTATTTTCATTCTGAGCAAAAAGTTATACTCACACTTATTGTATGAGCATTTCTGCTCTTTTTGAAAGATACTAGCGGAATTATTTTCTAGAAAGCTCTTCTGAAAATATTTAGAACTTTTTCCTGAGTTATGATTGATATTTATTAAGTTTTCTTCCTACAGTATAATTTCCAGTTGAAGCTGTTTTGAAAGATCAGTACTTTGCTTAGAAATATATGAGACACATTGTCTTTTCCTGCAGTAATATTTGTCACTCTGATTTTGATCTTTAACAGGCTTTTGGTTTTGTTTTGTTTTGTTTTTTTTTGTTAAGAGGGCATTGAGTTGGTAAGAATATCACCTCCCTTTACTTTAAAGAATTGTGCTATCTGTTCTGTGATGCAAAAAGCAGTTATTGATGGAAGCTATGGGAATGTAGAAAAGTGAAAAAAGAGGAAAAGGAAAAAATAGAAGGAAAAAAGCCATCTACTTAACTTAAAAATTATTAATATAGTTTCTACCTTTCTGTATTTACAGCATTCAAAATTTAGGTTGTGAAGAAGGAACATCAAAATCTCCTGCTTTTTTTTCTCACATGAACTTCTCTCAGAAGTCACCTGGCTTTAATTTATTTAGCTCCTCTCTATTTGGAGCACAAAATTCATCTGATGAGGTAAAAATGATGAATTGTGAACATTACATTTCCACAAAGCAAAATATGTGAACAAAACAGCATTGACACTGAATGAGATTTTTCAGACTGGTTATCTTTGTAGCAAACATTTTTTAATGTCTTGGTTACTTTTAAGCTTGATGTTCTTTGAAAATGTTTAATCCCTTTCCTGGCAACCCCCCTATGATGACTTTTAAGCAAGTATGAATCTCTCTCATATGGATCATGTGCAAATGTACACTGACTCAATTCACCAAAAGGCTTCTGGTTCAGTGTTACTGTGCAAAATTCAAGTTCTCTGGCAGACTTCACAACTCACATGCTTCTCCTGTGTGGTTTTGTCTTGATGAAGTGAAGAACGTGAGAAGGGAAGAAAGGACAGTCTATTAGGGTCACTGAACTGCAAATATGGATTAGCTACACTCAAATGGAGGAGCTAGGCAGGCAACTAAATGGAACAGGGAATGGAATCCAGGTCTTCCACTTTCTTTGCAGGTTTCCTAACTCCAGTGCTCTAGAGTAATTTTTCCTCTCCTGGGCTATTAGGTAGATAATTGGGGATCCAGGACAGATGTGTGCATAGGACAGGGCTTAGGTATCACTGGGGAGTGTAGATCCAAAACCCATTATGCAAATGAGGGATTTGAGCCCAGGTAGCTCCTGTTGCAGGGGGTGGGCTCAGCCTTGTGGTTCCTGGCTGGGAGCTGAAGCAGGGATGAGGGAAAGCACCATTTCATTCTGGCTTTGGCAAGATACCCGTGGTTGGTATCTCACAGCATGATCTGTGTGGAGGAGAGAACACACTGGTGTGTGGTCTGTGAATTGTTTAGGAATGAGGTGGCTTTTAAGCCACCCAGTGCTGTCAGAACCCACATTATTTTGTACCTGCTCAGCAGCAGAAACCAAGAATTTACCAGGCTGTAGCAGATCTGGGATTCTTTAAAGTGAGAAGGGAGTTTTGAAGGACTTCAGTATCTATTTTATATCTAGTCTAGGAACTCGTTTGAAAACTGACAAGTGGTTATCCTGCTACTCTTTCTGGTGATATGAGGCCCCATTCAGTAGGAAGTATTTGTGTTGTTGCTTGGAGATTCTATAAAATGTCACAGATTTGAATAATTTTGAATAGTTTTTGTTTAAAAAATCAGCATTAAATCAGGTCAGTTTTTGGACTGTTATCAGTCTGTTTTTTTCCTAAAAGAATGGAGGAAGGGTGTTTGCAGCTTGCCTGCAAATATCATAAAACCCATCAGATCAAAGAACTTACCTTGCAACTTTAGGGACTGATAAATACCTTTACATCCAGATTTTGTAAAGGCTGCTAACATTCACTGTGTCACTAAGACAGTGTTTTTGTCACTAAATGCAAATACATATCAGCATTAAAGTTTACTTTTTGTCTTTCTCATTTGTTAAATAAAAAACTTGTTTACATTTCAGACAGAGGAAAATTATTCTGTGGGAAACCTGAACCCTCTGTCCCCACATGAAGATATTGGTAAGTCTGAAACTGAGATGTACTTGTGTATATCAGCTCTCTCTGCTTGTGTTCCTATGACTGCCAGGCTCATGATCCAGCTTCACAGAGCTCCTTTGGTGGTCTGAAAGGATGTTCAGTTGTGATAATGCAGCTCAGTGGTTTATTGTGCTCATTTGTGTTTTGACTAAATCTTTAGCTTAAATTTTCCCTTGCATGTTGAGCTCTAAACATCTGATGTATCATGGAAAAAAAGAGGTTTGAGGAAGGAAGAAATAGGGATAGTGTTAGGTGTGTTTGAAGCAAAATGAGAAGACTTGCAAGGGAGAAGACAAAGTCCAAGCATTTCAATGAGTGATCACATTTTTCTCTAAATAAACACTTTTGCAGATTCTGTTTACAAATACCTCTGTTGCAAAATGTATCATGCAGAAGTGTTTTGTTGTTCTAAACCATTCAAGTGGCTCCACACTTTATTCCATGTCAATTCTAATAACAACCCCCTGGAAATATCATCTCTGGTGCAGTAATAAACACACAACTGTAGGGTGAATCAGTGGGATATTTGGCACAATATGTTCATAAAGAAGCATATGCTGAATGCAGTATTCTCTCAGATTTAATCTAATAACAAATATTATATGTATTCCATATAGGAAGCTTCTTTGGGAAACCAGAAAATGAGGATGCATTTGCCTTTCCCTTCCCCTCAGAATCAACTTCTCATGCATTTGGAGATGGAAAAGATGATGTTAGTTTTTCATTTTCCTTTGGACAGGATCAGAGATCATCACAGTCTCCTTCTATGAAAGGTTTTCATTCTTCCACACAAAATACAAAGGCATTTACATTCTTTTGAATACCTTTGACTTCCTTTTAAATTATTTTCCTACTTAGCCTTGACAAATGTTTCCAGTTTCTTGAGTTAAAGTACAAAGCACTTCTTCTCCTTCCATTTCTTGTAAGAATACATTATTGCTGCAATGCGTGTTCTCAACATGTTTTGAGATTTTCTACTTATCTTTGAAATGTGTTTGTTCATAAACTGTTATTATATGCTCTTGCTAAATTGGCACTCACAAACAGAAATATCATTTTAGGGTAGAATGTTAAGTCAGTGTCTGTGAGAGCATTCAACTTCTGATATAAACTAAATTACTTGTGTGAGTAAGAATGACTGTTGTAGCAGTTAAAGCTGAATTTGAATTAAAGACAATGTTCTTGAGTATTCTGTGTATAACAGCTGATTCATAAATATTTGAAATAAACATTTTTGCTAATGTTATAAGTTTTGTACGTATTTCTTAATATCTGAAGTGGAACAATTATGCAATTGTAATACTTAACATTTAATTCCCTTTCCCTTCTTTTCCTTTCCCCTCCTTTCCTTTCCCCCTTCCCTTTTTTCCTTTCCCTTTTTCTTTTCCCTTTTTTCCTTTTTCTTTTCCCCTTTTCCTTTTCCTTTTCCTTTTCCTTTTCCTTTTCCTTTTTCTCTGACAAAATCCCAAGGGGAGTAGAGTCCCTTTCCCTCTGTTATCCTGCAACACCCTTAATGACCAAAAGCTTGATTATCTATGCCACAGTTTCTTTTCTGCCAATTTCCTAAATGCCTCAGGACTAATTTTATGCCTAGAGATTTGTGAAAATTGTTTTTTTTAAAAAAAACTGGAAGTGAATCAGGACGTTTTAGTGAAATCCTGCTGAGGCTCAGAAGGAGACACAGTTTTTCTAATCTCCTGCATACCTGTCAATCTGAAAAACCTAAGGTAGAGGCAAGTTTGAGTCTCTACCTTTTATTTGGAGCAGTGTTTATGGTGCACTGCTGACAGATATTCTGAGATCATTTAGAAAACCAAAAGTTTCATTTTGTTTGCTCAGTTATTCCATAAACAAAGATCTTTCCTGATGAATTCTGTTATCCATGGCTAAGATGTTGCAGTGTAGAAGTCAAGGCTGCAGGTTGAAGTGGGAGAAACCACAGTCCTGGGTCTTGCTGGATGTTTACTGACACAAATTGGATAGGCTGATTAATAACAAAACAGAGAAAGCTGCTTCAGAAGAGGCAGCCTCTCAGCATTTGGGATACTTTTCTGAGGTCTAAGACCATCAACTGCTTATGAACACACACTGGGATTTTTTCATTGGTACCTGTCAAATTCCACCTAGAAATGGTCCCTGGTTATGCCTATAAAATCAATAGCAGTTGTGTGATGGGTTGCTGACACTGGTACATCTCTCACTGCCCAATGTCATTTTGCTTTGCCCTTTACACACTCATCCATTACATATTGCACCCATTTCTAGCCTGAAAGCTGAGTGAAGAGAGATTCTCTTGTCAGTGCAGCAAGGGCTGCCTGAGAGCAAGAACCAGCTACTGCAGGTATCCCACACGTGAGTGCAACTGAGCTGGAGCCCAGGAACCCCAGAAGCAACAGCAGCTGGGAGCTGTAATCCCTTGGAAGCTGTGCAGCTGTCAGCAAAGTGACAATATGGTGACACTGTGCACTTGTGCTGTGAGTCCTTGGAGCTGGGGGTGCCTTTTTGTTCCCTCCTTGGATTGCAGAGAGTAAAACAGAGCTCAGGCTCACAGCCAAGCCCAAAGGTACCAACAGCAAAAACCCTTCTTAAATAAGCAGGGCAGGGATTGGACTTTGAATCTTTTAAGAGTATCTTAAGCAGAAAGTAAATATTTATTTAGATCCCTGATATGTTTACTGTTCCACTTAGGTTTTTAATGAAGTTTTTGACAGAAAACCACTTCACTTGAAATATTGCTTGTAAAAGCTAATGTGCCACACTCCACTAGGTTAAATAAATGTTATAATAAATATTTTGTGTCACCAACCTTGTAGGAAATATAGTGATACCTGAATAAAAAATTTTTGAATTTGTTGAGTAAAAAACTTTAAAGAAGTTTACTAATGAAATTTACACTCTTATCTGCTGCTGTGATGAGGAAGACATGGATACCTCAGTTTTCTTTCTCCCACAGAAAAAACAGCTATATGGAAATGTCATTTTTCTCATCAGAAATAACATAGACAGCATTTCTACACATCTGCCTTGTCCTGCAAAGTGGTCTCCCAGTACAAAAATGGTTTTAATTTCTAAAGCAACAGAACATCTGGAGCAGCATCTACTATTTTACTGATAATTTTACTGATATGTAAATGTAAAACACATTTATAAAGAGTTAGGGATATTTGGCTGATAAATAAGCAACTGTTGTGTAAGTTTGACACTAAAAAATCAATTTAGAAACTATGAGGTAAAGACTATTGTAATGACTTCCAGGGGTTGTGGAATATAAGATTTATTTTCATGCACTGCTGTTTTATGCCTTCAGACACCACTTTTAAAAGGAAATAAGGCATTGAGCAAACTGTTCTCACTCAAAAATCAAGTTTCCTGTTCAGAGCAACTTATGAATTTTCTGTAACTTCAGTCCAAGAATATTGATCTGCAGTGCATACACCCAGCATAACACTCTGCAGGACAAATTTTGTTGTGCTTTTATGTATAATATTTAAGGTGATAAAACCCCTAGAGTTATTTATATTTTATATCAGAAAAACTGTATGAATAGGGCAACTGAGAGTGTTAAAATTGTCTCTTTACCACACTGAATTGTCAATGGCAACGTATGAATACTTTGAGGAAAACAAAAAGTTTATGTCATGACATTGTAGGCTCACATGACATCTAATTGCTCACTGATTAACAAGAGCAACCAGAATTCTGAGTTGGAAAAACTGCAGTGGTACAAGTGGTACAAACCTGGAGTTATGACCCACAGAGTAGATCAGAGAACATTGTATATAAGTAGTGACTTTATTTCTAGCTACCTCTTAAATTACAGCACGGAACCCCATAGAAATCCTATACAAAATTTCATCCCCAGTCTGGGCTCTATGTAAAGAAAAAAATAATTTTAATTTTTCATTTCAAGACCATGAACATAACTAAAACTTTGTGTTGGGACTAACAGGGCATCTCTGCCTGTATGTGGGTAAATGCAGGCTTTGGGGGCAGGGGCAGGTGAATCACTGCATCCTAAGAAAACAATCTTACACTACAGCATTAATACGTTTAAGTATTTCAAGGAAATAAGCTTTGAGTGCTACATATTGTAACAGATTGGAATGTGTAGACTTACAGTATTAGATGGCCATAATCCCCCCAGTGCAAGGCTGATTGCAGGGGTAGCAAGAGTTGGCTAATCCTTTTGGGCCAATGGCATAAAACAAGGATTAGTTTTTCATTTACTGCAACTGAGTGGGTCATTAGGATCCAAAGACACTAATGAGCCTGAACAGGCAATTGGATTCTGGTTTCAAAGTTATGGGCTAGTTTGAAAGGAGATTGATTGTGTCTTTTAATGATTTAAAACATGATGTTTTGGTGACCTTTTGCCTGAGAAAAATGAATGCAGGATATAACGGTGGAACACAAACCTGGAATGCTGACTTTTTTCCTCCTGAAACTTGAGTTGTTGCCAGATTCGTTGCCTTAGAGGCTGAATGGCTCATTTAGAAATATCTCTGTTGCCTTGCTTTTATGTTCTGCTCTTGATGTCTCCAGAGTTGACACAAGTCACATGCAATCAAGTCTGTATTCCTGGTGGACAGGCACTGTCCTAATATTCTCTGACTCACACCCAGGTTGTTTGCAGCTCAGCAGTTCTGCTTCCAGACACATCACTTTGTGTTCTGATGCTAACATCTTGCTGAGAAATTGCCTCTTGGCACGTTGTTTCTTGGATCCTGTACCTTGCTTGATTTGATGTGAAGATGATGCTCTTTTTAGCACTTGCAACACGTTACCTTTGGAAAGGTAAATATTTCCACCCCCCCACTCCCCACCCCCCCCCTTGCTACATCCCAGACTTTTTCTTTTCAGGAATCATTTGAATTCAGCAGTAGTAGGTAGCTTCTATTTGGTTCCATTCAAATTAAGCAAGGGTATGAAAGAAATATCAAAAGAGGCTGATAACATGCTAATAGAATGTTTAGACATACAAAAAAGGAAAATACTTTGACTGTTATGACTCCATAGGAGAAATAGTGTCAAAAATTTTAACAACATGGACTTTATTTTCTGTATCATACCACAGTCCACAAAGCATCCATAAAATTATTTCATACAGCACAGGACTTGATCCATAATTCTTTGAGGCTTGGCTTGGGGAAGGGAAAGAAGTAGAGGATCAAGTTACAAAAAGTTCTTGCCAGTGGGGAACCAGCTGTTCTGACTGGTGGGAAGCTTGGAAGCTGCCAGTCCAGACTGAAACTCAGTTTTGAGCTTGCACTTCTCATCTCCTCCCTTCTGCCAGAGCAGGACTGCCTTGAGCTAAGTGTGGTCTCTTGCTGCTCTCTTCTTTTTCTTGAGGCACATGTGTGGAAAGCTTTAACTGTTTCCACAAAATTCCTGATGCTGTGGTCAGTGATGTCACTGCCACAGCTGCAAAGGGCTCCTGTCCAGAAGTTAGGGGTAAAAAGTGGTTAAAAATGTTTCTTAACAATTACAAAACCCGTGGAAGAGCTGTTTCCATTGCATTCCAGGGAGGTGCCAAGCCTCTTAAGCACTCTAGCCACTACCCAAGCTCTACAATACAATTTCAAATCATGCTACATGGGTTTAAAAAATCCCTGGGCACAATACATGCTTCAAGGTGATTTTTTCCTTGGGAATGAACACCACTACTAGTGTATCTCACTCTACATACATTGAAGGAGTTATCATAGGCAGCTGCTTATTTATTTTTCCCCCTCACAGTTAGAAAAGGCTCTTGGAAAACATGCAGGTTGTTACCAGTATGATCTTTAGTGAGGAGGTGCTAAATCAAGGCCTGACCACTTCTGCTCAGTGCAGACCTAGTGTTGCCACTGCTGCTGTTTTGTTGAAGGAGACTGATGCAAAGCCATGGTTCTTAGACTTTTAAAAATTTTTCTTCTTGACCTAATACTTGTGCTTCGTCATCAGAAACTAAAGAGCTGTAGATTTCTGATAAAGAAAAAGGATATAAATCACAGATTACATGGAAATCATCACTGAACTTCAGGGGTGCTTTTGATCCCAGGTTGGCCATCCAGCCACTTTAAACAAGCTGGCTCTGTGAAGTAGGTCATGACTTCATGTAAACCTCCACTTCATCTTAGTTGTGCTCTTCCCAGCTTTCAGAAAAACAGATCTTTAATAAATTTATAGCACAGGAGAAACATTCTGATCATATAAACAGGGGGATTAATGTTTGGGTAGATTTTTCTGTTCTATCACTTGCAGACAGAGTGAAGTCAAAATTACCAATTGTAGTGACAAGTTTTTGAAGAATTCTTAAAAAGATGCACTACTTGGATGGACAGAAGAGATGAATTCTACAG
Source organism: Urocynchramus pylzowi (assembly GCA_013397555.1). Lineage (NCBI taxonomy): Eukaryota > Metazoa > Chordata > Aves > Passeriformes > Fringillidae > Urocynchramus > Urocynchramus pylzowi. Next base: position 31,181 of record VZRH01002835.1, on the reverse strand, counting down.
ACCTTTCTTTTAAATGGTGCTGAGATATTCTTGTTACTTATCAATATGACACTTGGAATATTTGTCTTGTGTTGCATTGGGATTATATATGGTCCTTAGGTGAGTTTTGCCACATTATCACAGTCATTGAGCATCTGTAACCCTCATTAACATATGAACAGAGTTTGGGGTCAAATAATTCTATAGCAGAAAATTTTCTGTATTGCCAGAATTTTCCTTGGCATTACGTTGGGAGTCTCTGTGATTCAGAGCAGAAGCAGAGGGTCAGAGTGTTGAGGCACAAGTCTTTTTTTGGTGTGTGAATGCCTTTTGGTGTGTGAATGCCAGCAGTGTAGGGCTGGCAGCAGCATACGCTGCCCTGAGTGTTTATCACAGCTAGCTCACATATTGCAGTGTCAATATTTTATCAGAGAACACTTTGCAACACAAAAAGGAAGGGAAAAAAAAAAAAAAAAAGAAGGATGCTCCGGTGGATGCTGTATATGTTTCAGATTCCTCTGTTGAGTTTTATCTGAGCTGACGTTACTGGAATGAAGTAGATTGTCAAAGGCTGGGCAGAGTGCTTTTATCATTTGCAAGTATTGGCATAGAGTAAAATAATGATTCAAATTTCTGTTTTCTGTCTTTTGTGGATTACTGTGTCAGTTACAGTGATGCTTTTGACAAGGGAGTGCTGCTGGGTTAGTGATTTCTTCCAGAGCTTCAGAAATAGTGAAGTTATCTGTTATCATCATCAGATCAAGCCTGACATTGATGGTCAATGCTTATATATTGTCTTTGTAAATTACAAAATGAAGTTAAGAGCAGCAAATGCATGTCTCCACTTTTACAAGGCTAATTCCATGGGATTATTTGTCATCTACTTATATCTTGGTAAAACTTACATAATCTACTTATATCATCTACTTAGACTTGGTAAAATTTTTGGTAGTAGTTAAATTGTGCAGAACAACTTCAGATAAGATATTGTTTGGCTTTGATGGGTCGGTTTTAGTTTGTTTTGGTTTTTTAGGCAGGAAAGATAAAAGTTCTAGACTGAGCATATCTCTTGAAAGTTTGTAGTGTTATGGAAATATTTATCTCTACAAGTTCCTGAGTGGAAGCTGTTATTGAAACAGGTGTGGGCTTCTATTACCTGTTTTTGCCACGTGTCACAGTACAGTGACTCTGTCACCAATGTAGCTTTATAACCTAATGATTCACACAGGTAACATTTAACTGTACATGAAATACACCCAGCTGAAGCACTGCTCCTTAGATAGACAGTTCTGTTACTGAGGGTTGTAATATGAATACAGTTTAATCAATGTACCAGCATACTGCAAGGGCACGCAGTGATGGGACAAGGAGGAGTGGCCTTGAGCTGAAGAAGGGTAGATTTTGATTAGACATTAGGAAGAAATTCTTTACCCTGAGGCTAGTGAGGCACTGGAACAGTTTGCCTGAAGCAGCTGTGGACTCATCATCCCTGGAGTTGTTCAAGGCCAGGTTGGATGGGACTTACTGGTCTAGTGGAAAGAGTCCCTGCCCATGGCAGGGGGTTGGAACTAGATGATCTTCAAGATTCCTTCCAAGCCAAACCATTTCCTTATTCTGTGATTCTATATTGAAAAAAAATAGGTAGAGATAACAGAAAATTTTAAATATTGCAGTCTAAAATAGCTGTTCACTGACATGACAAAATGATAAATAAATATCAAGGTTCACAACTGTCTTGTGCTTATTTGGAATGTAGATCTGTGGAGCTGTAAAGTATAATCAGTGTGGCTGAGGTGTGGGCAAGAGAAAACAAAAATAGTCACTGCTGGATCATATTGATAAATGAGGCTGAGATTTCAGAAATCACGTAACAGATAAACTGAAAATACAAAACTAAGTAAAACTTAGTTTTATGCAATCAGCTGCTTCTAAATAAAATAATCAGCTGACTTTTTAATCACTGCAGGTGAGAACTACATAAATTTTGTATACATACTTCTAGTTGGGAAAACATCACTGCTGTTATGACTTGACAGACTGTTTTGTGATCAAACCTTCCCATTCTCCATCAGTGGAAGTAGGGATGTGTCTGAATTACTGTGTAGTTATAGCTGGGAGAGCCATGCAGCAATTATCATTTATATTAGAGTGCCCACAAGGCACAGCTTTGTTTAGGGCCTCATTGTGTTACACACAATGAAAGAGTCCAGGCCTTAAACATTTTACAGTTTAAAAAGACTGGCAAACAATGAAGGGCTGGATGATAAAATGCTGAGTGCTTCCCAAAAGTTCTAAGCAACTTGACTGGAAATCAAATGTGATCAGTGCCTTGCAATACCAGTCAGTCTGAGCTATGTAGAATCCTTTAAAAAGAATGTATCTACTAAAGCAGTAAAGAATAAACAATTCCCACTAATTTCGTAGCATTTTCAGAAGGGAGAAAGCCTTAAACTAAATTCTAAGCCTTTGGAAATTGTGCTAGTTGGAAATAAAATGGAATTCCTCTCATTGACCAGATTTTGTTAGGATATTTCAGGAAGGCACTGTGCACCAAATTCAAGCCAGGCCATTTCCTCTAGATCAATGCTCCTGACGAGCCGTGCTCTGAGCAGAGTTGTCATCAGGAACTTAAGCTGGGAGAAATTTATAAAATCTGAAAAACAGCAGCTTTCAAAGTGTTGAATGTCCTTGCAAGTGCTTGTCAGTCTAGGAAGACGATGAAAGAACAATTCTGATGAGGGAAAGGGAGGCAAATGACAAGAAGGAAAAAGTTGTAGGGAGAAAAAGAGACAGACTGACAATTAGTGCCTGAGATGTGACACATTTCCTCCTGCTTACCCCAAGACTGCAGTAAGACTTTAGGCAGGATTGCTCAATGTCTGCATGTTTCAGTGCTTTCAGAGGTGGATTCAAGCAGAGGAAGGTGGATCTGTGGCACAGGTGCATGTCCCCAGCCCTTGGCATATTCCCTTTTATCAGGGGCTGCACCAACAGCTCCTGTGCAGAGCAGTGTCAGTCCCAGCATGAAGGACTCCAGGCAGCCCCAAGTTGCCAGGTCAGTGGCCTGGGAAACCAGCCTTGTTTTTCCTACCATAAATACTGGCTCTGCTGGGGCCATTTTTATTGTCATTACTCCAGTCAGCCCTGCAGCTTCTGGCAGCTGCTGAGGGAGGTGGAAAGGAGGCCGCCCATATGGCGAGCGCTTCGTACCAAAGGTGCCTCGGCGTTTGGGAAGAGCCCTGCAAATGTCACTGGTGGGTCACTTAAGGCCTGATTTTATTTCAGCACAGTCAATAGGGATTTTGGCATTTATTAGTAGGAGCAGAAACAAAACCTTAATCCCTGGTAATTCTGTTTGTATTACATTATATGCAGTGTCACAGATGTGCACAGGATACTGTGAAAAACATGGGGTCATATGCTGCTGTCACTTGCTCTCCCAAAACAATGGGATTGAAGCCAGAGTGGACCTGCAGGAAGGCAGCCTTGGGCTACTCCTTTAGGCCACCAATTTTGGTTTTTTTCTATCCTCTGGGAAAAAAAATACATTTTGGGGAAGTAGGTGTGTGTCACTAAACTTGCTGATGCCACCTCCAGCCTCACTGCTGGTGTGCTCTCAAGATGCTGAGAGTATCACTTGGATACAACCACTTGGATCCAATCACTTGGATGCAACCTTAGTTCCTGCATGTGTTGTAAGATCTGGAGCAGAATGACAGACACGAAGTGAAGGCAGGGGCATTGAGACAGAGGTTCAAGCAGGGGAGGACAAGCAGGGAAACACAAAATAAGCAAGAAAGCGGGATATGAGAAAAAGAACAGGATCATGAAGCGTGAAGAAGGAACACTGGGTGGGAAAATAGATCCCCAAATGGGTCCTGTTAATTCCAGCTGAGTCACTGTTCTTTGACCCAAATGCTTTATCTCCTCAGTGTCTCTTCCCTGCTGTGTGCTGGCTCCAGCGAGCGCTGGGCACCGCTCTGAGGACGTGGCCAAATCCTGCCAGGCAGGGACCTCTGCTTTCCTACTGCTTTTGCAGCTTATTGTGAGGACCTCAATGGCTGATTACATCAACTTAGATGGGCAGTGATCTGAGGAGACGCTGAAGTAAAGACACAGCAAATAAAACCATTGCTGAGATAGTCAGGAGCACAGAAATGTGGCAACCCTGGTGCAGAAATGCCCGAGTGTCTGTGTGCTCCCACTTATGTAACTCCTCTGTTGTGCAAAGTGCCAGCCCTGGCACTCAGCACTGCCACTGGCCTGGCCTGACCAAGGCATAAAGTATCTTTTCATTTGGTGCTTGCTGACAACGTGCCCTGTTGTTGTGCAGTGCTGACCTGGGCAGGCCAAGGCTCTTGGTTTGTGAAGTGGGCTGCACTTAATCCAGGCACTGCTCCAGCCCCGAGGCTCCTCGGGAAGGAATGGCTGCAGCTGAGCTGCTGACATGCTGCAGAACAGGTCCTGTGGCTGGCCAGCTTCTTGGATATACTCTTGGGAATGCAAGGACACCTAGAGAATTACAAATGGAGGATGCCCCTGTCACTAGGCTGGGATTCCTGTAAAGGATGGAGCCAAGCCCCTGAACTCAGAGCTCGCTTCTTTCTCCATCTCTTTGTGACAGCCAGAGTTACCTGCTGAACTTCAACATATGATTATATGATTCTGTTGACACAGTTGTCCATAAGTGGCAATGTTTATCATGTGATAAATTTGTTTTGTAGGAAGAGTTTGTTTAATAAGAAGTCAAGTGTTAACTGAGTCTGGTTGCACTCCAGAGCCAGGGAAAGCAGAGCAAGGACAAAGCACAAGTTGCTTTTCAGCTCTGTTCCCCTTGCTGGTGCTTACAGCCTGGTACAAGCACCACTCACACGCTCCTGTGTCTGGCAGATCTGGCTGTTTGTGTCTTTATGAGAACAAGAACTTTGTTTTCATAAAGTGAATATGGGCAAGCAGAGGTGTGTGCACATGGAAGCAGCACAATTCCTGTTCCACACCCACCTCAGCTGTCAACCTCCTGCTGCCCAAAGCACAGGTGGGTATAGAAAGCTGTGGAATCAGTGCAGAGTCCAAATGAACTGCTGATGGATTTAAGCCACTAACAGAACCCCAGAATGGCTTGGGTTGGAAGGGACCTTAAAGATTGCCTACAGACAATTCTAACAGCCCTGCCACGGGCAGGGACACCTTTCACTAGAGCAGATTGTTGGAAGCCCCATCCAGCTTGGCCTGGAACACTCCAAGGGATGGGGCATTGACATCCTGGTGTGCTAGTGCCATTAAACAAGCTTCTAATTGGAACAGCTATAAACACCATGTCACCATTTCTGTTTATTTAGGTCAGTGGCAAATCTCTAAATTTATTTGTTTTATGTAACCTCTGGAGAGCTGGGCCTGTCTCTGGACAGTCTCCCAGTATCTCTTGTTTTCAAAGAGTGTAAAAATTAATATGTTAATAATGGCTTTGTCACCATCATTGTTATTTTTATGTACTATAAGATCCACACATTTTTTGAACTCTTCCAGGGATGGTGATTCCACCATTTCCCTGGGCAGGCTGTTTCAATCCTTTTATTAGACTGTACAAGTGGGAGAAAAAGCTAAGTTGGTTAATTTGATGTAATTTCAGTTGTGATGGTGTATATTTTGGTTGTTTGAGCTGCATATTGAACAGGGTACAATAAATCTTTTCCTGGAAGCAAGCTGAGTGTCTCTTACATAAAGGCTTATCCTCTGAGCATGAAGTCATGATTCTGATAAAGCTGAATTATGATCTTAATAATGCATAAACACGATTCACCCCAGGATTCCCACTGAAAACAGACCCATATGCCACTGAAATGCCACAGTCATAGAAGATTTATTGGGAAAAAATACTGTGAAGCTGTGCTGAGCTTTTAGCTCCAGGAGTTTCAAGTGAAAACCTGATGCAAGCAATTCTGATTGAGAAAAATATTTTGGATTTTATTTTGCTTCACCAGGAGCACAGCCCTTCCTTCCAGGAATGGTCTTTCTAAAGCTGCTGGCAGGAAGAGCCAGCACTGTTCACTTGGATGTTCAAGGTGTGTAGTCATGCTGGAGCTCTTCCCTTCCTGAGCACTTGGAGCTGCTGTGGGTGCTGTGGGCATGAGTCTGGTCACATCAGCTTTTTGTTACAGCACCAGACTGACAGAGAGGGGCCCCCCTCTCCCCAGCAAATAAACTCTGATAATAAGCTCACTAAAGATGATAATCACTGTTTGACCATACCTCTGGGTCTTCATTTCCTTTATTTGATATGGGAAGGTATTTTGCTAACGCTGGGTGTGTGTTTGAGCCACTCACCTTCCCATGCTGTAAAGGAAAAACTGGATCACCCAGCACATAAACCTCAGCTGGGGGGGCAGAAAAACCCCCAATTCCCAGCATTTTCAGCAATCAAGATACAAGATTTATTGACTATTTTCTCTTATATCTCAACAATTATCCCTTGTGCCAGAACATCTCTGAGCTGGTCTTTTCTTAGCCCCACAGATGCTGTTTCCAAGACCAGCTCACCTCATGCATGTGAAAAACAAACCAGATTCTGCTCTACTTTCATTGTGCTCTGTGTGTGTGCTTGTGACATCAGTTAAATAAGCTTATCCTGCTCAGAAAGAAAAAAAAAAACAACATTCCTACCACAGTTTAGGTAAACCAAGCAATTATTCTGTTACTAAGTGTAATTAATGCCTAATGATTTGCTTTGATTAATAGGACAATCAGCATCTGCTCCTAGAAATAGGGATTAGTAACCCAAGCCATCTCTAGTATTAGAAGGTAGGGGGTCCTTTTGTACTAAACCCTATTTTTCCACATTCATCTGCAAGCAGAAAAGCCCTGTGCTTTATTCTAAAAGCAGAATAAAGGGAAGGTAGTATATTTTTGAAAAAAAAAATATAGAAAAAGCTTTATAATGAATTTGTGTTTTTTAACATCCTTTAAGAAAGAAATTACTCTCATCTAATTCTCTGATGATTTTTACGAGCAAAGTTACAGCCAAAACATTTGAGATTTTGCATCTGCTAGGCTGGAACAGCAAGTTGAACTAAATAAGAACCTATGTTTGATATTTCTGTGAGGTTGGTTACTGCTGAATATTCCCAGTGTAGGAAGTAATAAAATGGTGTTTTATAGACATGATGTTAATTTTTTCTAAATCCCCTGATCAGTTTATCTTTTTTTTCTCCCCTCTGTGACTGAAGAACCACAAGACAGAATGCAGCTGCAAGGCTAATCATTCTTTAGCATCTCCTATTGATCCTGGAGATAGAGCTGGAGTGGGGTTAGGTCCAAGCACTAATCCAATCGTATAACAGACATCCCCATATGGTTAGTCCCAGCTTTGCCTTAAGCCAATCAATAATCACTTTGACAAAGAAAAATATATTTGGATTTTTTTTTTCTTCCCCCTGTGGAAAAGTTGGGCTCTGAATGCTCCATCTACCAAGTGTTCTGGAGTTCTCAGAACTCTCTGAAACAGAGCTTGCAATGATTGATAGATAACCAAGGAAATGGTCTCTTTCCTGGGATTACAGAGCCAAGGACAGAATTAACTTGAGACATACTTCTCAAGTTTCTAAAAGCTTTTAAAAGAGACTGAACACCTTGTACATGAGTTGGGCTTTCTTTTTAACATAAAAATGTCCTTGAAGAAACAATGTCAGTTAGAGCTGTTGAACCTGGAAGGTGTGTGAGGCTCACCTGGAGGCTTTTCCTCACTACTCAGGGTTTGGACAATGCAAGAACAGAGACAGGGCTGGTAGTGGGCACCTGGTAAGACCTTGGTTATTCCATTTATTGATGTTTTCACAGGAATGTTCATCTGCTGTGATGAATGCAGTGAAGAGACACCATAAATGCCAACTTTTCATGTGGCTCTACTTCAGCTCCCCTCTGAGTCTGGCTGGTTGGGGGCTGACTCCTGTGTTTGGTCTTAGGCCACAGAAACAGCAGCGCCTCTGTGTCCAGAAACTGGATTTCCAATCCTCTTGCACAGGAATTCATGCTGCAATTTCAGGACTCTGCCAGGTCAGGACTGGTGGTGAAGGATGATGGCTGAAGATCAAAAACTCCCTGAAGGCTCAGGTTAATCCAGTGATTAATTCTCTGATACCAAAACTTCAATATTCAGAATGAACTGCCTTTGACCAGATGGGAGCTGAACCAAAAGGACAACACATGGACAATTATAGGTATTTTCCCCCAGCAAGTCTTTAAATTAGAGAATCTAAACACCAGCAGGTACCAAGCACTCAAGATGTCAGAAAGTTCTTTGTAAGACAGAATACTGCAAAGTAGGAACCCAGCAAAAATAACCTGCCTAAGAGATGATAAAATCCAGCTTCTGGGCAAAATCTTTCCTGATCTTTTTCCAGCTGGAGGATGAGACTGTTCAGGTTTATGTTCTCCAGTGGGTCCCTGCATTTCCTCATTGCACTGTGGTGCATTTTTTTAATTTTTGCTTATAATTAGAGCTGCTTTGGGATTGATCTTGACAGCAATTTGAAGTGGGTTTTTGTTCAGAAATGCCACAGGAATTATATTAATGGAGAGATGCCAAAGGTATTAAAAGATTTGAAGTCCCACGTGACAATGGAGAGAAATTCTCGTGCATATTCCAGTGCAATGTTTGAAATATAAAAGCAGAGAAAAAACATCCCTGGTGTTTCTTTCCTCCCTTGAATTCCATCTTTCACCACCCTATTCCCTTTCCAGGTTGATGAGTGGCTGTTGCTAAATGTATGCATAATAGTAAAAACCACTACATAATACAATGCATTGAAGAAAGGTCCTGCCAGGCTTCTAGGTCAAGGGAAGGAATATCTCTTTCTTCCCTGGTTAGCTTATCTGCCCATTTGTCTCCTTTTGCTTTATGAAAGAGCTGATGGGGAAGGTCTCCAGTTGAAGGAGCTATTCAGAAAAAGAACTGACATTTTGAATCAAAATTCAGGCTGCCTTCAAACATCATGTCCCTGGTGCTATTAAACAATAATAAAATATAATGAAATTCATATCTACTCTGAAAACAGAAGGTACACAGGTATTTGATTTCAGAAAACCCAAGTAATTGACTTAGAAATGAAATCTGTGACAGATGGCTGCGGAATGGATGATTTAGGTAGAACATGAAAAAAAGTAATGCTTCAACCTTTGGGAAGAAGAGACAAGAGCCAACAACAGGCAGAAGCACAGATGTTTGCACTCTTATTCTATAGAGAAGTGCATAGAAACATAGGGGAAAAGGCATGGAAAGGGATCCCCATTTCACCAAAGGCCACCAGTGGGATGACAAACAGTGTGGTGACAGATTCAGGCTCAGAGGGGCTCCCAGCACAGCACACGTGCCAGTGACTGTCCCTGCCTGCCTCTCTGACATTGACAGCGATTTTAACACCCCCAGGGTGTTAAATTTGTACCTTTAGTGTGTTTAACACCTTTATTGTGTGGCAGTGAGGACCTGAGTGACATTTAGAGGATATTTTACCCCACTCTGTGGGTAAAAGTTGAAAGTTAGAGAGGAAAATAAAGTTAGAAAAGAGAGAAAAAAAGTTAGAGAGAAAGTTAGTAGACCTAAACCAATGGCACATGTCTGCCTGATTTATGCCCAGATTCCTTCTTTGCCCCATGCCTGTCATCAGTTTTAGCCTGACTTTGTGATAAATCCTCCACTGCTTGAGAGCTTTTTGGAGAACAGCAGAGGCAACAACTCAACTCGCATGAAAATCCACCTACGTGTGGATGTTTCAAAAGAAGCTGGAGATAAGCATCCCCAACCCCCAAAGCTGTCAATAATTGTGGGAAAAAGTCTTCTCAGAGTCTTGTAAATGGTCTTTTAGACCTACAGGTTAAGTGCTTTTTGTCTTACTTGCCGATTTCACCACCTGCTTCAAATCCCACGTAGTCCTGACATGGATTCTGCTGCCATGGAAATTGTCACAGACCAAGCTCTGTCCCCCTCCCCTGACCCTGTGGATGGAGCACCTCAGTAATGTCTCTTTCAGGGTGACTTCTCCACCCCTGGTCCTCAGAGCTGCTCTTTGTAAGATGATTCCTGAGCTGGGAACTGAACCTGTTGCATGGCCAGGTAGGAATTACAGGGTGTGCTCAAATTCCCAGGTGACGGTGTCAGGATGCGGAATTGCTTCTCCTGTCCCAGCCATGGCTGTGTGACCACTGAGGACAATGCAAGAGCACAAAGCCAGGCAGGTGGAGAAGGGCTTTGTGTGCAGTTTGTCACCCTTTAAAGTGTCAGTGACAAGACAGCCACGCTGCTGCTACCACGAGCTGGAATGAGCTGGAACACCAAGAGGGCTGGGAAAGAAGAATTTAGGTGAAGATCCAGTCTGCAACAGCCTGCACATGTCCCACAGAATTTCACACAGCCAATACTTGTATAATGCATCTCCAGGCAGAGGAATTCCACAGTGATGACCACAATCAAGGGTAGTAATACTTGGAGATGCTTCCTGGCCTCCCACCTAATAGCATTCCTAAGACCTGAGCCCTGCAGCAGGATGAGAAGGATTAGGGAATTGTTGCCATGCCCATGAGATCTCTGGTGCTGAGACAGGAGAGCCCCAGAGCAGAGGCAGTTTGTGTGTGAGCAGAGTGGATCCTGCAGGCTGCTGCTCCTGAGTGAGAATCTGTTGGATTTCTTCTGTTGAAATCCTCCTGTAAAAGCTTTGCTGGCTCTGTGCTCTCAGGGATGTGTACCCATAGCTCCCACCAACACCCACTCAGATGAACTCATCTGCCTGTTGCCTGACAGGACATCCCAAGGTGGCAGAGCACTGCAGGAAGCTCCATGTCCTTCAGAGGCTGGATAAGAAATGTCATTGAGCTAAAGAAAACATCAGCATTGCTACAGCCACCCACTGTAGCAGGAGAGATGACTCCATCAGTTCCTGCCCCTGCCCTGCCTGCCAGCTGCAGGTTTAAAAATCCTCCACCAATACACATCTGCAAATCTTCCAGGGGCAAAACTTTCCTCTGCAGCCCTCATTGCATCTCTCAGATTCATATCCACAAGTACAGGATTCAATGTAGAATCAACACCCACTCAGCACAAAGATCATTCTTGACACTGGAGGAAAAGTTAATGTATGAAGGAATAGAAGAATATGTAATTGATATTTCCCCAGAGTAGAAAGGAGTGGAGGAATCTGCCACTGCACATCATGCATCTCACTAACAGATCCATATTCATTGTGCTTAAATATATTCTGGTAGTTCTTATGTATTCCTTGTAGTTCTTAACAATTATATCTGATCTCTTTGTTAGGGACAGAAAATGTAGGCTTAATAGGATGTCAACAGACAAGGAGCATAAAGTAATTGCCCATTACACTATAAATGTGTTATAATCATTTGCCAGAGGGAGAAAAAGTCTAATTGAATGAAAACTCTTGATGGTTTCATTATGCTTCTATTAAAAGGCAGTTGGGCCTCCTGATCCAAATACAAGGCTTAACTCTTCTTTCATTTACATCTGTAAAAAACTGGGGGCAACCACAATGTTGCTGATGGATTTGCAGCAATAGAGAGCTGGAGTAAGAGAGCTCAGAGTAAGTCCTGAGCATTTCTGAGTCAAGATGAAATGAAAACATTTACCACGCATGTGGCAGAGGAAGAAAAGTTCAATACAAATAACAGTAGAGCTGTAAAGCTGAAGAAAATGCCAAAGCTGTCCCCAGAAATGGCAGTAATCAAAATCTGTGTGTGTGGAGAAACCAAAGCAAGGGGCTAAATTCTGCCTTTCAAACTGCATTCATAAAAATCCACGCTGATGATTTGCTTATTAGTTATTAAAAAAAACCTTAATTTCTCCATCCTCCCTGACACCCAGTCAGAACAGAGCAGTTGAAATCCTTTTCTGCCTTTGCCAAGATCAGCCCAGCCTTTTACAACCACTCACTAACTCCCCCTTTCTCTGCTGCATCTTGTTCGAGCTCCTTGTCCTTGCCTCTGTGCCCTGCATAATTCCAGCTCTCCCCCGCATTTTCCATGCCCTATGCACCAACTCCTCTGCACTTTCCCCTCCTGCCACCACTCACAGCCCTCCCCAGGTGCTTCACAAAGTCATCTCCTCACTGACTTCCAATAGTGTTTGAAGACCCCTTTCTTCCATGACCTTAAATAAACAAAACCCTTGGTACCTTCATCCGCTTACCACATGACAACAGGGACTGCTGCTCCTCCTCTGCATCAGCCTGTCCAAATGTGGGCCCTCAGTGCTGCTGTGTTTGTCCCTGCTTCCCCAGCCCATCCAGCTCAGTGCCTGCTGTGGAGTCATTTCTGAGCTCTGTGGGAAGGTGTCACGATCCACTCCTACGAGCGAGGGTCGTCATGGTTCGTTTAAGTGATCTCAGAGTGCAAAACACAAAACAGAGGGGGTTTCAGTATTGCTCAAAAACAAATGCACCTTTATTGAATAACCACAACAAACTTGATAGGGGGATTGGAAAAAGAGAAAAGATAGAAAGAGAGAAAGATAGAGAGAGAGGAAGATGGGATATAGCTACCAAACAGGGAGACGGAGTCCTCGCAGTCGGTGTCCGCTCTGGTGAGGTCCAGTTGATGAGGTTCGCCTGTCACGCTGGGGAGAGCTCAAAAGTCCAGGTTAACTTAGGGGTCTGATATAGTTCTCAGCATGGGGGGGGAGTAGGTAAAACAATAAAGAATTGAGTCTCTTGAAATTGCTGGAGGGTGACCATGAAGAATAGGCCATAAAGGGGAACAGGTACAGATAGTCCATAGCAGTGAGCGAGGCCCGTTGTCTTCTTGGTCCAGCAAACACACCGGCAGGCAACTGATCAGTGCCCCTGTGTCAGAATCACAGGGGTCTCAGTCCTTAGACAAGGATCCCAGTCTCAGTCTTTAGCAGAATTCAGTACAAGGGTCTCAGTCTCAGTCCTTAGACAAGGATCTCAGCCTCAGTCTTTAGCAGAATTCAGTACAAGGGTCTCAGTCTCAGTCCTTAGAAGGTTGACATCAATCTCATCATGGTGGTCGTGAAGCAGATGAAGGGTTTTTCCATGGGGGACCACCAGAATTGTTTCAACAAGTTCATTTGGCCAAGAGTGGGGAAAATTCATGAGCTACTGTGTGCATGAAAAGGGCGCATTGCCCCTCTCTGAAGCAGTGTTCCATGATTTTGCAAACACACCTGCAAACAATCACTGGCAGACCAAAGCTCTGCTCAGAGCTCTCATGATCTTGGTGTGCATCCACCTCAAGCAGGCCAGAGTCCTGGTCAGGTCCTCATTGGTGGTGGTCCTGTTCTCTGGTCTTGCCATGATTGTTAAACAGATGAGGGGGAAATTCAAGACCATCTTCCACAGATGGCAATGGTGACTTGCAGAGGGGCCCCGTGAGGAAAAACAGAGATTTGGGGGTGTCTGAATCCAGCTGTGGCTCCTGCAGCAGGGCACGGTGGGTGAGAGGTGATCAGGCTAGGAAAAGGTGAGGGGTAGCCATGATTTAGGAGTCAGGAAGAAATTCTTCCCTGTGAGGGTGTGAGGCACTGGCACAGGGTGCCCAGAGAAGCTGTGGATGCCCCATCCCTGGGAATGTTCAAAGTCAGGTCGAATGAGGCTCTGAGCAACCTGGTCTGCTGGAAGCTGTCCCTGCCCATGGAAAGGGGGTGGAATTAGATGGTCTTTGAGGTCTCTTCCACCCTTATTCCATGATTCTCTGTTCTTGGGTCAGCTTGGGATAATTCCCCTGCCCACAGTGGGAAGCCCTCGATGTCTCATCAGCTGCCCACAGACCCCCATGGGACAGGATTTATGCCTGGGGAGTCCTGGACTCAGGAGAATTTTGGGATGTGGCTCATAAAGTCAGGGACACCCCTAAGGTAAGTTGTTTCAGCAAAACCACTTTCAGCTTGTTTTGACTGATAAATGTCTCTTTTTCCAGCAGGAGCAAGCACTGATATTTCATGCCTTTTAAAGGCTGACTTTTCTTAATTGCCTTTGGTGGGTCTCTGAAGCATCACACGAGTCCCTGAGGATCTGCAGGCCAGAAAGGAGTGCTCCCTCCCATCTGATGGGGAGTGTTCACCCCTGATGGGAGAGTGTTCACCACTCACTCCCTGGCTTCCTCTGACCAGGCAAATTATTGAAGCTACCTGAGCAGAGGTGTTTGTGTGAGCTGAGGGTGTGCTCTGGAGGTAGCAAGGAGCAGAGATCTCCCCTGCATGGGGATTTAAAAGTGGTTTTAAAGCCAGACAGCTGCTCCTCATGCTCCCTTGCACACATGCAAGATACTTGTGTAAGCTATAAGACAACAAAAAAACCCCACTGGCCATTATATTGGTTGCTGAGATGATGCTCTAACTAGAATCATCACCCAAACCAGAGGGAAAGTAAATATCTATATACACTTAGCAGCAAATCTTTCTGGCCCTCAGCCCTCAGGCTCCCCTGGCACTATCTGAGAACCTGCCTACCCAGACACTTTGTTGCATACCAAGCCTTTTGCAGACTGAGAATGCAGCAAGGTTTTGCTTTCCTCCTCCCCTCTCTGGATCTGGCACTCTTTTAGATCTGGTCTGAACTTGTGTCATTACCAGCACCTTTTTCAAAGCTCACTCACAGGGCTCAGCACAGTAAACACCTGAGCTGGTTATGTAAAAAGCTCAGCAGTGAAGCTGATGTTTGGGCATGTCTAACCCTTCACTATAATTTTTGGAAGGAAAAACCTCACCTTTTCATTGGGTTTGTTTTTGAGGGAACCACACTGTGCTTGGCCCAGCCTCTGGACCTCACTGGCTGTTTTCAATCACATCTGAAATGTTGATTTCTTTGCAGTTCTCCTGAGAAGGCGCAGAAGAGAGGCAGGTAAGTCCCTGGCTGGAGGAAGGACAGGCAGGGTACAGCTGTTTCCCCATGTCCAGATGTGAACATCTGGCCAAGCAGCACCTCAGTGAGCTGAGGTGGGGGGGGCAGAAATTGGGGGGACAAAGGACACACCTCCACTGCAGCTGAGCCATCACTACCTCATGTTACAGCATTGCTTCATTACCCTGTGCTGCATTTTACCTGCATTTACTTGGCTCATGCATTTGCCTGAACAAACAATTGCATAATTCTTGGGTTTTGAATCACAGAACAGTTTAGCTTGGAAAAGCCCTACAAGACCATCAAGTCCAGCTGTTAACCCAGCACTGCCAAGGCCACCACTAACCCAGGTCCCCAGGTCCACACACCTTTTAAACACCTCCAGGATGGTGACTCCATCACTTCCCTGGCAGCCTGTGTCAGTGCTTGACAACCCCTTCATGAAGACATTTCCCTGAATAGCCAAACTAAACCTCCCCTGGCACAACTTGAGGCCATTTCCTCTTGTTTTGTCTCTTGTTACTTGGAAGGAGAGATTCTGGGAGCTGTAGAGAGCAAATGGCTGCACATTTCAGTTAGAGATCCTTGTACACAGCAGTGGGGTTATAGTCCCTGCCTCTGCTGTTTTATATAATATATATAGAATAATATAATAACATAATAATAGAATAATAGAATATGTAATATAATATACAAATACTCTCTGTTCAGGAAACCCCAGCAGAAGAAATGTGGTAAAATGCTGCACTATGAGCAGCCCTGTGTGCTGGCTGCTTTATTTTACACTATTGGGAGTAAAAAAATAAATGGAATTATATGATAAACAAAACCTGGACTAAAATATAAACAAGGATCACTAAATCCATGTTGTTTAAAGATTAAATATCACTGTTGCTTCTAATATTACAAAACCAAGTTCATTCTAAAATATCAGGAAGATTTTATCACTTTTGGCCTGTATCTAAAACTCAGTAGTTTCAACATTTTCATTTGGTTTATACAGCCAAACAAAGGACATAAAAGTGTTAGCAGAAATTAGAAGTAATTCTGCTAAAATATTTAGACAAAATTTTCAGCCTGAACATGTTGAAACAGATTTTTATATATTTCTTTAAAAAAATCTGACTTTTAGTGAGAATTGAACCAATATCTTTCCTGGGCTTGCAAATCCCCTTCAAACATAGTTACATTCTAACTTCAAAAACATCAGTATTTTAAATGTTCCACCTGATGTCTTGGAATTTCAGTTCTGAGAGGGAAAAATATAACTCTGTTTTGGACAGTTATCAAAGCATAGATTTAGGAGACTAATTTTAGGCACCCAGCCTTGAAGTTTTGAAGTTTTCTACATTGGTAGAAACAACAGCAAAGCCCTAAATCTGTGGAAAATAACAAAGCAGAGTGATTTTCTGAAGGAAAGGCAATCCAGCTCCTACAAAAGCTGCCAAGGATTACTGTAAAGCAATAATTAATGACCATTGCTGCTGGGTCTCTAACTGATGCAGGGGGAATATTGATATAATCCTATTAGTGTGTTGCTCTCATTAATGTACTTATGTCAATTAGCTGAGCATTTTAGCAGAAAGGTGAATTTATGATTTTTTTCCCCTCCATCCAACATAGATTTCCATTGCAAAAATCAATTTTGAACAACCACCAAAGATCAAGGTCCATTAATGAATCTTATCTGACACTAATGTTGTCTAATTACATTAAAATGTCACAACTAATTTAATGGCAGCAGAGGTCCCTACTCCATAAACAAACATTAGTTTGGTTACATTTCTAAAGAATTTAATGTTTGATCAGGAAAATAATGAATGGAAATTCCAATTTTGATAATTTTCTGCATTTCTGTCATTCTTGAGTGTTTTGAAATAAAGAGCAAGAAAAATCTGGGCTTAACAGAACATTCCAGGCCCTGAGGAAACCTTAGAACTTCTTCCAGTACCTTAAAAGGCTCCAGGAGAGCTGGAGAGGGACTTTTGACAAGGGTGTGGGAAAGGGAAAATGGCTTTAACCTGGCAAATGGCAGGTTTAGATTAAATATTAGGATTTTTTTTTTTCACTGTAGGGTGGTGGGGGCCTGGCACAGGTTGCCCAGAGAAGCTGTGGCTGCCCCACCCCTGGAAGTGTCCAAGCCCCATCTGGATGGGCCTTTGAGCAACCTGGTTGATGAAAAAGAGGGACCAGAGACTGCAGGGGGGACACAGTGAGAGTTTTCATCACTCCCACAGGCTTGAGCCTTGAAAATGAGTTAAAATGAGACACTGAACCAACAGCTCTTCACATGACTGAGAACTGGTGCAAAGAGGAGAGATCTTAACCTAATTCCCACTGGGTTTTTTCCTTCAACAAAACAAAACAGCAGACTCTTTCACAGTTGCCAGAGCTGGAGCCTCAGTGAGAGATTATGAGGGATGCAGCCAGTCACTAAGTTCGGGTACAAAGCATTTCTGATTGGTTTCCCACAAGATGAAATTCTGTTATAAAACCTGCTGCTCATTTTCCATTGAAAGAGTAATTTGGGAAACTGTCTCTCTTTGTGCTCTAACTAGGCAGCAGATGGCTCCAGATATGTTTTACTTGGTCCTATTGATTTCACTGCACGATTTAATTTTATTTCTCAGCAGAGCAGATTAATATATGTGAGATGCTTTACAGGCCCCTGAAATGACAGAAACCTGCCATGAAAAAGTTCCAGCATCAGTCCCTCACCAAGAGCACCTCTTTTCCTTGTGTCAGCTCAGAGCCAGCCCCTTCCTCCCCAAGTCTCCAGCAGCATTTTTTGGGTCCAGGGAATGGTGTTGGCAAACCCAGTGCAAAATACAGACAGCAAATGGTCAAAGGAGAAATGAGAGACCCTGAGGAAAAGAGGTGCAATGTGGTGGGGTTTTTTTTTAAAAGCCCATCCCCAACGTGTGCTTAATAAATAATTAATTGCTGTTATTTCCAAGCTCAGATCCATTTTCACACAAATGCACTTGTAACTCCAGTGATAAAAAAAAAAGGGATGCTTTTTTGTTGATTCTTCTTCAATGCAGCCTTGAAGCAATAAACCAAATTGACTGCTAAATTTAGACAAGAATACAGTCTGGCCCAGTCATCTCAGAGTCCATAAATTTATTAATAAGTGAGATCAAGACGAGTCAGGAAGCAATCCCTGAGCTGCAGACCTGCTCCTCCTTTTACTGGGTCAAGGATAGTTTGGGGCATGAAACACATATTGTACTCTCCAATTTACATGTCTGAATCTGGATTTATGCTCTTAACTATGAAAATAACCTTCATGGAGGAAAAAAACTTCCCCTGCAAAGGGGCTGCTTGTTCCAGACCTGAGACTCCACACTTCTCCTTCTACCCTTAGGATTCCTGCCTTTTCCAGCAGAGACATGGTATGAGCAGCACTACTATATTTTTATCTCTATATTTTATCTTTGGTAAGTAGCATTTCCTTCATGTTCCCTTGCAAAGGAGTCCCTGGGAGTGTATTTGAAGCCCACACTGGCACCTGCATTTTTGTGCAAAGCAGGTGTGGTGGCTGATGCTGAGCCACATTCCTCACACAATTCCTAACTTTTCGTCTCAGGTATGGTATGAAGGTATCTCACACATTTTTCCAGGTCAGATAACAAACCCACAGCTTGGATAAGTGATCTGCCTCCAGTGCTGCACAAAGAAGGGTACAGCCAATTAATTACAGCCATTGTGTGGCAAGGTGGGAAAAGAAAGAGGTGGGATGTGAATGGGGAATCCACTTCCCTCACTGGAGAAGAACTGAATCTCATCTTCCTGGGAGGAGAACAGACAAGCAGGTGTCACCTCAGAGTAGCTAATGCCATAATCTGTCCTCCTGCTCTTCATCATCTCCTTGTGCTTCACAGGCAAGGCATGACAAGAACCTTCCTGGAGAAGCCTGGAAGTTTCTCCAGGCACAGCACACAAGACCTGGCCTTGAGGGATATCTCCCATTTCTCTCATGATCTTCCTGCAATGGCAACACAGCTACAGCCAGTAGGGTCATAGATTTTAGCACAGTTTTATGTGCAACACCTGGGAAAAACACTTTGAGCAGACTTTGTGTCCAGAGACTGGTCAGTGTTGTGAGAGGGACCAGGCATTTCCTGGAGCTATCCCTCTCTGTCATTGTTCTCCCCCACCATCTCCTTTCACCTTCCCTACTCTTCTCCCACTCATGCCTGGGGACTGGTGCCTGGAAAGGGCTCTGCTTTGCACAGACAGATTGTGGCAACAGCTGCATCTGTAACAAGGGCTGCATTAAAAACTGAAAAAGCTCAGAGGGAGCTGGGAGCTGAGGATGTGAGCAGGAAAGGCATCAGATGACAATGGGGGTGGTTAGTACCTCGTCCTGCAGGAGAGCCTGTTTTCCTGCAGCAATGTAATTCCTCAGGAGCTGCTGAAGGCAAACATGAATGGATGCTGCAGTGGCTTTCTCTGGGGTTAGATCTTGCACTCAGGAAATTTACAGCCTTTCAGATACTTACCAGGAACTTCCCTCTACTTTGCCAGGGCACTTGTGTGTCCATCACCCTCAGAGTCAGGGAGAGAAAGGCAAGAACTTGTTCTGTGCTCAGAGCATGAGCCCGAGGCTGGGTGGTGCTATGAGCTTGACCCTGTCACTGACAGAATGTAATTTAATCACCAGGTTTTCAATATTGATCTGTGATTGTGAATATTTCAACTCAGACTCTGCCACAATTATGGGTGAAAGTCACACCACTCACATCCCCAGGCTACAAACTTGAGCTCCAAGCTCATGGAATCACAGAATTGTAGAATGGTTTGGTTGGAAGGGGCCTGAGCAATCATCCAGCTCCAACAAGAGGGCTAGAAATAGATGATCTGAAGGGATCATTGGGTGCATGGTTGGATCTAGATGATCCCTACCAGATGACCTCTGCAACCTTCCAGTATCCCAGGTTGCTCCAAGCCTCATCCAACCTGGCCTTGGACACTGCCAGGGATGGGGCATCCACAGCTTCTCTGGGCACCCTGTGCCAGGGCCTCCCTGCCCTCACAGTCGAGAATTTCTTCCTAAATTCTAATCTAACCCTGTCCTCTGTCAGTTTAAAGCCATTTTCCCTTGTCCTATCACTCCATGCCCTTGTGAAAACATCTTTCTCATGGACATTAATCAGGTGGTGCTCATTAATCCACCTGCTCCTGTGACCAGGGCTGCCCCCAGAGGACCCTTTTCAGAGAAGCTGATAGAGACTGACACAATTTACAGTTCCTGCTGTCAGTAAAACCTTTTGCACTGGTGAGGAAAGAGCTCCTGCTTAGAAGCAGCTACTTAACTTAAGTCTTTGGGATTTTTTGCCTTCCTTTTCCTTTAAATTGCTCAAGTCGAGCACTCCAGTGAGCAAAGAGGGGACAGTCCCCCAGAAGCAACCACTGCCACCTAATTTCACCAGCAGCACTTCTCCCATCTGCCTGGCCATTCTTCTTAAATTGCTGTCTAATTTTCAGTATAAAGAGTGCCTAAGGTACACACTTCCCATGATCGCAGCTTTATTACAAACCTGTGAGAAGAAAAAAGAGCTTTTGTTGGTTTAATTCCTTGGAACTTCTGAATTGAGCTTCCCCAAAACACATGCACAGAAAATGAAGAAAAAGGGTGCTGTTTGAAAGAGTGCAAGGAATAAGCAGTGGAACACATTTTCTTGTCATTCTTCTCTAAATAAAAAACCCGAGCAAATAATCACATATCTGCAATTAGAACATTCATCAAACACCCTGTATTTTGAATTAGCTGTTGGAATAGAAACTAAAATTAAAATAAATGTATTTCTAGAGTGACTGATGGGTGCAAACTGGGGGTGCAATTCTCAAACACAGATCCATCCTCAGAACAACAGGGACCTTCACAAATACAGCTAATGGCTGATCAGCGGGGTGAAAAATAAGAGCAAAAATAAGAGCAAAAAGAAGCAGGGTAAACACTTGCTGTTTGGTTGACTTCTGCCACTACAAATCTAGGCCAGATGCAGCCCTGGGTTTCCAGTCATTGAAGAAAGAGCCTCGTATAAAGAAAATCCATTTTGCAAAATACACAAGTGAAAGAGCTTGGAAGGTCACCAAACCTAAACAGTTAAAAGCAATCACGTTTCAATTAAGATGAATTGAAACAAACAGGCTTTAGAGAGGATGGTAAACACAGCAATGTTTCACTGGGCATTAGGATGAACAAAGAGCATACATCTCCTGAAATGCCTTTTAAGAGCCATCTCATCCCAGCCCCGCCACGAGACGTTGGCCGCCCAAACCGCCCAACTTCTCCCCGCCAAGCAAAGCACAAAAATTAAATAGTTTTTATCCTCCTGAGATTAAACAACATCGAGAGAACCACGTGAAGCAAAAGGGAGAGAAATGGCTGCACGGTATTAAGAGAGTTAATTATAGATGCAGATTAAAAGGCAAGGCTGAGTGGTGGAAGAAAAGGGAAGAGTAACCTCCGGCACAGAGATAGTGACATGCAGCAGTTGTCAGTCACCTAGCAACAAGTTTCCTATCCCTGCTGTGCTCTTTAATTCAGCAAATCTGCTCAGGATGTTGGGCTGTTCTCCTGACAAAACGCATTATGTAGTAGACTAAAGGATACAAAAATCCACTGTACACAACACTCTGCTCCCTATTGACCACTGATCCTTTCTCTCAACCCACAAAAGAGCCTTGCATAATGCTCTGAAAAGAGAAAAGTCTCAACAGAGAAAACATTTGCTTGTAATTGAGATTGACTACATAACGAAAATGATGTTCTTTTTTAAATTCAGCTTGTTGAGGCCATGCTTTTTGTCTCCTGGCTCTCAAAACCCATCCCTGCTGGGAAAAGGGGCAAACATTGTACAAACTCAAACCTGTGGGTTTTTTTCCCTTCTTTTCACTGGAAGCACACACGCGCACGCATGCACGCACACGCATTTTGTGGCTAAATGGGCAAGATGGGCTCCTGAAGACTTAAACAAGTTTGAAAAAAAAAAGAGGAGACAAATAAGAAAATTGTGGAGTGTTTCTGTGTTGAAGGGAAGGTGCCTTACTTCTGAATGGAAGCTGAGGTGTGGAGGGCAGAATGTATTTTATAATTGTTCTGGCTGACTAAGGAGCAGCACTGTCTGAGGAAATGAGTTGTTTTATTCCCAAATCCACGCAGCAAGTTTTCAGCAAACTCAAGGATCACAGAATCACAGAATGGTCTGGGTTTGAAGGGATCTTAAGGATTGTTTCTTTCCAATCCCCTGCCAAGGGCAGGGATGTCTCCCACTAGTTCAGGTTGCTCCAAGCCCCGTCCAGGCTGGCCTGGAACTATCCCAGGGATGGGGCAGCCACAGCTTCTCTGGGCAGCTTTTGCCAGTGCCTCACCACCCTCACAGTCAAGAACTTCTTCCTCATGTCCAAGCTAAACCTACTCTGGCTCCACGACTGCATTCCCAGACACGCACATCCCTACCTCTGCATCCTAGTCAGGACCATGCTCTGAGACAATAATTATCTAAATACCAAGAATAAAAAAGGGAGTGAGTTTAAAATATCTGAATTTTGGCACAATGAATTCTACTGTGGCCCATGGCAGAAGTTTGGGTGAGTACTCCTCACAGAGTGGCTGCTCCAGCAGAAGAGCTGAGGGAGCTGGACCAGCAGTGCCCTCCTGAGACTAATTGCTGGATCTCATCTGGAGTCCAGAAGGAAGCAGAACAAGAGAAGACAATGGCAGAGAAGCTAAAGCCCCTTACAGCTCACACAGAAGCCCACAGCAAACTCAGCAGAAGAAAACAAGCCCCTGAAGAGGGGTCTGAGTCCCACTGGGCACTCAGCTCTTTGGGGTGGGAGTGGGTGCAGCTTGTCCAGTCTGTAGAGCACCTTAACACAGCCAAGAATCAGCATCCTGGGAGCTCCACAAGTGCAGAAAATGGCAGTAAATCATGTCAAGCTTTTCTGCTGACATCAACCAGCTGTGTCTGCAACTGTGCAACTCCAGATGAACCAGTGGTAATGCCCAAAATCATCTGGAGTTCTTCCACCTTCCACCAGACCAGGTGGCTCTGAGCCACATCCAACCTGGCCTTGAACACTTCCAGGGATGGGGCATCCTCAGCTTCTCTGAGCAGCCTGTGCCAGTGTTTTACCATCCTCATTGTAAAAACTTCTTCCTCATATTCAATCCCACTTGGCCCTTTTTTAGTTTAAAACCACCACTGCTAAAATTTTGTCACCAGCCTACGGTTCACAGTATCAAAAACGAGGTGGCTGTGCACCAGGAAATGCAGCAGTGCAATTTCTCCACCAAAAAGCAACACAAAAGACTGAAAAAACACCTTGGTGCTCCAACTGAGAGAAAATGGAGGGGTGATTGTATGATTTATGACATGAAGCTCACAGAGCAGCATCACTTGGAGATTGTAGCTGGCCAGGGTAAGGCTGGTGGGTACAAAACTTCATCCCAGGAAAACAAACCCACTTGGAATTTGCTCAAGCTCCGCAGTTTCCACCCTCAGCTCTCCTAGAAAGGGATGAAGGGCAAAGGCCATCATTTACCCTGTAAATTATATATTTCCAGGGATGTAAAAGACATTCCCCACTTGTACCTATAACCCACAAATATAATACAGAATATAACAAAGCCTGTTCAAGTTAAAAGATTGGGAAAGGCTGACATGAATGTGTTATCCAGACACAACCAAGAAAAAATAAACTATTATTTTTAAAGTTCTTTCTCTTAAAAGGTTTTGTTCCTTTGGAAACAATCAAATTGTTTTCAATTATTTTTCTCCCCTTTTAAACAAGATAAAAATTATTTTCAATCAGAAAATATAAATTATACAGTAATTGATTTCAACTGATAAATATGAACTTAAGGGAGGTCTTCAGGAGCTGGGAATGTTCAGAAGGTAATGTGCAGCAGTAGGAAAGGAGGCTTTGTGAACCCCCTCAAGAGAGGCTAAAAATAAAAATCAGAAACAGTAGAAGGTTAAGAGGAATGCAATAGGGAAAAAAAGATGATGTGAATAATTGTGGTGCAGGGGAAATACATCTTGTTTTTTCATAAACAATATAGTGTTGGTTACTATAGAATTTAAGGCTCTGTCATTCAGAGTGTGCTTCAGACAGATTTCATAGACATGACAAAGAACATTCCCTGTGAGGGAACTGGATCAATCATAGAATATTCAAGAGTTCCAAACTACTGAAAGAAGAAAAAAAAAAACCTAAGCAGTAACTCCTAGTAATAAATAATTAAAAGAACACACAAAAAAAGTATTTCCACCCAGTTTCTGGAGATTTTAAATATGGTCTGCAGGGATATTTGTTGAAATGCACCTCCAGTAACAACCAGTGTCAATCTTGCCCTGGCTTAGCCCTGGGTAGCCCGAGCACACAAACTGCAAAGGGGATCTTGTCTCCTAAAAGCAGAATTTCTGATAAGCAGGATATGAATTTTCAGGTATAGTTTTTAGAGAAGTTTTCTCTCAGAAAAGCTAAAATTAAAGTGGACACCGGGGTCAACCCGGAATAGTTGGATCACGTCCTACCAAAAATAGGAATCGCGAGGGATTCTCCTGTTGATATTTTAAACTTTTGTTCATGCGAGTTTTAATCAATTAAAATGCATTATCTACCCTCTTAACTTTCTCAGAGAGGATTATCTGACATTTACTATTCACCAGTTTTGCTGAAAAGGTTAATAGTTCACGGGCTGGAGTTGGGGGTAAACAGAATTGATCATTCCTAATGCCTTGGCTGGAACGGAGGGGCTTTGTGTTGACAGGCTGGGAGATGTAATGAGCCTCTAGTACATTCTTAAGGCTTGTTTCATTTGCTCTGTGAATGGGGAAAGTAAAATTATAGTCTATAGGTGTTTTCCATGGTCCTTTCACAAGCAGGCCTCCTGACACCAATTAAAGAGATTATGTCATCAACTGAAAAGAAAGCTATAACCTTGTATGTTAATGCCGTGATTACTTAAGACAGGGTCACTGGACCCAATAGAACAGGGAATGACCTTGGTGAAATTAACTTCAGAGCTCAATTCCTAATTAACTGTTTTCAATGAAAGAATGTGTGATTTCAGGCTATTGGTTAAAATAGTCACTTTTTTCTGTACAAGGATTTTGCCACCAGAAGTTAGTCTCCAGCAGCATTAAAAAAAAAAAAAAGAAAAAAAAAAAAAGCCAGGAATAAGATTAGGAGATGGCAAACAGCATGTTCAGAGCTTTATGAAAGCAGATATTGTCCCCTGGATATTTTGCCTGAAAAACCTTATTCTTTTGAGGCTTCTTTGCCCACAGTGCAAAATTTACAATCCTCGGGAGGAAATGACACATTTGAACACACATCCAGGGCAGGAGAAATTGGAAAAAAAAAATATTGAAAGCACAACCAACACTACTAAAAAGTAGCTATGTATAAAATATAAGCCTGTATTTGTAAGCATTTTAAATTTACCAATTTTTAAATGGAATTGCAGCATATATAAAAATTTGTCCAGGGAAGCTGGAAGTATTTTGTAGCACTGGAGGAATATAAAAAGAAGGCAGGGAAGGGTCTTAAGCAGCTGTCCCTCAGGTAAGGGTGGTAGTGGGGTTCCAGAAGGATGG
This sequence comes from Urocynchramus pylzowi, assembly GCA_013397555.1. NCBI lineage: Eukaryota > Metazoa > Chordata > Aves > Passeriformes > Fringillidae > Urocynchramus > Urocynchramus pylzowi. The sequence goes on along the minus strand of VZRH01002835.1, from coordinate 5,728 downwards.
CAGATTGTCAGGGCACCCTGGACACTGAGCTCTGTTGGAGATGCTCACTCAGAGATGCACTCTCAGTCCTGGTGAAGGCACTGGCAGGAGCTGCCCCTTGAAACCCTTTTTTGGCACTGAACCTACCTTGGATCTCTGACCAGCTATGTTAAAGTCACACCTCTACCTGCTTAACTTTCCCAGGAAGAAATACACTCCTGAAAACATTTTCAACACTAATATCCAGCTGATCTGGTGGTAAAAAAATAAGTTTAACCTATCAGCCTTTTTCTGCTTTCTTAAATAACTTTTTAATGCATGGTCCAAGTCATACACAGCCTGGGAGCATAAATCCTGAGGGTGTTGCTAATCCAACACTCCAGCAAACAGCAAATTCTCTTTCAAAATGGTTGCCAAGTTAATGGCAATTGCTTCATGTGTAGAAAGACTTCAGACCTGAGCTACTCCTCTGAGCAGGTTCCACTCCCATAAGGTTGGGTATCACAGAATCATTGAATTGTTTGGGCTGGAAGGGACCTGAAAAAGTCCAATCCCCATCCTCAGCTGTGGTTTACAGGGCTCAGTGTTATGTCTGAACAGGGCAGAGGTTCCTTCCTCTGAAGGCTGTGAGCAAGGCAAGCAGAGAGGATCTGCAGGGTGTCACACTGTCCAGGGTGTCACACTGTCCAGGGTGTCACACTGTCCCCAGCCCAGGACAAGCTGTGGGGCTCTGGATCTGCTTCTGCTACAGAACTGGGAGATGGAGCTGACTCCCCTCTGGTGTCTGTGATGGGATGAACATTGAAGGGGAAGCAGGAACCTCTCCCATCTGCCCACATCTTATTCTAAAGAAGACAAATGTCCCAGAGAAGATGGGAGTACCTGATGCTCAGACACAGCAGAGGGACTTCTGTGCATGGGCAAGACCCCAAAGGGAGCCTGTAGCAAAGCCAAGGATGACCCAGCTTCCTGAAACTCCACCTCTGTTCCCAATCCACATCTGTGCCAACCACAGGGCATCGCTGGTTGCCCACTGGGCCAGCTGCTCCTCTCCTCACGTGGAGCCAAAATCCACCTGGCTTGGACACAGACATTCACTGTTCAGTGAAAAGACTTTTCCCACGGTGCCCAGGTCATCCAGAAGCATGTTCCAGTGGGGATCCAGCTCTAGGGGACAGCTAAAGGGTCTGGCAGTGGGAATAACTCTGGTGTGATCACCAATACCTGCCTGGAGATACGGCCTGCGGATGGGAAGGCGTCAATTAAACATAAAGGTCTGTGAACCTGTGACCTTGTATTGCAGGCACAAAACACTCAATTCCCTTCAAACCCAACCAAATGTGGGCAGCTGCTTTCTCTAAGAACCAAGAAAACAAAACCTCATAGGGCTTCCTGGCTTTATTTTCATTCCAGGGCTAAAACATCCCTCTCAGACAGGGCACGGATTTAATCAAACAAGCCCCAGGGCTGGGTATCACCACCCTCCCAGAGCACACTTTGGATAACCACCTTTCACACCCCAGCCCCTGGCAAAGAAATGGCAAAGGAGCAGTTGGTAAATTTGCTGAAAGGTGCAATTAAAAGCAAATAGAGACATTCTGCCTGCTGAAGGCAGTGTATTCTTTACTGCTTGTTTGTGGAGAAGGGAAAAGAAAAAAAAAAGGAAGAGATTCCTCCCTTCCCTGTGGACCACCCATGGAACTTTTTTGTCCCCTAATTCTGACACCAGAAGAAAAAGAGGCACTTGCTGCTCACAGCTCCCATGCACACTCCTCCCATACAGTGAGGCTTTGGGAAGTTAATTGCATTAATGTGTTCCCTGAGTAAAAACAGGTGTTGTAACACCTGCATTTTCTAAAGCTGGATTTTGCTAAGAATGTGAATTTTCAGAGGGTTGGAGCATGTGGTTTACACAGAGGTGATACTTAAGGGACTTGGGACTGCACAGAACCACTAAATTGGGAAGGTTCATAACTTGTGCTATGAAATTCCCCAAATTATTGATGACCAGAGCTAAGCCTGGACAATGCCCAGCTGTCTGCAGGAATTCAGCATGGGCATGCTTTTCAGGGAGTGGCCCTGGAGTCCCTGTGTGTGATTCCCCTTCTGACCCGTGCTTAGCCCCTGCCTGGACCTGACAGAGACGTTCAGCACTTCACAGGATGCAGCTCCTCAGACAAAGCCCCTGAGCCCACGGGACTGAAGCCTGCAGGCTCCGTGCCACCATCTCCATTGAAGAGCCAGGCCAGAGTGGATGGGATGAGGCAGCTTTTAGGGAATAAATATTACAGTTGTAAAGAGCATGACAGCAGCAACACTATGGCTGGGAAGCCTCCTGGCACCGAGGATTTTCTAGGAACAGGGAGCAGCTTACAGGCTACAAGGGCTGAAGTGGAAGATCTGCTTACTCACGTGAGTAAGGGCTACCAGCAGCAGGAAGGATTGCAAGATTAAGCTCTTAAGGAATGAAGTGCTAATGGGTCTGACGGTGAAGTGGCTCTGCAGCTGCTTACCCAGCTGAGGAGATGGCCTGTGACACAACAGGCTCAGCCATGCAAGCTCCATGTGTACATGTCCATGTCATAATACCAGCAACCTGCTAAGTGCACATCACCCCTCCCACCAGAGACACGGGGCTTGCCTCCTTGTAAAAAGCATGTTAAAATCCTGACAATATCCACTGCCTTGTGCCAACACTCATCTGTACATTGAATCATCTCAGGGGGATGCATCTGGGGTGAGAGGCCCTTCCCTCAGCTCTCCCCCCCACTTCTCTGGATTTTCCTGTGAACTAAAGGTTCAGAGCCACAGGAAAGGGTTTGGGAAGCTCTGTTAAGGGCAGGGAGATGATTCCTGCAGAGGACACAGCAGGAAGCAGCAGAGCTTTCACCTTCCAGGGACAAGTTCTGGTGCTGAGGGTGTGCAGAATACAGACTATAAAGAGGCAAAGCCCTGAACAAAGCTGAGTGATAATTAAGACAACTTAGAGAGCTCATTCAAATACAAGTGGAAATGGGGCTTTCCTCATGGTTGAGAATATTCAGAAAGTATTTAAAATCTGTGTTACCTCAAATGCAAAGGTGAGCATGAGTCCAGCTCTGTGTCCTTCTAAGTACCATGGCCATGTTTCATGCAGTGCTTCAAATGAATAATTAATACCTAATTCTGTCAGGTATATATTTTTTAAATTTTTAATTTTCTTTATTATTATCTCTGCTCACATCCAGCTTCAAATGAATAATTAATACCTAATTCTGTCAGGTATATATTTTTTTATTGTTTAATTTTTTTTTATTATTATCCCTGCTCACATCCAGCCTTGTGGATGTGAGCAGGGTTAATAAGAAAAAGAAATTATCTGTATTATACTCTCATGATCTGTAAATAAAGTGCTGTATGATTTCATTCCAACTCACTACAGTTTTTAGCCCAATCAAACCTTTTGCAGACAACCAACCTGTCAGTTGGCAGCAAACACAGAGGGAAATGCTGCTTTTTTTCCCCCACTGGGTGCACTGAGTTTCCTGGCTGGAATGCAGAACTTCCATGGGATATGTTTGTTGTCCTGGACACACAGGCTAGAAATACACCACAAAGGAAATAGTTTAAATGCTGGTATCAATAAAAACATTTAGTTCAAAAGCTTTAGAACACAGAAAAGCAGTGGAAGGCTCTAAATATCTCCCCCAGAAAGCAGATTTACCTTGTAATAAATTTGGAATAAAATTTTCTAGGGGGAAATGAGAGATGAGCAGCAGAAATGACTGACATCCGTTTCCTTCCTTCTGTTGTGGGCTATTTTCAGACATGGATGACAATGTTTTTCCTTGCTTCCTCTGAAGTCCACTCTAGTAAACTCAGAATCACAGAACTGCAGAATTGTTTTGGTTGGTAAAGACCTCTGAGCCCAGCCATTAACCTGGCACTGCCAAGGCCACCACTAACCCATGTCCCCAAGTGCCACACCCAGGCAAATTTTAAATCCCTCCAAGGATGGTGACTCTACCACTGCCCTGGGCAGCTGTGCCAGTGCTTGACAAACCCTTCAGTAAAAAAATTACACCTAGTATCCAAAGTAAAACTAACCTGGCACAACCTGAGGCTGTTTTCTCTCGCCCTGCTGTTTGTACCCTGGGAGCAGAGCTCGACCCTCACGGGCTCCACCCTCCTGTCAGGGAGCTGTGGAGAGTGAGAACCTCCTTTTCTCCAGGCTGACCTCCCCACATCCCTCAGCCTCTCCTGGTACTCCAGACCCTTCCCCAGCTCCATTCCCTCCTCTGGACACATTCCAGCCCCTCAATGTCCTTCTTGGAGCGAGGAGCCCAGGACTGCCCCCAGGATGAGGGGCAGCCTCAGCGGTGCCAGCACAGGCGCTCGGTCACTGCCCGCTCCTGCTGCCACAGGCCAGGTGCCAGCGGCCTCCTCGCCCACCTGGCCACACCTGGGCTCACCTTCAGCACTGCTGGCCAGCACCCCAGCCTGACTGAGGGATTCTGTGTCTTCCTGAGCTGGGAGCCCGTCCCAGAGAGCCCCAAAGCGGCCCCTGCGGTGGGACAGGCCTGCTGGCAGCGCACCCGCGGCCGGGGCGGCCGGGGCTTGTGCTGCTCCTGCCCTCAGCGCTGCTGGAGCACAACCCCGGGCTCTCACACTCTGCCCGCTGCCATCAGTGCCGCAGAGGCCCTCAGGCTGCTCCCGGTGTCCCCTCTGCTCCCGGTGTCCCCGCTGCTCCCGGTGTCCCCGCTGTTCCCGGTGTCCCCGGGCCAGCCGGGCACAGACCCAGCATCTCCTGCCGGCTCTGTCACCGCGCCCCGGCCCTGCTCCCCCCAGCCTCGCTGCGCTCTTCTCACCAGCTGCGATGCTTTTTGATTTTTTTTCCCCTGACAAAAGGAGCTGGAGCCCTCTTGTGTTGAGTTGTGCGGCTTGCAACGATCCCGTCGGAAATCCCTTCGGATGAAGCCACCCCGGCTTCACCGGGATGCTGCGGGCGAGCTGCTATTAATAGGAACCCATCTGCACGGCTTGTCTTCGCTTCTCTAGCAGCGTTGCACATAATAACGGGAGGAAATGGATTTCAGCCTCAAAAGCCACGTGTTTAATTATGAAAAGATAAATAAAAATCCTATGATTTAAAGCCCTCCTACTCTGATCTCAGCTTCTGAAAAGCGTGGCTTTTAGACTCAGAGAATCACAGAATGGTTTAGGATGGAAGAAACATTAATGAAACATCATCCAGTTCCACCCTGAAGGTGTCCAGGGACACTTTCCACTGTCCCAGGTTGCTCCAAGTCTCATCCAGTGTGGCCTTGAACACTGCCAGGGATGGGGCGGCTTCTCTGGGCACCCTGTGCCAGGGCCTCAGCACCCTCAGAAATTTAAGAATTTCTTCTTAAAATCTAACCTAACCCTGCCCTCTGTCAGTTTGAAGCTATTCCCCCTTGTCCTGCCACTCCACACCCTTGTCCAAAGTCCTTCCAGCTCTCTTGGAGCCCCTTTAGGCTCTGGAAGGGGCTTTAAGGNAATTTAAATTTAAAAATTAATTTATAGTATTGTATTTGGTACAGTATGTACCAAATACAATATTTGGTATACAATGCACAATACAGTATGTACCAAATAGATAGGAAAAGTATGCTAGAAAGATAGCTATAGGAATTGCAATTTCACTTGAATTTCAAAGGTGCATGAGATAATTAAATCTGCTCACACCTGCTACAGAGTGCAGTATGTCTGATTTCCACTGATTTCCACT
>VZRH01002834.1:444058-475691 GCA_013397555.1 Urocynchramus pylzowi | reverse complement strand
GAAAAANGTGGCTTTTAGACTCAGAGAATCACAGAATGGTTTAGGATGGAAGAAACATTAATGAAACATCATCCAGTTCCACCCTGAAGGTGTCCAGGGACACTTTCCACTGTCCCAGGTTGCTCCAAGTCTCATCCAGTGTGGCCTTGAACACTGCCAGGGATGGGGCGGCTTCTCTGGGCACCCTGTGCCAGGGCCTCAGCACCCTCAGAAATTTAAGAATTTCTTCTTAAAATCTAACCTACCCCTGCCCTCTGTCAGTTTGACGCTATCCCCCCTTGTCCTGCCACTCCACACCCTTGTCCAAAGTCCTTCCAGCTCTCTTGGAGCCCCTTTAGGCTCTGGAAGGGGCTTTAAGGTCTCCCCAGAGCCTTCTCTTCCCAGTTCTCAGCCTGTCTGCAGAGGAAATCCAGCCCTCTGTGCATCTTCATGGCCTTCTCTGGATTTGCTCCAACAGGTCCACTTTTTAAATCCCTGCTGTTTTATTAATAGTATCGTAATAGATAAAAAAATTAATTCAATTTTTAAAAATTTAAATTTAAATTTATTTTAATTTTTAAAATTTAAATTTAAAAATTAATTTATAGTATTGTATTTGGTACAGTATGTACCAAATACAATATTTGGTATACAATGCACAATACAGTATGTACCAAATAGATAGGAAAAGTATGCTAGAAAGATAGCTATAGGAATTGCAATTTCACTTGAATTTCAAAGGTGCATGAGATAATTAAATCTGCTCACACCTGCTACAGAGTGCAGTATGTCTGATTTCCACTGATTTCCACTCAGTTTGTCTAAACCTGATCTTCCAGTTTGTGGCTATGGCAGAACAGCACACACATTTGGGAAGGGGCAGCACCTGAATGGCTGAGAATTTCTGAGATTATTGGAAACTGATGCAAATCTGGTGTTACATTTCATTATTTTTATGCATAAATAATGCGTTTCTGCCTCATTTAGTAATATCAGCTTGACAGTGAAAGCTGATATTGAAACCACTTCAAATAGAAACATCAGGATTTTATTTTGAGGAGCTATTACTGAAGCAACCACAATCATGCTATTTGTTCAAAGCTGGGGAAAACCTGGGATGATTTTTGCTTTAAGTTTGTATGTCTGGAGATACTTCTATTTGCTGTAATACCCTTCTGATAAAAGACTCTGCAGCAGTTGGAGCTTTCTGAGCTGATAGGGACAATACAGGGATGTGGCTTTCTATGACCACCCCTCCCAAAATTCAGGCCTTTTAAGACACTTCCAGTTGTTTATTAATGGGAAAAAGAATTATAAAAATGCGTCCAAACATTAATCACTAAAACAAAATCTGTCTGCATTTGATTGGAAACATAAATTCAGTTCAGGTGAAGGTCATATTTGATTTTTCTCCACTTTGCCCCCTGGTTCTCACCCCATGTCAAAGCCCTTGATTATAATCTGCCAGAAAAGCATCTCTGGCAGGTGATGCATTTCCTCTGCTTGTGGTTAAACACAACACCTACAGGCAAAATGATCTTTCATGGTTCAGGACTGCTGTGGCTACACCTGGAGGAGGTGCCTGGTTTGTATTTCAGCTTTCATGGTCTGGGTTTCACAGCCAACAGGGCCTGAACTGCAGTGAGCAGGGCCTGAGTCCCACCTCAGCACAGCTGAAATGGAAATAATTGATGCTGATGGTACCTTTAACTGAGAGAGAGTCCTTAATATCTCCTGCCAACAGCAGCTGAGTGTCTGAGCCAAAGCAAGGAGGGAAGGCTCTGACAGAAGGCATTATGGTAATGTACTCTAATGGGACTTGCTGATTTGAATAAAGTAGCATGTTAAACACTCCACAGCCTCCTTGCTGAGTGCCATGACCCTATTTACAACCCTATATTTAAGATATTTGCACTCAATACAATTTGAGACAAGCCAACACGCCCACATGACAGTATTTTTCCATTTATTTTATTCTTAAAAATTTAAAAAGGGTGCATGGAAACTTTGTCCCTTGGTGGAAACCTGACAGCTCAGAACAAGCTTTGCAGCAGCATTCCCATCGTTTACCTCTTGGATGCATCTTTTGCAGTGAAATGCTTGTCCCAAGCCCAAGGTCAGCACAAAGTCACCTGTCACTTGTAGGCAGCACTACTGATCTCAGGAAAGAGCTAACCCTTGGGTCTGTAGTGGTTAGAGCTATAAACATGCTTTCTTACCCATTCATAATGGAAAAGAAGAGCTGATATTAATAACTGTACATGCTAATGGCTGCAGAGCACCATGACCTGTGTTACACACAGGCCCTGGAGAGCACTCGTGTTCCAGCTGAGTCAGAACAGAGATGGGTGTGGTGATAATAATGATGAAATCATTAAAGATTTCACTCTGCTGCTCCCCTGACCTCTGCAGGGCTTTGTTCTCCAAGCACCCTTTGCAACCCAGCCTCTCCTTTCACATCCAGATGAGAGCATCCACTCTTCCTTCTGCTGCTGCACTCCCCCTGTCCCAAACACCTCCCTCCACCACCTTCACCCTCTTAAATCCTGTTAACTTCATCACCAGTGGGCCAGGGGCTGGAGCTGTCTGTCCTGTGGGAAGCTGATGGAGTTCCTCCTGCTCAGCCCCTGCACTGCTGGAGAGGAAAATTAGGGCCTGATCCTCTTAACAGAGGAAAATTAGGGCCTGATCCTCCTCCCATCCCTTCCATCCACTCATATTTCAGCCTGCATTTATAAAAAGCCAGGGTTTCATTAAGCTGGAAATGTCATTTGTAGTTTTAATTTAACTTGTGTTTAACTTGAAATGGGAAGCCTTTGTTTTCCTAGAAGTTTCTTGATGCAATTTTCCTTAAAATTAAGGAATCTTCAAATGAAAAATTCTCATAGAAATAAAAATGTTTAATATTACTAATGGCAAAATGGCTTTTATGAACAGCTTAATTGCATCAGTATGATTTACAACTTTCTGAAATATTTTAACCAGTGATTATTTGTTTACTCATTAGATATTCATCTTGGCCAAGACATTTTGAAGCTAGATCTTTCTCCCTCTTATCTGGAGAGGCTGCTGAGCTCTTGTGCTCAGAGCTGTGTGTCACACAATGATAGAATGGGTTGGGTCGGAAGGAACCTTAAAGATCATCTCATTCCAACCCCTGACAAGGGCAGGGACATCTTCCACCAGGCTGTCCACAGAAATTGTGGCTGCTCCATTCCTGGGAGCCTTCCAGGCCAGGTTGGATGGGACTTGGAACAACCTGGGGTAGTGGAGGGTGTCCCTGCCCAAGGCAGGGGGGTTGGAACAAGGTGATCTTTAAAGTCCTTTCCAACCCAAACCCTTTGAGTCTGTGATTCTAATTTAATGGCTGAGGGCTGTCTCTGGAGACTGCAAATGGGTCACTCTTGTCTTGAGAAGATCAGTGTTGATGAAGAGGTTTGCTGGCCGTGGCAAACTCGGGGAGCTCTGTGTGCAATTCTTCTGCCCCTTCTGAGAGGTGCAGATGGATATGGGCAGACACCCTCCACCACAGGATGCCATGCCATGGGGTGTGAAGCTGAACCACCCCCAGGGCCCGTGCTGGGGCAGTGCCAGCTTCTCCCAGCCTCCTGCTGCTCCAGGAGCCTTCTGCAGTGGGAGTGGTGGCATGGGAAGGCAGGCAGGGGTGGCGTGGGGGCAGGGACAGCAGTGACACTGCCCTGCAATGTCACTGCTGCTGCTGCTGCTGCTGCTCGTGGGGCCCTGGAGAATTCATGAGAATTGACAGTGAGGTCAGGGAGATAATCTGAAGGAGCTAAAGCAGCTGGAAACCTGGAGAGGAAAATGACAAGTTCTTTTGCACTTTTTGAAGCTGAACCTTATTTACTTCTGGGGACAGATGATCAGGACTGATGCAGACCAGTGGCTAAGGTAGAAATTCCAGGAGAGTAAGAGAGCATCCCTTTAGGAACATGTGGGTAACAAGTAGCAGAGGAAAAAGAGGCAAAGATAATTTTGGATCTGAGATCAATGCTACTGGAATTTCTCTTTTGATTGAAGAAAATATGCAGAAGATATCTCACTGTTCAAAAACCCCAACCATACACCCAGATGCATTCAAGCATGACTAGATCTGAAGTGTAATTCTCTCAGTGACATGACCGTCACCCTGGGTTATTTTAGCAAATATGGGGCAGGAAGGAGGCAGCAGTCAGGAAGAAGCTTCCCTGAAAAGGCAAATCTTTCATTTTATATAAACCTAAGGTAATTCTTTTCTTGACACTGAATTCCTGGTTCATAGCCCTCTGTGAGCAGGTGTTTTAGGGCACAGGATGGTTCAACACAGAGAGGACTTGCTGAGTGTCCCAAGCTTAAGTGCATCACGTTTTGGGTTCTGTAAACACGGGAATACAAACTGGCTGACAAACTTTTGTGAATCAGACCATGAGTCATGATTAATTTATCAAGATGTTCTAAATGCATCAACTGAAATAACAGAAATATAAACAGAAGTTATGTAATTCCTCCTTGCCTGTGCTTGGGCCCTGCTTGTGATGGTGGAAATATAAACTGAACTAGAGCGTATAAAAAGATTTCTGAGAAAAAGCCTTTGTTTAATGTTTCCTATGCATCAGATATCCCACTTGCCTCCCAGACACATATATTCCAAATCATGCTTTTGCTGTCCACAGAAAATTCCTCCATCTATTTATACTTTCAAATCTATGGTCTTATACATTAATAAATAGTAATGAAGTCCCAAAGTAAATACCAATGTGACGGTTTCACTGGAGATCTTGCTGACATTTATAAATATCTGCAGCTTTCATGGTTCAGGACACTGGCAGAGCTCACAGATTCTGTTAAACTTTATCATATAATTGTACATATGGTCCCTCTTTTGAAAGTATAATGCACAGGGTTGATGGACTATTTCTGTTAGGCAGCATTGCCTGTGTTTGCCTGCTTTATGAAAAGCCCTGTTCCTGTGCAGATGTATTTTAGCTAAACCCACCATTTTTCATCTCAGCTGACACCAAACAGCACACACAGGCTGGACTTCCCCAAGCTATGGAAATGCTGCTATCTTGTGCTTACTCACTGCTCTGACTGAGTCATCCATTTATATGTCTGTGCATTTATACTCCAGGAGATAATCCAACGAGACTAAAAGCCATTGCACTCCTTGTGTGTGCCTTTGTCTGTCAAAGGGATTACAGGACTTGGGTCCCCATGGTGGAAAGTTCAGCTCAGTGACCCAAGAAATACCTTCCAATTGAAATCTGTCATTGCCCTGCTCCAAAAGGTAAGACAGAGGAATTTCACAGGACAGCCCAGAACTGAACCTTGCATGGGACTATGCTGGGCCAGGGATTTTGTTGCTGGGATAAGGCCAAGGTGAAGACCTGTAAAGCATCCATGAGTTTGAGTCCAGATTTTCCAGGAGATGTTTAAGTGACCAAGAGCAAAGGACTTGAGATGGAAATTCAATTCAGCCTCATATTCAGGGGTGGCACAGGGATTTCTGAGCCACTTTCTTGCTGGAAACATTCAGTACTGCCTAACTGTGCAAAAAGAAAAATTTCTCAACAGACAGAGCCCTACATACTCAGTGTCTCCCAATTATACCACGAGATGGGGAAGTGGGAGGGAATTCTCCACTTCCAACTGGCAGGAAATTGATAACTTCCAGATAAAATAATGGCTAAAACTCCCTTCTTGCACAGTTAAATTTTCACACTTTGAGGGAGTTCCGTGCTCAGTCATGCCCCACCTGACATCCAGTGGAGGCTTTGGGACAGCCAGAACAGGGGAACTGTTCAGAAAAAACCTCTCTCAGTTTGTGTGCAGATGAGACACAGACAGAGCTGCTCCCAGCAACTCTGGGATGGTGAAAGGAACTTCCATCTCCTGCAAGATGGATTCTGCCAGCACTTCTGAAGCCCCAGCACTGCTCACATTTAAAGTCAGTTTAAAGTGTTATGTGCTATCTCCCTGGGAAACTCCTTAAAAATGAAGTTCTGGTAACAGTTGCTTTAATCCTCTGTCTGGTCACTAGGGACATGAGACCTGTGTTTTTCACTGCTGCTGCTGAGGATGAGACTGGAAGAGAGCAGCCAGGGCAAATGGGGCGGGCTGCTGTTGAAGTAAACTCTAAATCCCAGATCCGGTGGGATTTCTGCTTGCAGGCTGCAGGATGGAGGCTCTGAGCACACTTCACAAACCCAGCTTTTTCAAACAATGCACAAAGCACCTTCAGACTCTCTCCAGATTTCCAGAGATGTATTTATACTGGCCTAAAATAAATGTAACACAGAGGAAGGGAGAAGGGCTTGTGCATATGCCACAATACAGATCAAGTCAAGCGAAAAAGCCAGTGTTGGTGGCACATGAAAAATTAGCTCCCTGCAGCAAAGTAGGCAACAACTTATTCATGCTGTCTGGAAAAACTGCTTGTTCTACACACTTGTTTTCCTCTTACCTACAGCTCTCCCCAGGTAAGGGCAACCAACCAGCCTGGTAATTTTGCACATCACATCTTTTTGCTGGTAATGTTTGTAGGTGTTGGATGTGTGAGTTAACCCAGTGATTTAAGCCAGGTAACCCATCCCCAGTCACTGCTCTGATAAAGGGAGGAGTGATGAAAAAAGCAGTGATGAAAGCTTGTGCCTAAAGAAAGGCTGTGAAGTCTTGTTCTGATCCATATCTCATGGAGCCACAGGATCAGAGCATCCTGAATTGGAAGGGATCCACAAGGACCACCAAAGCCCAGCTCCTGGCCTTGCCTCTGCTTTGCCTCCTCTGTGGCTGAAGACTTTGTCCAACTTGCAGACACGTGTGTGACCCCAACAAATGCCCTATGTCACCAGTTGAGACCCAGGGGCTGTGCAGGGCACAACCCTTGCTGTGAAGACCAGCTGGTTGGTTTAAAACCTGCAGAACTGAAGTGTGGGGTGACCTGGGGCAGGAGGGGAGGGTGAGGGCAGCTGGATGTGCCACCCTACTAAGGGAAAGGTAACCAAGGGCAGGAGGGATGGAAGAGGCCTCAACTTGCACCAGGGGAGGTTTGAAATACATATTAAGAAAAAATTCATGACTGAAAAGGAAGTTGGGCATTGGAACAGGCTTCTCAGGATTCTACTGTGGTAGAATCACCAGCCCTGGAAGGGCTCAAAAAGATGTGTGGATGTGGCACTTGGGGACATGGTTTTGTGGTGGGCATGGTGGTGCTGTGTTAATGGTTGGACTCAATCATTTTAAAGCTCTTTTCCAACCTTAATTACTCCATGATTCTATGAATGTTGCTAAAAATGACCAATGGAAAAATGAAGTTTAAACACCCTCAAGTGAACTCACCAAATTAGTGCCCTGGTTGCCTCATTGCATGGATCATGCAATTTCTCAAGCTGCTCTCTTGCTAACATGGATAATTACTCCCAGCTCAGATAAGCCCAAAGGTACCAAAATAACATCCTTCCCATAATTTTTTTTTTTTTATTTTGATTCTCCAAAGACAAGGTCTTTTAAAGGTCATATCTTGACAGAATTCCCCTTCCCACCCCCCTGTTGTGCTAAACCGGATCAGTATTATTGACCTTGACAACAATGCCTGAAAGGTTTAGTGACAATCCATTCTGTATCAACGAGCACATAAAACTGCTGTTTATGGGCTGGGGCGCCCTCCCTGCGCAGAGATCGGCTTCTCCTGACAAGGCAGGGAGTAAAAAGATTTAACGTATCCATCTGAATGTGAATTGGATCGTACCCTCCTGACATGAGATCCCCAGCCCCGGGGAGAGCCCTGCCCGCCGCTGTGCCGCCGCATTAGTGGCTCGTAATGGCCACGAGAAGAAACAGAGCATGACAAGGGCTAAATAACATCAGAGCAGGGAGATGGCCAGGGCTCTCCCAGCCCCTCTGCTCCCCCAGACTTTGTGAAACGTGGAAAGCAGTGAAATGTGTTTAAAGGGGGTTTACTTTGCCTTTGAAACAGTTTATTTAAATTTATTTCTTTTATTTATTTTTTTTTAAACAAGCATTGTGGAGCTGCAAAAAAGCATCCACGAGTGGCTGATGCTTAGCTGCTCTCCCACACTTAACTCCAGTCCTCAGCCTGTGTTTGCTCTCACACCTGCTCTGGGGCAAGAGGTCCCTGTTAATCGAATTCTTGTTTTCCTCTTTTCTTCCATGATGCCCTCTCTAAAATGATCAACAAAAATGAGAGTTGAAACTCTGGCCTCAACAAGGGCAAATTGAATGTGCCCCTGGTGTCAGTGGGGGCAGGATTTCACTTGTTCAGTCAGAAACAGGTTTTGCCAGAATCCAGACTCTTTCCCCTCGAGTTATGGTGATTACTGGGGGAGAGGGGAAGGGGGAAGGGAGAGGGAAGAGTGATAATAGATAAAGAGGTGGATAAAACAAACAAAAAAAAATCACTCATAGTGGTAAAATGTACACTGACTACTGTTATTCTGGTGGTTTATAATAAAATTTGGAAAATGAGGCACATGGAGAGAAGAAGACAAGGTAAAAATGAAGGGGTTTGTTTTAGAGTTTACCCTTCTCTGGTTTAAGGAGTTATAAATAATCCCTCCTAAAGGGCTGGGTTACCTCCCATCATTAGTCTTATCTCCACAATGCCTGTTCCATCATGCTCATCTCAGGGTCAAAAAATCCACCTTGAAAAGCCAGCAGCACACAGCAGATTTCCCCAAGATCCATGCAGGGAGATTTGTTTGCCAGCCCTTACACTATTCCAGCCCTGGGAAACCAACCCAGGCTTTGTGTGTTTGGCCTCAGGGTGTCTTTCCCTGGATCATTGTGTCTGGAAGTGGCATGGAAGCAAACTAACAGCTCTTCATGGTCTCTTCTGCAGATGCAGGATTGTTGCCCAAGGATGAACAGCTTCTCTTTTAATACATGTATTATTGAATTGGCATGATTGGAAACAACATTTGGGAAGAAGAGGGGTCGCTCACAGCAGCACAAGTCCCAGGACTGGAGAACAGTGAGGACAGGGACATCATTGTCCAGGGAGCCCCCAAAGGTGACCCAAGGGCTGGAGCCCCTCTGCCAAGGAGGCTGAGAGAGCTGGGGCTGATCAGCCTGGAGAAGAAAAGGTTCCAGGGAGACTTTAAAGCCCCTTCCAGTGCCTAAACTGGCTGGAGAGCTGGAGAGGGACTTTTTGCAAAGGCATGGAGGGGTAGGACAAGGGGGAATGGCTCCAAACTGGCACAAGACAGATGGTGCTGGATGGGATGTTAGGAAAAATTCTTCCCTGTGAGGGTGGTGAGGGCCTGGCACAGGTTGCTCAGAGAAGCTGTGGATGATTCCATTGTCTTGTTCCAACTCCTTTGCCATGGTCAGGGACACCTTTCACCAGATCAGGCCCCACCTAACAGGGTCTGGAACACTCCCAGGGATGGGACAGCCACAGCTTCCCTGGCAACCTGTGCCAGTGCATCTTGAAGGTTCCTTCCAACCCAAACCATTCCTGATTCTCTGATTCTTCCCACCTGTGTGGGGATGAGAGACTAAACTTGGATGAACATTTGTCTGCACACATTTCCAAGCCCCAGTGTTTATGCAGACACCCCTAGAAGTCCCACCCTCCTTTCCTTCTCAAAAGGAAGAGCACAGTGTTACTCTCCCAGTTAAAGTTGTTTCTCTACTTCTTATTTCAGCCACAGGAGCTCATTTGATTCCTGCAGTGGCAGAAAGTACAAAGAATTGCCAAAAGAGAGCTTTGACCATGGTGAGCTCAGCAGCATTGCACCTCTCTGGCAAGCAGAGAATCACCACCATCACTTGCAGCATTAATTTAGTGCCACACAGCTGCTGCAGGTCCAGGAAATCCAGCTTGGGTGGCTGGTGAAGCAAATTCCTGCTTCAGCCATTCAGTCAGTTTGCAGATCAAAGGGGTCTCGGTGAAAACTAAGGCCCAGGTTATTTGAAATTCAATCTCAGCTGGAATAAGCCACTGTAGGGTTTCCTACCTCCAGCTGTTGCTCTGGGAATGCAAACACAAGGGGGAGGGAGCAGAGGATGAACAAAACCCCGCAAAAGTCAGGGAAAGAAGGAGGAGGAAAAGAGAAAAGATGAATCATTCCATCACCAGCAGACTCCTGAGCGGTCCATTTGTTCCTCCAGCGGGAAAAGTCCTTCCTTTGCCATCCACAACACCCACCTGGCCTCTGGCTCGCCTCCAGCCCTTTCCCCCGTTCCCAGCCCGTAATTACCGGCCCCAGGTGCATCGCCGCAGCCCATCCCCGCTGCCGTTCCCTTTCACAGTGAAGGATTGCAGCTCGCAGCCTCCCCCGGAGGCTTTGTCCCGGCTCTAGTGCTGCGTTGCCGAGGGGCACGGCACAAAGGGGAGGGAAATGGAATTTCCCGGGGGAACAAAGGGCATTCGTGCCGCCCGCCTCCAGCCGGGCACCCGCAGAGCGGCCTGCAGGGTCTCTGGGGAGGGACAGGGCTCGGGACAGGGAGAGCCCGAGGGTGGCAGCGGGGCTGGCAGCCCCACCGAGCACAGCCCCCGTGCCATTCCTGCGGGCCAACACTGCCAGGCCTGCTTAAAGCTGTCATTACTGAAGTATTTCAGCTGCTGGAGGGTGTCCAGCCCAGGCGGAGTTCACCTGCCTGACCTAACAAAAATAGTGCCCCTTAAAGGAGAGGATTGGTTTTAAAACCCCTCTTAGCCTGTTCAGCCGTCAGTGTTAGAAGCCCCAGATTAAGAAAATCGTGCCACTAAAACGAAAGAGATTCTCTCTTAAAATGAAAAGAACCTCTCCCTCCTCACTGTCATCTTACCTTTACTATTAAATCCTCTTACCTTTACTATTTCCCACACCTCCCAGCCCCTGCCAGCAGGGTTTCCCATCCCTGGGTGCCTCCTGCTGCCTCTTTGTTTGGCAGAAGCTCCCAGAATTTGCCTGTTGCACCCACAGGGGCAGGAGCCATCCCTTTGTTCTGTGGCAGGAACTCTCCTCAGCCAGGGCTGATCCATCCTCTGTGCCCCTGGGCTCTGCCAGGGCACTGTAAAACAAATTAACAGTGACAATGATAATCACAGGAAAGTGAGAACTGAGATGATTAAGGCTTGCAGCTCTGTCCTTTGATTTGGTTTGATGCAGCAAGTCCAGGCATGGATGAATCAGGAATGAAGTGTTCCCCTCTTAGCCCTGCCTTTGTGGCACACATAGAATCACAAGTGGTTTATTTTGAAAGGACCTTAAGATTATCTCCAACCCCTGCCGCGGGCAGGGACATCTTCCACCAGACCAGGGCTCCTCCCAGCCTGGCCATTCCACTGCGTGTGAGATTTCTTGCAAGATTCTCACAATCTCTTTGCATCACCTGAATCAAAGCTGTATCCTGTCTTTCCCTCCCAAAAAAAAAATCCCAACAAGAATCCCAATGGCCTTAAGCTGAAAGTCAGTAGGTTTACATGGGATATTAGAAAGGAATTCTTCCCTGTGAGGGTGGGGAGGCCCTGGCACAGGGTGCCCAGAGAAGCTGTGGCTGCCCCTGGTTCCCTGGAAGTGTCCAAGGCCAGGGCTTGGAGCAGCCTGGGATAGTGGAAGGTATCCCTGCCCATGGCAGGAGGGTTAGAATGAGGTGATTTTTAAGGTCCCTTCCAAGGCAAACCATCTGATAATTCCATGGTTCTGTGATCCAGGGGAGGGCAGCAGTACTGAAGTTGTTTTCTCTGAATGTCCCTAAGGCAGCAGCTCACAGCAGAGGAGGAGAGCAGCTCTGAGCTCTGCTGAGCTCAGCACAACCTCCTCCTAAAGCCCCTGAGTTACCCCTGCCAGAGCTCTGCTCCCCCTGACAGGAGCGTGCCTGCTGCTGCTCGGGAAAACTCAGCTCAGGCACCTTCCTGCTCTTCCTGCAGATGCTTCTGACTCATGCTGATCTCCCAAAGATTAGGGAATCCAGCTTTTGAAGTGCTCTGAAACATGTGCTATAAAAGAAAATAAATTAATTGAAGCAACATTGGTCTGAGCCCTATCAAGGCCGGAATCAGACAGAGGCAGGAGGAATGTCCTTTTTTCCATGGCTCCCTCTGACCCATGGCTGGAGGAGGAAGTGGGCAGATGTTTTTAACAGAGACATTACATCACCATTTTTTTTATATTCTCCATCTGTATGAACTGCAGGACAAAGTGGAGCCAAGTGTAAATATTCCTAAAGAAATTAAGGCATGAGCACATGCACAGTGTCAAGGTGGAGATTCCAATATGGGAATCTTCCCAGTTTGGCTTCTCTCTGGGCCAAATGAAGATCTGTCCCTCCTTCCTACCACCTCCACCTCCTCCCTACAAACATGCAGCTACCTGCAGAGCTGCCAGGACACCTGGCCATGCCCAGGACCATCTGTGCACTCACTGAGATTGGTGTGACTTAAAACCAGGAGTCACTGGGAAATAAATCTCTTGAGGGACATTCCTTTTCTTGGGAATTTGAAAGAGCAGTCTCAGCCTTGCCATTTGATGCAGTAAATATTTCCCCCACGAACAAGTTATTCTAAATTGGAAATTAACAGCATAAAAAGAAGTAATAAAACCTGTCACCAAATTGGACTTGATCCCAAGCACTGTAGGAAATGGGCTCACCAGTGGGATGAGGATCTTATTCCATATGAAGCCCTCACAGGTTTTTGCCTGTTTCTCCATGGTTTGCCCAGCTCACCCCACAATTACCCTTAGAGGTTTTCCTCAGCTGCTGAGCAGAGGAGCACAGAAATGGGTAAGAGGCTGCACTGCAGCATTCTTGGAGTTTTCAGGTTCACCTGGATCCCAGACATGACAACAGCCTGTCTGCTTGTCCCACCCCACTGCCTCGCTCTGCCTGGCTCTCCCAGAAGAGGATTTTTCCAGCCCTGGAGCAGAATTGGAGACATTGTTCTCATGGAAAGGCTTTGACATCTTTGAGTGAAGGAATTTGCTCAGTAAGAAGCACTGCAGACCATAGGTGTGGGTTTACCATATTGCAACACCCTGATTTTCTGAGCACACTAAAAATGCAAGGGTTTTTCTATCAGAGACTACAGGTTTAGCCTGTATAAAAATAAGATTCCACCAGCTTTGGATTGTCTATTAATTTTCTATTTATTACATCCGATTTTCTATTAACTTTTTATTGATTCTCTCTGTTTTTCTATAATCTTTCTATTAGTTTTTCTATTTTGATTTTCCCTGCCGCGGGCACTGTTGCTTTTTCATCATTCTGCTTTATAATCAGCTGAGATGAACAGACAGTTCTGGCCTCTTCCCATTGATTACACGGGACTGTTTTGGTTTTCATTACCTTTTCTCTCTCTTTTTGTTCTGGAAATCATACCCTGTCTGCAAAGAGAAAGAGAAGGCAAGAACAGCATTCTGACCCTCAGATTTCTCTCCAGTTTTCTACGGCTGAGATGTCTGGACCTTGTCTTCACATCAGCTGCTTTTTCTACTGCTCAGCTCTGCAGCAGCCAGACTTTGTGGCAGCATCCCAGATCCAGCATTCCCCACTAACCAGGGGCATGAGGCCATCCTCTCAAGGACACCTCCCTGAGAACACAAGGACAATTATTTGAAGCACAAGAGGGAAAGGGGGAGAAAACTTCAGTAGTGAGAGAGAGGCTGTTCCACAAGCATTTACAGGTCTCGTTCATGAACAGGAGATTACTGCAGGAAAGTTCAGCATCCACAGCTGGCTGGAAAAACCCCTCAAATATAGATTCCTCTGACTCTCCCTTCTGCAACAGTTGGGACTCAGTCTGAAATTCAAATTAACTTTCATACCCAGCCTACAATTCCATTTTGTGCCCCAAAGCAAAACCTCCTGCATAATTGTGTGTATTTAGGTCACTTCTCCATTGTTTGCTTCTGCAAAGAAAATCGCTGATTTGCCAGTGGAGAAAATTCCTAATACAGTTTTCCAAAGCACTTCTGCAATTAGAGATTGTGCTGCTAAATGAGACTGGAACGTAGGCATGGATTTGCTTGGGTAATGTCTTGAGACTTTTTATGTCTGTTTTTGACAGCAGTGACTTCATTAAAACACAGACTGTATTTGACATTTATACAGGGCTGAGCTTGTTTGCTAAACTTTATTAAAAGAAGTATTTATCCTACTTCCATACTTTAATCAAATATTAGCCATAAGTATGCAATATTTGCAAATATTAATCTAGCTAATTAACATTTAATCTAGAGAAATAACATCATCTTTTGCTGTTCTAAGGTGCTTTTCACCACAAATTTTTCCCTACACTTGATATTGAGTGAAGTTCTTTTGTTTCTAAATTTCTGCTGGGGTTGGTATCTCCTGTTTATGCCTGACTGTACAGCACCAGCCACATGTATGGGCAGATCCATATAAACATTTTAACTGCTCCAGGTATCAAATTAAAATATTCTGAGCTGACTGCAATGACAAAGAAAGCTCTCCTGGAGGCTCAGTTAATTGGCTGAGACCAAGGATCTGTGCAAAGCAAAGCTGTATCTCTGGGTCTTGCAACAAACTAAGGAGCATGACTCGAAATTTATATTTTTTTTTACATCTTAAAAACCCATGGCTTGTGGCTTCATAAATGTTTTTTTGTGAATGTGCTCCAGAGCAGGCCCAAACATGGAGCAAAAGGCCCCACAGGGCTGCACTTCAGGGCAATGACACCGAAGGCTGGGCGGTGGAAAGTCAAAAGCTGATGCTGCACGTACATTTCTAGGCATTAATTAAAAAATCAAATCAAATCACTGCCACCCCACCCCCTCCAGACGCACGCTAGGGACAACAAAGCAAGGCAGATCTACCTCAGGATGCTGGGAGAGAGGGGAAAAAGAATCAGGTCAAAGCACACAATGTACAAATCCTTGCCATGCCGTAGGGCACAGTATGCAACGACCTCAGACTGTTTTGAAAATCGATTACAGAAGGCCTTCAGCTGAATGGAGTCAATGACCCTCTCCCTGCACGGCAGCAGAAAACAGCCACATCCTCCCTGAGCTCATACAGATGAGGGGTCCCAGCCCAAGATCCTCGTGGTGGCAAGGAAAAGGGGACAGAGATGGGAACAGCCCCTCCCAGCTACTCTTCCTCAGACCAGGAGATGAAAACATGGGGTTTCTTTTCAAAAAGATATGATTTCCATGAGATCAAAACAGATGAACCCCAGTTTTCCTCTTCTCCTTCGGGAAAACATCACCAGCTGTGCTGGGGGTCAGGATGTAATAGACAAAGAACGTGTTTAATTCAGGAACTACAACTGCCTGGTGAAATACATGTCAAAAGAGACAGCTGGCCTGAAGGCTTGGGCTGCCCTGTGCCTTTCTTTGTCTTAAGGTTTTCTCTGGCTACAAGTACAGGAGAACTGGGACTGGTGAAATGGGGTGAGTTTCAGCTGGTATGTCCAATTGCCAGTGTCTGCTTTTTTGCAATTACAGGGTTTGTAACTCCTGCCCCGTTACAGCTGCTCTGCTCAGCCAGTGAAAGCTGTGGCCAACACACAGTGATGAGGTTTGGTGCCAGGGAGCAGAACAGTCAGACACAGGAGAGAACCACTGAGTCATTGGGGAGAATAGAATGGTGATTTGGGTAGCAAAGAAGTGACAACCCTTAGACTCTTGATGCTCCCAACAGACACAGAAAAATGAGTTTGGTTGTGTTACTGGTGGGCAGATACTCTGCTTCTGGTAATTGTTTCCATCATCCTCATTAGAGTAGAACTGGTGAAGTTTTTGGTTCAGTGCCATGCATTGAGGCTGCTCTCTCCATCAGTGCTCCACCTCAAATCCTTGGGTCAGTTTTGGGCCCCTCAGGACAAGAAGGACATTGAGGGGCTGGAATTTGTCCAGGGAAGGGCAACAGAGCTGGGGAAGGGTCCGGAATACAAATCTGATGAGAAGCAGCTGAGGGAGCTGGGGAAAAGCAGGCTCAGGAGGGACCTTCTGGCTCTGCACAATTCCCAGGAGGCTGCAGCCAGGTGGGGGTCAGGCTCTGCTCCCAGGGAACAAGGGACAGGACAAGGGGAAACGGCCTCGAGTTGTGCCAGGTGAGACTTAGATTGGGTTTTAGGGAAAAAATCCATCAGAAGGGTTGTCAAGCACTGGAACAGGCTAACAGGGAAGTGATGGAGTCACCAACACCAGGGGTGTTTAAAAGATGTGTGAATGTGGCACCTGGGGACACGGGTTAGTGGTGGCCTTGGCAGTGCTGGGTTAACAGCTGGACTTGATGATTTTAGAGATCTTTTCCAATGTAAACGATTCCATGATCCAATGAATTGAGAATCAGGTTGGAGAGCGTTACTTCCACAGAACTCGTAAATTGGGAGCACAGGGATTACATCACTTAAAACCACACACTCTTCAAACACTGGGAACATGATACAGCAGCACCAGCTCACCAGACTAAGTACCTTTTCCAGGAAATTGTGCAAAAAACTTTTGAAGTCAAGCAGTACTGAAATTTAAAAAAAAAAATCAAAAAGGGTCAGAAGCAGCTCCATTAATCTTTTTTTGCGTCAGCTAACACAGACTGTGCAACTGTGTCTTCTGTTGTTTCTCTTTCTTCTCTCAGAAAATCCCCCAGAGCAGCAGAAGCAGCAGAGGAAATGAGTTGAGTTCCATGGCACACAAACATCTGAAGGGTTTTACTCCTGAGCACGCGAGGAGCTGCCTGGCCTCAGCTGGGGATGGATGTTCAGCACACGCTGCAGGGCTCTGCCAGCAGGGATCCACCCAGTGGGAATGGGCACAGCCTGGCCAGGTGGGCTGGGAGGGCTGGTCACACCATGGTGTGAGTTACCTGCCTGCAGGAAAAAGCTCACAAAAGACTGGAGTCTCTGATCAGTATCTTAGACAGGTCAGTCAAAATTATTTAGCCACAGAGTGATACTTTTAAATTCTGCTCCTTTTTTACACCCTATAGCAGGAATCACATTCATTTTTTTTGTGCTACAACATCCTGGAATTTCACATCTGGAGCCTCTTTTCACCACTTAGAGAGTCAAAAAACCTCTCCAGCCAGATGCAGAGTTTGCACCCTGAACTGGTCTATAAAGGCTCAGGTATGATCACCTCAGACACAGGTAGCTGTAGTAACAAGGAGCCACACTCATTATCTGGGAGACATTATTTTCATAGCTGGCAAAGCTTGGCACCAAGTAACAATTCATTTTCTAGACAAGAATGTCAGGTACAGCCCTGTCACTCTACAGTTTTGCTGTCTTTGAAACTTGGCTTTTTAGCAGTGCCTCAAGCCCTGTGAGAGGGTCCAGCCTGCAGAGAACAGGGGAGAACCTTATCACTCTCCACAGCTACCTGGGGGAGGGTGCAGCCAGCTGGGGCCACATAGAATGATCTTATTCTGAGTATGAGAAAACCTAGAAAATGCAGAGGAGATGCAAGAGGGAACACAGTTCTCAACACTGAGGGGATTTTCAGACTTTTACAGAATAGTCTGGCAGCTTCAGGCAAAATAGAGATGGACAAGGGAGAAAAATCAAAGGGATCAGGTGCACAGGAGAGGTGGCAGAAGGAATGTGCTTCCCTGCATGCAGAGCAGGAGGCAGCCACAGGACACGACCCAGCTGATCCCTGGGTTAAAGGAATATAAAAATCAGGCTAAAGGCTACAGTCTATCTAGAAACCAGGTGATAAGGTGAGTACACCCCTTATCAAATGCAAATATGAAAGCTCTGTATTAGCTATTTGACAATAAAAGCTGGGCTGTGGCCTGGGACAGATTTATTCTGGCACTGAACTCATGCCCATGCTGAGGTTTTTGGGTGCAGGCAAACTGAGACCCTCAGCCTAACATCTGAAACAGGACAAGCTTCAGCCCATCAGGCTGGCACCTATCAATTTTTCCTTACAGAACAATAAAGTTTTCATACTGAAATTCCCATGAGCTTTAAGAGTGTAAAAGCATTAGGTTAATACATTTCTGCAATTAAATATTTACATTATTTTAATTCATGCTGCACATTTAATTGATATTACTATCGCTAAAAGCCTTCTAAATCAGCCTTCTGCTTTGGTTTTATTTTCTCCCTGAAACTGATTCTTGACATCTGACCAGTCTCCAGTTCTTTACTGGGAGTTAACAACAACCAGCTGGGGGGCTGACTTCCCTTGCTTTCTTATTCCAGTTACACATAGTCTGGCAAAACAGCTGGAGGTGAGCATTAAAAAAAACCCAAAAAAACAAGTTTGTAACAACTGCAAATACAAAGATCCAAAAACCACTCTGAAGTGCAGACTTCCAGATACTTACAACATGAGCTAAAACATTCTCAGGATTAAGACTGATTTAAACTGATGGTGTCACTTCATGTTCTTCAGGTAACAGACTCCTCCTGTATCCCTGACAGGGATGATCACCAGATGAATATATTACTCTTCTAAAATAATACCTCAAAAGGCTTCTGGCACTTTGGAAAAGGTAATTTGATAAGAGGGAAATGCAGGGAAAAAAAAAAAATCCCCACATCTCAAAAGACTTGGAAGATAGGCTTGTTCAAATAATCCTATTCCTCTTGGCCCAGAGACTCCACAGGTTGTTTTAAAAACAGACCAGAAAACGTTTTGTGACTTAAAAAGCCTTTTTAAAAGAATGTTTAATTGCATGCTTGTAATATACCCTGAATTGTTTTGCTGCCTTCTTATAGTATGGGACAGGACCCAAATTTCAGAGGAGGGTGAGTGTTCTCACTGAGTTCCATTTGGTGTTCACGAGCCAGAACAAACTCTGGTGTTCTGTTCAGAGTAAGAGGGAAGAGCCATGGTGCAGCTTCAGCGAGCTGGTACCTGCTAAAGAGAACCAGCAGGACACTGGACAGTGTCACAAACACTTCTATTGCAAAGGAGCAGAGGTATAGACCAGAAAACACAGAGCTAATTGTATTTTCTTCCTATCTGCTCTACTGTTCAAATAAACTCCCTGTTTCAAATGTCTGTTCAGCAAACCCTTAATTCCAGACAAGTCTAAGTTGTAGGTCACAAAGTTTCCAGTCCTGTTTAATAGGATTAAAAACCTGTAGTAAGCATTTTCTTCAAGTAGAGCATGTACCCCAGAAAAAACTGCTAATTGGGAAAAGAGAATAAATCTCTCCCACAGCTGTGGCTAAGTAGGACCTTTGAAAGGCTACAGATAATTTTAAGCTCTCCCACTTCCAGTAAAAACACTGGAAAGTTTGCACAAAAATTGGTACATACAAATTAACTTCATCAATATAGGAATTCTCATTATATTGATATATAATGAGAATTATATATCAGCCCTGCAAGCTCACAAATGAGAGCCAAGCACCACCTTCACCCAAATCCCAGAGCCTCTCATGGGTGTGTGTATTTGCAGGGGGAATTGTCTCAGTTATTTCTATCACAGAATCATGAAGGTTGGAAAAGACCTCTGAGATCGAGTCAAACCTTCAGTAAATATAAGATCTTCTTTCTATTTTTTGCTAATTTCCCCTCTGTTCCTGTAGAAGTTGTTAGAATAATCTCCTATATTAAAAATTGCTGAAGACTAAAACGGAAATGAGTTAAATGACTTAACCAGGCTTCAGGGTTCTGCCTCTTTTAAATTAGCTAACATGAATGTAGCCTCATGAAATTCAGCCACAATGAACATCTGCAGTTGGCCTAATATTTCTATCTAAACAGCTTGGATGGCATTCAAATTTATTATTATATGTCAGGATTGGAAAAACCCATTTAAACCAACCAACAATGCTATTCAAAGGTATATTATTCTTTGACTTTGAGGAAAAATACATTAAAATGCATATTTTCAGTTAAATAGGATAAACCAATCTTTTTATACCTTCTGAGCTGGAAAACATAGGGATATATTTTGTCTCCCATGTCTGCTCCATTAATGTGAACCAAGGCTAATAAGTCAATCTTATCATAGCAATTCCATTTTTTTAATCCACAGAAAATATTCTTTTCTTTTGCTAGACAATTCAGTGGTTCTGAGTTTTAATCCTTAAAGGGATGGGGCTGAATCTTTAAGTTCCTTTAATAGACAAGTTTGCTCCAGGTCTCAGGTGACAGCAGAATCCCCTCCTGCCCCCTCCCCAGGTTTAATTTATTTAATCCTTGTCAGAATCCTTCCAGCTCTGTCAAGATTTCCACAGATGACAAATGTGAGCTGGTTACATCCATGCTCATTTTTCCTTCAAATCATAAAGGCTAAAACCATATTTATTTTTGCTTTTAGCATCTTTAAATTCTTAAAAATTATATTACAAAGGTCTAGCTTTTATTTTAAAGTACTGAATCTGAACGAGGGCAAAAGATACAAATGTATTTTGCTCCTGTGTGATGCAGAATTCCAGAAGTTTGGCATCCTAATCCATCCCTAGTTCTCTCGGAAGCCCCAGACCAGGTGGCCTCTGGGGAATGCTGGGGCTGGAGCCAAGCACATGCAGCTTTATCTTGGAATTTCAACATGAAAGGGAAAAAACAGCAAAAAGGAGGGAGTTTAATAATGTAACTAAAAAGTGATCATGATAAGCCCTCAGTATTTCATTTTAATCTAACTCCCTTAAAACTGAGGGAGGCCTGGAAAGTTTGTAAATCAGAGACAATAAAAGAGATGTGAGGACGGTTTGTGTAGCACTCAAATACACACACACGATGTAATTGCCTGTTTTATTTAGTGGAATCACTTTTGTAGATTAGAAATATTTCCAATTCCCATTTACTCCAATGCAAGCCTCCACCATCGACAGGCATAATGCAGTTTGTTCAACTGATTCCAAACAAAAAAAAAAAAAAAAAAAAAAAAAAAAAAAAAAAAAAAAAAAAAAAAAAAAAACAATCCAAAAAAAAAAAAAAAAAAAAAAAAAAAAAAGAGAAAAAAAAAAAAAGAAAAAAAAAGTACAATCTCAAAAGTTAAGTTAGAAACTAAGTTCACACATTTTCTTTGGGACCAGGAATCTGTACATAGTACAAAATATACATTTATTGAACTTTCTGTAAACACACAGTTTGAATTGTGTAAAACTGTAAATAGTGGGTGAACTACGTGGAGAATAATTTATTATATATTGTTATACATTCTACTTAAGGAAAATAGTTATGCTCTTGTATATTACTCTGTTAAATTTATAAATTCCATAATGAAGCTGTGTAATCTGCAAACATGCTTTTCAAGCTTAAATCTCTCCATTCGTAACACACATTTATACAGGTCATCAATGAAAAAAGTTACACTTTCCACAAAATAGATATAAAGAGGTCATGAATTTTCTAAAAAGACAGGCACAGCATGTCACTACAAACGAGACTCTTATGGTACGGTGTGGAGTCAATTCTGTGAGAAGACAGGTGAAAACTCTCTAATTCAGCATGTTTGTACGTGGTCTTAGGAACAAGACAGATGCTAAAACCCAAAATCTCTGCTTATAAAGATTTATCAAACAGCTGGTCCTGGAAGTCAAAGCTCACACTTTTCAGATATCCAGCACTCCCTGCTGGGACAACCTCAGCTTTCGTCTCCTATCGACTCTTGGTCAGGAGTAATTGAGCTTTCTGAGCAGTAAAATACCCGGCACCCTTTGCCAAGAACATTTGCATAATTCAGCACTCACTCCAAAAAGTGGATTCCTGGCACCAAAGAGTTAGATCTGGTTAATAAATACAATTTAACTCTCGGTGCCCAAGGTCATCAGCAAGACCAGGCTGGGAAACCCCAACTCCCATGGGCTGCAGGGCATTGACCCGTGGAACGTGGGGTAACAGCATCCCAGCACTGGGGACTCTGGTGTGCAATGCCCAGTTTCCAATTTAAGAAGCTGGAAATTCCAAATTGCAGCAGACTTCTCAGTCTGGCATCACTCAGCAAGAATAAAAAGTTCCCCTACAAACACTGTCAAAGATCCTTTCATAGAATGGTCCATAGAATGGTCTGGGTTGGAAGAGGCTTAAAGATCATCTACTTCCAACCTTTCAGGAGTCCATCACTGGACATGGATATAATTCTATGTAAATTCAGGACATTTATTCCTACATTTTCAAGGTCTCATTGTCTTTCCATCCTGGATACATCATTTTGGATTTCATTTGTTCGCAGCTAAAAGCACTGCATCAAAGATCAAACCTCTTAAACTGTGCTCTTCTGAGGTTTTAAAAGCAAAACAATTCTTAGACATTTAAAGAATTAAGAAATTATCCGAGATTAACCAAACATTTTGCTTTAACATTACCACTGTCTTCCCTTTGGCTTTGAAAAGCTTTTTCAAAACCTAAACTGAATAAAGATTACATTTGTTTTTTATTCCAAGAGAAGTGGAATAGTTAAGGCTCCAACAACACGTGCAGAATTTGTATGTTGTGAGCAAAAGCTCCATCAACATCAGAAGGATATAAAGTTAAGTTTGTGCCTGATTTTCCCAAGTCTATCTGGCTATAATTTTCCCCTGTAGTGTGAACAGAAATATTGTGGTCCAGCCTGAAATTTCAACAGTGAAAATGAAATTGGGTACCCAGTATTTGCACTGCTCAGACTGGCTGGAATTCAGTAACAGCTGAATTGGAACTCTGGACCTTACCCCACAGGCATCGATAGAATAAAAGTACTGAATGTTTGAAGACCTGCCAGTCTGTTTTCTCATTATTCCCAAAGGTATTTCTCAAAATAAATAATAATGGCAGCTCCTTCAACTCCAGAGGCCTCCTCACAACACACATGGGGAGTCCTGTCCACCTGGAAAAAACACCACATTCCCACCAAGCTCTTCAGAGCCGACACTTCAAGGAAAAAAAAGGAATTTCAGCTTTGCCTCAACGTTACTGAGCAAGCTGAGAAGTGCTGATGTCGTGCTCCTGAAGGAAAATGGTACTGGCTGACACAGCACCCACTCTTCAGATACATGGCTGGTCACACAGTAGTAAGGACCATTGGATTTATTCTTCCTATTTTTGGAAAAAAAAAAAAAAAAAAAAAAAAAAAAAAAAAAAAGACAATTGGATTTTTTTTTTTCTTTTTTGAAAAAAAAAAAAAAAAAAAAAAAAAAAAAAAAAAAAAAAAGAAAAATAAGAAAGCAGGTGCCTAGTGATATTTTAAAAAGTACTTGGGCAGGAGTCAGTTCAAGTCATGTGTAAAAATCTGGCTATGCATAAACCACTCTAGAAATCTGACCTGTCATCCCACTTCTACCCAAGTTTTGACACTTTCAGATTTTCTTGGTTCTATAAAAGGCATTTTTTAAGTTAAGCCCACTTTCCCAACTTTTGTGGTGCAAAAGTTGAGGGGTTTTATGGTCATTGCATTTAAAGCAAGCCTCTCCAAAAACACTTTCCTAAGACATCAATATCACTCCTGTTCCCTTAGCCTGGAAGCAAAGACTTTAGAAGAATGTGTACAAGAGATGGGAAAAAAAAAATCTGTATAACTGCTACTCGAAAGGAACACCAAACAAAAACACAGAGAAAATGAAGAATATGCCCAAAGCCTAAGTAACTACAAGTCAACAACTCTGACACAATCAGGAGATTAAAGCTCCAGACATTTTTTTCACATACTAAGTAAATGGTAGAAACAGTTGTCATTTTTCTAGAAACAAATTGTCAATGGGAGACAATGTAAACTCAACTTTTAACATGTCTATTTTTTTTTTCTACTTGAATGCATGTAGTGGTCCATGGTACTAAAGAGAAGCTTCAAGTTTTCCTACAGCTTCCTGACCTCCTGAGCACACGTGCCACAGCCCAGGTGGCTGCTACCTTATTTATAAAGCAATATTATTAAGCAAAATAAGGCCACAGAGTGCTTCAGATGTGCACACCTGGGTCTGCAGAAAGCTGCAGACTGTGCAAGCACTCCAGAGAAAAAGCTCACAAAAGATTGGAGTCTCTGATCAGTATCTTAGACAGGTCAGTCAAAATTATTTAGCCACAGAGTGATACTTTTAAATTCTGCTCCTTTTTTACACCCTATAGCAGGAATCACATTCATTTTTTTTGTGCTACAGCATCCTGGAAATTCACGTCTGGAGCCTCTTCACCACTTAGAGAGTCAAAAAACCTCTCCAGCCAGATGCAGAGTTTGCACCCTGAACTGGTCTATAAAGGCTCAGGTATGATCACCTCAGACACAGGTAGCTGTAGTAACAAGGAGCCACACTCATTATCTGGGAGACATTATTTTCATAGCTGGCAAAACTTGGCACCAAGTAACAATTCATTTTCTAAACAAGAATGTCAGGTACAGCCCTGTCACTCTACAGTTTTGCTGTCTCTGAACCTATGCAAGGTACATCAGGTTTGTATCAAATACTGTATTTGCCAAAGATGAGGAAAAGGGCACTGGCTTTCCTAAAGGTTAGCCCCTTTCAGACATGGCCACATTTAAATACCAAGGAATTGAAACACACCAAGTCATTTGTGCACAAAAGCAGTTCAAGAAGGTGCAGGTAGAGATGGAGGTCACCATCTTGGCATGATGAAATCCTGATGTACACTGAACTAAGGGAAGCTCCAACAACCATATCATTAACCTAATTGTGGCAGCCATGCTGTCTCCCACAGGACAGAGCTCCAAACCTCCAGAAAATGTGAACACAGAGGAAGGCTGTCAGCACAGAACCCACACGCAAGACACTGAGACCAAAGTTTGATGGCTCCAGTTTAAAGAAAAGAAACGTTTATCAAAGTAAAATGTTTGTCTTAAGTGGGGAAAGATCTGCAAAGGCTTTGTTGCTCCCTACACAGGCCATCATTTATCTGGGTGTGGTTTCCCAAACTGTGGCAGGAGGGGTGGGGCAAGCATTCCTTTGCTCTCAGTCCTGTCTCCCCACTCTCCATTTTTCCCTAGCACCAGCACCCCACAGCTGGATCATCAATTTACCCAGCTCAAGAGAACAGGTTTTTTCTTTCTCCTAACTGCACACCCACTTAAGGACAAGCACTGGCACAAAAAAAGGCAGTAGGGGCAAACTAGGAGCAGTGGTTTAGTCTTGGCCTAAGATCATGAAACCACAAACGACCTTAGACCATAAACTACTAAAAATGGAATGCAATAGGAAGTGTCTCCTATCCCAGGGTATAAAATTAAGGCGGGATTCTTATCAGGAAATCAAGTGAAGTCAAAAATGATCCCTAATTTTGTTAAATCATCTTAAGCTTCCAACTCTTGAACTGAGCAAAATGGCTCAGACACGAACCAATATAGTGACAGCACCAGCTTTGCAATAAATAATGTAATGGACATTGAAGTCAGTTTGCTACAAGTAAATGTTGAAAAGATCAGCTTTGGCACCTGCAGGAACTCTCAAGGTAAGTGCTACCACGCCTCATCTGCGGCTCAGTATTCACCAGGCACCTCGCTGACACAACCTATGCCTGCTGCAGCTCAGAGCAGTTTAACCACCAGCTGATGAAATTCCTCTCTCCAATTCTGACTCCAGCTCAAAGTTTAACTGAGTGATGGCTGTGCCTCAGGGTTGTGGTGGTGCTGCTCCTGGGCCAGCTGAGAGCAAGCCCAGCTTAAAGGCTCAGGCTCTGTTTCTGCCCCAGCGCGAGTACCGGGGACTCTACGGATACAAAGGATTTACAAAGCCTTGCAAACCTAGGATCCTACTCAATGTCACTGCATTTAGTTAATCCAACATTGGTTTAAAGCACATTTTAGAAGCCTCTGTCTTGAACATATTTTCAATGCTGAATTAGCGAGAATTATTTGGAACAGTTGTCTACAAAGCAGTTACAGGTATTCTCCCAGAACGATCAGCCAAACATTTAATCTGACTATAACAAAACTCACAGAAACTGTAGCCAGTGAAGCTGTCAAATGTAGAAGGAAAACAAAGTTGCATGGCATACGAAGCAGAGTAGCTTTACAAATGTCATTTCCTTTTAAAAACAAGCAAATCGGGACCATCCTATTTGAACATGTATTTAAAAATACATCTGTTAACATCACACAATTTTCATTTTTGTCACACATGAATCTTTTTCCAAGAGGGAAATAAATAGCACACAATATTTCAAAATAAAAATTGCTGCCTTGCCCCTGAGGTGCTAATGTTTTTAGCATTTTAAAAAAAAAAAAAGTTTCTGGTGCAAGAAGGAGATGCACAAAGGTGCAAAAGTGCCTTTTTCTTTTCAGAGCAGTGAAAAAAGTACAGCTTGCCTCTTTTCTAGGATGCTTTAAATACTTAACTCGTTTATTCTGTAATCAAAGTCTGTATCTAAAATGGCAGTGTTTATGCATACATCATAATTCAGTGCTCTGAGCTCATCAAAACGCTGAACGTAGGCGGGAGAGAGAAAGGCCTGAAACGGGCTTTCTGCCACTACCCTCAAACCTACTCACATTGCCTGTAGCAACAGCAGAATTATTTTCTTTCTAACCTTCAGGAGACCTCGTCAGAAGAGGCTTCAAAAATCTCCTTTGTCACTGAGACAGTTTAAGTGATTATGGTTTGAAGTATGGCTTTTCACACCACAGTTTTGCTTCCGATTTTTAAAGTTTAAAACTCAAAGGTTCCACAGTCCAGTTCAAGGTTTTGCAGTTTCCAAAACTAAACTTTAGTCTCTATGAAAAAAAGGACAGAACTTTATCTGCCTAGTCCTAAATTAAGTTTAGCTTTTCGCACTAATACACCATGTATTATTAAATATGCTCGTTAATTAGGTGCCTGTGAAGCTATAACTTAACATCATTATAGTTTTGCACTCTACAACAAAATTAGACATTATAAGCATTTATTCATAGGTAGGTAAGGAACTGGTTCTTTAAGCAAAAATTGCTATAAATTTATAAATACAAATAGTGCTTATGTTTTCTTCATTCATGCTTGAACAGATTACAAACTGAATACAATGAAGTTACGTTTAAGCACCCCACATAGACAAGAGGGATAAAAGAAAAGTTTGCTGGTATATACTATACTTAGTTCCAAGACACTATAAGTTACTTTTTCACTGTTCAGTGTTCCCTAACTCTGCATTAGTTTTAAGGCTATATATACAAATATGTATATGTCAAAGTTAGGGAAAGACAAATATAGCAAAATGCATTGTACTACATTTTCCTATCAAAAAGTAATTATACACCAAGTTCTGATTCTGTTTAACTGCAGTAAATGTTACAATCTACTTGTTTTACTGACTTTCCTTTTGAGGAATCTGCCTACTAAATGAGTAAACTACATATTAAATACAATATTCTCAACCAAAAAGACAATACAAGGTGCACAAAACAGCAGTTTTGCAAACACGACTGACTTGAAAACTTAATTTTCGTATGCTCAATGGGAGAAAGCTAAGCTTAAATCAAATTAGTTTATTATCTTATAAAATTTTAAATTAGAATTTTAAACAACAAACAGTTAAATATTGTCAACATGCTATATCTCAAATCACAAGTACTGTTTAACCACTAGTCTCTCATTCTAAGTAAGTGGGTCAATTAAAAACACACACCATAAAATGTTAAAGATTGTCAGGCTTTGACAAATGTATTTTTATCAAACAGTAGGCAAATTCAAACCAATGCACATCTTCAGTAGGGAGGGGAAAAAAAAAACAACACCAAAAAGCCTGGAAAAACCCACATTTGTAAAAAATAGGATAACGGATTAATCCCACATCATCCTCTAGCATATGGCTATGTCTTGGGCAATAATCAAAATCCTTCCCATTTTAAAAATGGGCTACCAATTAAGAAAAATATTCTTCCACAAGTAAAATATCATTTACAATGGCACTGACATTTTAAAAGGCAGGAAAAGAAGGAATTACACATTTATGGGTAAATGTCTTGTTTGTTAAATCAAGCTTTATTGATAAAATGGAATTCAGAGTATTTTTCTTGGAACAGCAGCAGACCCAGCCAATCAGGATTGTAAAAATGCTGCAGACTCCTACTTTATGTAGAAAGTTGTCTTCGTGCTCAGTGATTAGTAGTTTCAGGTAAGGGTTAATGAAAAAAGAGGTGCAAAGAACCAAAGTGTTCTAATCCCAAGACTGGTACATGTATGAACAGGATACTGTTAATAGGGCATGATTCAACTCCCACTGAACTCAAAATCACAAATCCCTTCCACTCAACGTGAGAACAGGAGTGCATCCAAGAAAATGATCCATGTTTGTTGAAGAATGTGCACTACTCCTAAGTTATTTTTCCATTGCCAAGAGAAATTCACACACTTTAATTTCTGGTAGGTTGCCCACGAGTTCAGCTTTCATATAAACCAAAAAGTTATCTTTAACAGTTTTGTGCACCTCTTGAGCACCTAGCTGGCTAGGCTGCTGCTCCTTGCAATCCAAAACCACAACATGATTTTTAAAAGGGATATATATTGTTGCATCACACAAGCCAAAACATTTCTTCTAACCTTTATAGTGATTTAAAGCGGTTCATAATTAAATATGAGCATTTGTACAAAGACAATTGCACTTTACAAAAACAAAATCATACAACATAAATTGCTGGAGTCTGATTTACAACATGAATTTATGGTTTGAAATCACGTTTACAGAAGTCTGTTTTACAAAAAAGATCAGTTCCTGGGCTAGATGTTGTACTGCTGTAGTCACTCTCACCAACACATCATATTCCCTTCTTTAATTAAGGTTGAGGATGGATGTTAAGAAGGGTCACTGAGGTTGGGCTGCACTTTCATTTGCAGGATGAAACGTGAACTCCACAGCTAGATGAGCAGTTTTACCACATATCATCAGTTGAGGCAGAATCCTTAAAGAAAAAAGAAGGAACCCTTTAAAGTCTGGAGTGCCCATCCTTGCGGCAGTTTCTGGATAATCCAGACTGAAAAGGGCAAAGACTTAAATCATTTCAGGAGTCTCTTTTCTCTCCCCTTTCAGAAACAGCTTTTAAAAAGAATCTAAACCCCACATATTCTTAATTAATGAAACATTAGAATCAAGAAATTTCAAAATACAACCGAGTGTTTCATCAATCCTGAAAATAAGATCCTAGGCACGTTACTCAAAAGCATTTCCAGAGCCTTTCTAGCTATTTCCTGAGTAGTCAGAAGTAACACAAAATGGATACACTCAGCTCACAGGTGTGAGAAAAGAGCAGGATGTGCTCGTGTCATGTGTTATCACCATTATCATCTTTTGTGCTCTCAGCCCTCCCTCGTTGCATGGCAAGATACAGACATCAACTGACACCCTGTTATAACTCAGAGCTATTTTAACACTTTTAATTTAAGGTTACACAAGTGTAGTTTAGGCAACTGAAAGAAATCATAATTTTGGATGGTAATAAAACTGCAAGGAGAAAAAAATGTATATAACAATAAAAAAAACCTGAAAGTAGAGACATGCTATGCTCCAAATCATAATTGTATGGTCACACCATGTGGTATTTCAACCTATCCAATACCTGAGTGTCCCAAAAATTCATTCCATTTAGGCCCACAGGCAACAGCAGATTTTGTATAACTACCACAAGCCTGGCAGATGTTTAACCAATTCCTGGTTTAACCAGTATTTAATTTTACCAAGTGTTTTTTAATCCATGTGCCTTGCTGTCAGGCCTGTTTCCTTTTCCCTTGCTTAGACTGCTCTGTATTCAGCTTTCTCTACCAGCCTCATCAGGTGGGCTCACAGGTTAACCATGAGCAAGTGAGGCCACAGCTCTGCAGCTGAAGTAACAGCTGAATCAGCAGCACAGGAGTCAGAGCAAACTGCTCCTGTGTACCACCTTTGGTGGTTTCAGCATCACCTGCTCATTTTCCCTAAGCAATTAAAGGGCAGCACGGGCTTTTACAACAGCTCATCCTGGTGCTTCCACAGCTACACCTCCCCATCATTACTGAGGCTGCAGGAGGTAGAAATACTCTCTTCAAAAGCACTGCCTTAGTGACTCCTTGGAGAGGAAAGAGGCTAATTAAGTCTCTAGCAATGCCACACATGAAAATTTCTTAGCACTGAAGTTCTGCACCCTTCATTCAAACTTGCACACAGAATCCATTGCAAACCGGAGAGGAACAGTTGGCACGGAGGTGTAGTTAAAAAAACACAAACTGAAATTGCCCTTTGCAAAAGTACCACCTCCAGCTTTTCCTTCAAGACCAGAAGTAGCAAAGGAGAGCAATTATATGAAAGAGCAAAATGGTTGTTTCAAGAATGAAGAATAAAAGCAGCATGAGTAAAAATGCAGGAGCTGCTTGCCAACTATTCCATATGCAAATTTCTGCATCCCAGTTGCCAACATGATCACGAAGTTTGTGTACTGTAGGTTTGTAGAACAGCAACATACTATAGAATGTATTTTGAAGGTAAAGCATCCTCTTTTAGCCTCTATTTAGGAATTTTTATTCTAAAAATAGAATGAAAGCTGCCAAATAAAACTAGTGCACAGTTGTAAGGCCAATCTTTATGTCCGCACAATCTTTATGTCTGGCTGCATTTCACTTCTGTCACATCCAAGCATGGAAGTAATTTCTGCTGATAGTTAAAGGATCAGTTTAACTTCTCCATGAGAGACTGCATTTTCAGTGACACAATGTGGTTTCTGGTGATCAAACTGCCACTGGAATCATGCTCATGTTCACTGTTTGGTTTTAATTCCCCCCATCCTGACAGTGGATTTATGTTTCTCTCAGCTCTGACATATAAGAACCCAAAGTGTTTGCTTGCTGTAAGATGCTCTATGCTTAAGAACAGAAGTGTTTACACAGTCCATTTGGTAAACTAATATATTCTTAACACATTCATTTAACCTTTAGATATAGCATTTTTCTTCTTGATATTTAGGAAAAAAATGTCTCCTATAAAGAAGGGGAAAAAAAGCCCCCCACGACTCTTTCCACCATTTGGCAGCACTTGGAAACCCAAGCAGGACTGAAATAATGAAATTCCAGAGGACAAATGAATCAACTCTACTGGAGTTTTGAGATGATGATTAGCAGAAGGCAACAGAAAACAATTACAAAACACAGTCCAAAAAGCACAACAGTGTTATTCCTTTCTTGGGGGAGGAAAGGATCTTGAAAAGGAATTCACAAGATCTTTCTTTATAAAAAGAGTTCAAATAATTGGGGTGGGAAGAAAGAGAATGTAAGAGAAAAGATACTTACAGCATCATCATTCCTGTAGGGGTTCAGTCTGTTATACACAGCTTCAATCACACTCCGTCTAGAGCAAAAAAAAACAAACAAAAAACCCACAAGATTTTAAGGCTGTGTTCTTCTTTTTTTTTTCCCCAAGTCAAATTTCCAATTTTAATTTAAATGCAAACTTTAGAAGATTCCAAATTCACAGAACCATTTTTACAGCAAGTTAGCATTAAGTGTCCTTAAAGATTCCATATCCTTTAAAACCTTTAGGCTCAAGACAAACAAGGCTGAGTATCCCTCAAAGTTCAGCAGGAGAAGGGCACAACCTGACAGTCAGGTCTTCACTTTGAAAAAGGGCAGCAGAAATCTCAGTGGACACTGAATGTCCTGGTCACTTGTGTGCCCAGAAACCACTGCAGTAGTGCCTCAGGTATTATGGCATGTATTATGTATCACTTCCATAGGGGAACAGAGTTGTGTTATTTTCTGGACACAAAAAAAAAAAAATTCTGAAGTACATTTTTGTTTGTGTTATGTCCCAAAATGTACTTTCCATGTGCAAATATGAAAAAAATAGATGTAGAACAGTACTCTTCTACAACAACATGCCAAATACTCTCCTGCAATTTTTCTCAAAAAAAAAAAAAA
>VZRH01002834.1:420122-443950 GCA_013397555.1 Urocynchramus pylzowi | reverse complement strand
AAAAAAAAAAAAACCACCCCAAAAATTTATTCAAGCCTTTTGAGTTACCTCCTTCTAAAAAGGCCCCTGCTTAGCATATTTAAGATAGCTTGAAATTAACCTTCATCTCTGGGATTCCTGACTTCTCTAATAGTGATAGAAAATTGATAAGAAATAGATTGATAAAATATGACTACATTTGCAATCAACATGCAAATGAGCAACATGATTTTTATTTATTTCTTTTAACATAGGGTGAAAAACTGAGAGTCAAAAAACCACTTCAAAACTGGTAATAAAAAAAACCAAAAAATAAAACACAACCCAATATGAGGTTGAAGGAAGAAGCTGCCTATGCCTTTCCCAGTATATAAGGAAAAAACTTTGAAGGGAGAACAGGAAGGAAAGAGGGGAGTAAACACCAGAAATTACATATTGGACTTTAAATGCAACTTTCTTTTGGATCCCCTTCTGCAGAACCAAGTAAGTTTAAGTAGTAACAAGTGATGCAAAACGAACTCCTAAAGTTTGAAGAGCAACCTTTAAACTGCTGATGAATGCATGCAGAGCAATCACAAAGGAGAGCAAGAGAAGAAAAAAAGCAGATGACAAGCTTTGTAATTATCCTGCAACACTGAAAAGTCAGGAACTACCACGTATAAACATCATAGTGGATGGTTATAGGGCATGAAAGAAGAGGTTGGATTCAAAGCAATAAAATCAAGCAATTACACACAAGGTACACTACATATATGGATTGGAAAGTTCCCCATATCTTTCAAGAAATAGGTATCTTTGATTCTAAATACAGGCAGGTTTCTTGGAAAGCATTATTTTCCATCCAAATTGGCAATAGTACTTTAAGTTACATAAACATCCAATTAAATCAATATTTTTCTAAGTCCCTATTCAAACTAGCATCACTGAGACACAAAATCCCACTGAAGTCACATCACTTCAGCATTTCTTCACAGCCATGATGCTACTTCCAGCCAAAGGAGATTAAGAAAAACCAATTTGTATGCTGCATTTCATGAGTAACTGACTCACTCATACTTCAACAGTACAGCAACCTGTCCTAAATAGATGCCATTATACTTTAAATTGCCATCTCTTCTTCTCCTAGTCAAACAGTTCTACAGGAACAATAGTTTTCTAGAAGCCATCTTTACAGTTATCACTTTATAATTTATTCACTTTATTAATTTATAATTTATTCAATTATGTGCCTAAAGTCCTGATGTTTTGGTGTAACAATACAAAAAATCATAATCTGAAAGATCAAAAATACTCTCTATCATATGTGCCCAATCCATTTTAACACAGCACAGGCTCATGAAGAATCTTTTGATTCAAAAAACACTTGGTTTGGGGTGCAAACAAGCTGAGCACTTTGCTTCCTTAAAGACTGAATATTTGAGAAACCACAGAGCATCACCACTTGCCCTTCAAGGACAAAGTCAGCTATACAAAGCTACAAATTTAACTTCCCACTTTTCTTTTTTGATAGATTTCTATCTCACTTTCAGATTTGTCACAAGCAGAGAGGAACAAAAGCAAATTTTTAAGCAATTACAACATGGCTACAGACAAGAAAAGAAAGCTGCCAAGCAAAACATTTTATGCATATCACTTCTTGTTGAAGTGTATAACACTTCAACCCTTGTACTTGAAGTGTACAACACTTCAAGTAATTAAAGTCAGGGCATTATTTTCACATGTTCAAATGTAACATCCCCCCAGAAACCCCAGTTAATTACAAAAAACAGACACTCAGGCCACCCTTAAAAACCCCTCATTCCTTCCCAAAACTACAGTTTGACATTTAATTTTTGCAACGATTCACAGTCAACTCCATTCTTAGGCTTGTCCTTTTCATCCAGAACAACTGAATGATAAAAACTGGAGAACAGACCATCACCTTTTGTCCTGTGCCCTTCCTCCCTCCCTGCCCCCCAGCTTTTTTAAGAGTGGCCTTGCAGTTCCAATGTGATTTAAATCAAACCCCACATGTACACTGATGTGAACTCACTTGCTTGCCAACTCCCCCCCCGGCGGGAGGTTTGGGATGCTCTCAGTTGCTAACGTACGCATCACGTGGACTAAGTCTGGCACTCCTTCACCCTGCTTCTTTATGATCTCTGGGAATCAGAAGTACTTTTTTTGTAAGTGCAGTCCAAATTTAACTTCAAAAGATTGAAACACTCAGTTTTATAAAAAGGCAGCTTAACATTAAAAAAAAAAAAAAAAATTAAAGCGACAGACCATACTCAAC
Organism: Urocynchramus pylzowi; assembly: GCA_013397555.1. Classification (NCBI taxonomy): domain Eukaryota; kingdom Metazoa; phylum Chordata; class Aves; order Passeriformes; family Fringillidae; genus Urocynchramus; species Urocynchramus pylzowi. The sequence continues at coordinate 441,696 of VZRH01002834.1, read as the reverse complement.
ATGGTAATTGTTAACCTTGGTTCCATAAGTAAAAACCTGTAACAGATTTGACACAGATTTACTGCTGTTAACATGCTGACTTGGTTTTAGAAATACACAGCTACCTAGTAACAGTGGGGGAAAAAAAAATCTTTAATGGCTTTCCTGCTATACATTACACAGAAGATGTAATATCTTCCCACAATATGCCCAAGGCATAGGGCAGATATTAACATCAGTTTTATCACTGCAACACAAAATATTATTGCCATCACAGAAAACACAGTATTTTCAAGAAATAAAAGGTTAGACATGTCAGAAGTAATTCCCATGGCTGTATGTGTATTAACCAATGCTTGTACCTCACCACATTACAGCAACATGCAAATTTTAAGAACTATTACACATACATTAAAAGCCAGGGACATCACATCTAATTAACAGTTTCATCCTCAACTCAGGAGATATTTAAATTCAGGGCAGAAACTTAAAGCTGATCCACTCCAGCTTCTGGGTGAAGAGAATCTGTATTGTAGCCACAGCCACATTTGTCAAGACATTAATTCTTTAACTTTATTCTTAGGCCGGGGGGGTTTGGGGTTTTTTTGTTTGTTTGTTTGTTTTGGGGTTTGTTGTTTTTTTTTTTTTGTTTGTTTGCTTTTTTCACTTTTCTCCTCAAGTCAAAAGCACACAATTTTATTTGAATTCAAGACATTCAAGATCATACCACCCCTGAAGAGTCATTCCTTAAATAGGGATTTTATGAAATTTAAAGAACAAGAACATTTTTTAAAATGCATCTCATTCATTTCTCTGTAAACATGAGCTCTCAGAAGTTGCAAAACATGTGAATTATTAAGACCTAGTGCTTTTCATCTTCAAATGAATACTGCAACATGCATACAATAATGTGTACATATGTGCACACCTATACATGCATGTATGTACATGCACACAATTCTTCATGTAATAAAGCATTTACACAGTTTGAAAGTAGTTGGAATTCATCAGTACCACTTTTGAAAAAAACTCAAGCATTCAGATTTTGCCCTAAATTCCAGAAGAACATACCAAGTTTCCATTTTATAATTTGTGAGATAAGGTACATTGAAAGTTTTTAAAACCAACATGTATCCAGTCCTTTTTAGTCAAAGCAAAACAAAACCTGAAAAACAATTGTGAATTACTTTTTGTGAATGTAATGGTTTTTCAGGGCTGTGTGTGTTTACAAAAACCATCAGCTCTGTTTTGCAGTCAGGCTGTGTAAATTATTTGCAAGGTATAGTGGAACCACTGCCTACTCCTCAACCAGCATCAAATTCTGCAGCACAAAGCTTTAAGCTGTTTACTTCAAATCCTAAATTTTAAATACATGACACCGCACACCAGAGACACCTCAAAAACTTGCCATTCCCTCAAAATCTACAGCCAAAGTTCATTTTACCATCTTACATTTAGCAAAGAAATAATCTATGAAATCTTAAATCTGAATAAGAAGCCAAGATCTCAGATTTGGTTTGCCAAGTTCCTTTATTGTGCAATTTTGAACATCTAGAATATGCTACATTGTGCTAGTTCTAAAGTTCTGCTGTACAAAAATAAGGAATTTATAGTTGACCTATACTACACAGTTTCACAACCTGTAACTGCAGTACATTTAACATACAGTCTCCACTAAATGAATACATTTATATTTTGATAAAACTATAGATACAGACTGAATGAACACTGAAGACACAACAAATGGAGTCGGTCTGCTAGCTGTGTTTAATTTATTGGAATTATCTTGTTTCAATACACCTTCGACCCTCCCCCCAGTCTTTAATTTACTTTTAAACCTTCTACACATTTTCATGGCATCAAGTACTGGAAAAATGTACTTACAACCCTAAAATAAAGGATTCAAAAATGGGAATTCCATACAAAGTTTAAGAAAAAGCCAGAACTTTTTTTTTATGTGAAAATTAGGGAAGGAACATATCACAGCTAACTTAAAATTATTTATCTCTACATAGGTATAAATATTGCAGGGAATATCTATTACGGAATGGTTTTATGTAAAAAAAAAAAATGAGAACAGAAAAAAAAGCTAAGACAAGTTTCTTTTTAGAGTCAACACATTAATAACACATATTAGTGCAAATAATAGCAACACATTTTGGAATGACTGATTACTTCTACCATGAAGTTCATATGATACTTTAGGAGTAACATTGACTTATTGCAAGTAATGGCACAAGGATGCTTCTCCACACTTGCTGCTTCTTCCATTATTTGTTGCAGCTACAAATCTGAACCACAAACACATCAGGAGAGTCTTAAGTGACATAGTAAGTAGAAAAGTTTCATCTCTCCTTATTCAAGGAGAATCATCTCTCCTTATTCAAGATGACCACCATTATTAAATCCTGTTCAGTCTTAAAATTTGCACTAGTTTTTAACAGTATAAAGGTATATTCTGGGCCAAGGGGATAAAAATACAACCAGAAAAAAAAATGCACACTAGAAAGGATCGACTCTCATTACCTGCTGGACTTCACTGAGTACTGACGTGCATAAAAATATGTAATATGCATTTTGACCAAGTTTCCATTTCAATTAATTTTAAATTTAAATTGATATTACAGATTAGTAAGATCATTCTAAAAGTACTCTTTATATTTTTTAGCTCCTTCAGCCAAAAATCAGGCTTTTAAAGTTAAGCACTGCCACTCTTACAGTATCCTAAGATAAGAGCAAGATTATTCACTGTAGTGTATAAAGTTTCAGATGCTGCAGCAGTCCTACCTTACTAGTCAATAAGGCATTATCCACTTACTTCAGAAACAATGCAATGGCACAGAAATTAATTAATTATATATTAAATATAACAAAGTTATCAACTCCTGTTCTTGAAATTCTGCCTCAGTTCAGGCCTCTCATCGTTCCTCATGCATAAGTCCTAAAAGGCCAAATTCTGCAAACAGCTGATGCAAATCACTGCTGGGTTGAGTAGTGTTTACTAAATATTCATTAATTTAAATAATATTTTTGTGCAACAACAGACAAAAGATTGAGGATAACTCTAAAAATTAAGCAAAGACCCTTGAGAGGAAGTATAATATATTTCCTCAAGTTGTTCAGACATCATCCCATTAAATTAGTATTAAAGTGCTTTATAACTACATACAGAATCCTTCTGCCTCTATGCAATTATCACACTTTGATCATTCCTGCAAATTTCCTATTTGTATAAATGCAAAGTACCAGCAGCCAAATTCCTTGTATGTACCATAACCACATGCAGGTCCAGTGTTTAGGCTGTTCCTTTACAAAATGAAGCAGCTGTACAAAAATGCCAGCTTTCCTCACTGTAATATTCCTGGGGTACGATGAGGCCAGCTGAAGATGCAGCCTTGGCTTCATCTCATTTTCATATTCTAGGTCACGGGTTTGTCTGAGCTCAGACACAATGTCTAAGATAAGAAGGCAGCACTTGCCCAGATAAGGAGAGTTACCACGCTGTGAATCAATGTGTGAATGTACAGCACACTTGTTCTTCACCAGATCTGTGGGTGGGCACACACGGCGAGCTCCTCACACGCCTGCTGCAAAGCTGCTCCCTGCTCTGCTGCCACTTCCCCCCCGCAGTGGGACTGCACTGGGACATTCCTGCCACGCTGTCAGGGAGATTCACACCAGCACTGACTGTGCACCAACCTCTCCTCTCAGGCAAGTGTGGAGATTGAAACACAAGAATGTCTGCCTGGGCATTTGTTCAGGGACAGAACAGATGCAGTTTGCTGAGACCTGGAGAGCGAGGCCTTTGAAAAGCGTGGTACTTTCTGCAGGAGCACCTACACAGGTTGTAAGTGCTTTAAAAATTGCACATGGATTGGTCTGAGCCCAAAATTCCCATGCAGGCAAGTCCTCTGTGAAATTTCTGGAGCTGCACTGTGTTACCATCACACAAGTTAAGGAGGAAAAAAGTGCATAATGTACTCTTCTAACTTACTAATCACTGCTACCATAGTTGTGGAGAACTCTGCCTATCGTGCCCTGTGTGCTGTTAAGGATTCTTGGGAGTATACACACACATAACTAGACTTGTAACATATAGAGGAGTCCACTTCAAAAATAGACTAACCTATGCAAATAATGCATACAGCATGTCTTAGATTTCAGAAACAAACTCCAAGATGTACTTGGTTTTAAATTTCAAAAGGCACTATAAATGCAGTTTTAATCAGAAACTATTCGAATCTAATTGATTTCAAATATCATTTTATGTGATCCAAAAAGCCCCACACTCGCAGTTTCAATTTAAAGTTTAAGAACTCCTGAAATACAAGTTTAAAGAAAAATTTTTAAGTTACTATCAGAGTAAGATGAGTTCCCAGCTTTTGTCATGAATGCTTAAAGATTAGCTTTGACAAATTTCTGATGTACTTTCAAATAAGTAAATATGTAAGCAGGTGCTTAAAGATTATAGTAATCAAGTTGTAACCCTACTATTACTGGATAATAAAATATTACAGCTAACTGATTTGTACTTAACTATAAATGGCACTCAAATGACCATCTTCACAGACACTTTGTAAGATATTCTGATTATTTTCTTTAACTCCATGTAACAGGAACCAGGATTCACTGGTCTGAAGTTAGTGCTGTCAACAGACTCAGGAAGAACACTGGGCATAAATGAATTCTCTGCCATCCTGAATAATTTTCAGGGCTACAGGCTGCTGCACTTTCATAGCAGAACTTTTTCAGGACATACATGAGTGCCTTTTTCAGATGGCCAATGGCACTTGAAGGTCAATTAAAAAGCCTGTATGTTAAGGGTTTAGTTGTTGGAAGGGGAAGGGGGCCAGGGGTCTGTTTAGAAACAAAGTTACTTATTTTTTTTTAAATGATCCACCTTCTACTCTGCTTTCCAGGTACTTGTCCAACTCTGCCTCTCTTTTCACCGCCTCTGGTGATACCTTTGGTGCATTCGGAAAACAGATCAATATCACACTCATGTTGTCTCGACTTCCCTGGTGGAAAAGAAAAAATGATTTGAGAAATGTATACACACCAGGCTAAACACACATCAAAATATTTTAAATACAGAAATTCACAAATCATATGGCATCAAAATCCAACTTTCACTATTATGGATTAATATTATCATTAGAATTAATCTCCCTGTACCCCTTACAGAATTCCAGGCCCATTCATTCAGTACAACTCTTTAGCCATTTTTTCCACTTTTATGGTCTGAAGACTACATGGAGCCAGTTACAGACACCCCATTGTCATCTAAAAACTGACATTAGTAATGAGTGATGTATAATTACAAAGTTGTGTTCCATTTGTTTTAAGTACCATCCAATCATTTTGGGAAAACAGCTGAATGGGTGAACAAAACCATTACTGCTCAAAAGCACTAATCAGGAAGGTGCTAAATTCAGACAGTGCTTCCACCAAAAATCACAGCTATTAGGTTTTTTCTTCTCCTTTTCATTTAAAACATGAAAAGTTGTGAGTGAGAGAATTTGTTAGAAAACCAGCTATAAGGTACCCAGATCTTTGCAAAACGTGTTTACATTTAAAACTCCAAATAAGGAACCCCAATAGTTGAATATTTCAAGATACAAAGACATTCTGCTTATGCAAAGTAACTGTTTGGTTTACTTTCAATACCCCTGTGCTTTGGCCTACAAACATGCATCCACAGGCTTAACTTTTAACACTAATTAACTCCACTGATGTCAGCAAGATCCAAGAACAAGCCAATGTGCAAAACAACAGTATATGGGTATGGGGAGGTGCTGATGGCTGGCTCCTGCAAAGCTTACAGCATTCACAAGCCATGTTCCCTTCCTGGTATTTGCTTTTAGGATTGCCAAAGAAAAATAGTAAAAAAAAATATAACTATTATCAATCTGCCAAGGTATTGGAAAGCAATTACAATTTTCCAGATGGGAAACAATGATCCTGTTAGCCATGTGGGAAGAGCAGGGATGTTGGGATGTTGTCTTGTTTCTTTAGACAAAAAGTTGGCTTTTTTGCTCTATGACTTCCGTTTTGCCTTTGCAAAATAAGTATCAAGCTATGAAACTCAGTAACTGCTTCACACTGCAACTTATTAATACAAAGTAGAAGTTAATGCAGACAAAGTTACATAGTTTTGTTAAACCAAATAGTCTCATCTTCTTCTACTTGAGCTAGCTTCAGAGGTGTATCACACAACAGGGAGTAAGAAATACAGTAATTAAACCAAAATAAAAACTAACTTAGGAAGCCAGGTCTTCAAAATATGAAGTCAAGGTTCATTGATTCTGCATTTATCTTGATGTAAATATGACAGTAATGTTAATATTATGTGCCCAAGCAAGCATGGGAAGATTAGGAAGGGGAAATATACTCTCTAGCCTGATTAAGTCTTAAGAGTTAAGGTTTTGTAAAGTATGTTAGGAAATAGAAAAGAGCAGTCATTGTCTTTAGCTTGCCCATAAATTCCCATTAGCTTCTAGTTTTCCACTGATCACAGTGTATCTGTACATGATTATAACCTCTTAATTAAGCAAAACCACCCAGAAAAATGTTGTTTCTGTCATGTGTTCGTTCCCCCTCTATCACCATATTTGTAGAAAACATGGTCATCACTGTCAAAGTCACGTTACCATAAACCACTGAATATTTATAGACTGGAAGCAAAGTTATTATTAGCTTGCTCATAAACTTCTAATAGTGAAAGCACAGTAAACTCCTTCTCTCAAGTCTGGCTACCTTGTACAAGCAGGTGTCAACTATCTCATTGCAAACTTTCTCAAGGTCATCAGTGACTTCAAGTCTGGATCTTACAAAGTCACACAGCTCTTCATTTCCCATAACATCCCAGATACCGTCGCAAGCCAGGATGATGAACTGATCGTCTTCTTCTGATCTCTCAATTTCATAAACTTCAGGCTCGGGTGAGACCAGCTGTTCTGTAGGACCTTTCCCATGGACACATTTGTAATCAAAGTCCCCAAGTGCCCTTGAAACAGCAAGGGAGCCATTCACACGCTGAATCATTACGGAGCCGCCTGCATTCTGGATCCGCTCCTTCTCCAGCGGGTTACTTGGTTTGTGATCCTGTGTGAAGAAGTGAACCTTCCTGTTTCGACACAGCAAGCCTCTCGAGTCTCCACAGTTGATGAAGTACGTGTGTTGGGGGGAAATCATGACACCCACAGCTGTTGACCCACTTCTGTCTGCGCCATGCTTCTTCTCAGAGATGACTCTCATGTGTTCATCAATTTGCAGAAAACCTGTTCTGATGCCGCTCTTTACACTTTCCACAGATGGTGGCCCATCTGGCCCTTTAAAATCCTGGTTGCTCGTGATGTGATCTAATAAATGCTCACAGCAGTACTTGGCAACCTGGGATCCAGCGTGCCCATCATAGACAGCAAAAAAGGACCATCCATCAAGTCCATTTGGCAAACCAATCACAGCCGTGTGCGCATCCTCCATTTCCACGCGCCAGCCCTGCATACTGCTCAGACCGTATCGCAGCCCATTCCCCTGCCCCTGGGCGTTATGCTTCTCCATCTTTGGCTTGTCTAAAAATGCTCCCATGGTGACCTTCCTTCAGTTCAAAAAAAAAAAAAAAAAAAAAAGGATTATTAAGATATTTCTTAAGTGTCTTGTTTAAAAATCCTGTTGGAAGATATTAAATAATGGTACAAGTAATGTTAAGATGCCCAAAATACACAGCTATAAAGCTGAATTTTCTGTGTCTCCAGTCAAATTTGCATTGCTTTCATCTAATTTAAACAAGGACACTACTACTAGCTGAACTGCACTTTTCATATTTTTGTATTTTCAGCTGTTTTACTTGAAAAATTTATGTTCACTGCCATTCATGGTTCTGACAAAAGCCTCTAATAGAACTATGTATAAAACCAGTTTCAAAGAGGACTTGTTAAGTGGCACACATCTGAATGGCTGCTCCCTGCAACTACTGAGCCATGAAAGAGTTCAATGTTTCCAGGACACTGGCATTCCCTAGATCCCTACCTGCTGGCCACAAATTCCTGCTAACACTGCTTTTCTGGTAGTGATGGGGAAATGAAAGCAAACTGATTAGGTTGTTGTTTTTTTGGGTTTTTTTTTCCCCACAAAGAGGGGTTTCAGGGTTTTTTGGGTTCAGTTGTTACTTGGCTTTTTTTTAACAAATAAATTGTAAGAATGACCAAGAGGATGCCAGAGTCTGCATAAAGGAAAAAAGCAACACTGGATAAACTAGCAGCAGGACTGGGAAGGAACAGAGCAGCTGTCCCTTTAGGCAGCAGCAAGCCATTAGTTTGGCTCAGCCATCTTGTGAAAGCTCATCCTTAGATTTTCGGTTAAATTACGCAGCAGCTTCTCAGATGTCTGTACTGCAGATTTACTTAAAACCCTCATGTATTCATGCTCTGCTGAAAGACAACTGCCCCTGACAAGTCTGAGGCAATCTATTTGGAAATAAAATCACATGTATTGTATACTCTTGTGTGAATCAAGATTCAAGCCAGACCCATACGCTGCACACCCTCTCCTCCTTGGGATGTGATGCAGCGAATATTCATGCTTAAGAGAATAAGTTATATTTGAGGGCAGTGTAAACTGACTGGTTCATCTTCATGGTTTTCACACCCTAACCATCCAACCCACCCTTCTAATCCACATTGCTTCATTTGTGCATTCATTATTAAAAAAATCGTACAAAATAGGTCACACATTTTACATACTTGCAAATTATGCCTTGGGAAGCATCAAAGAGTCTGCAAATCACTGTTGTACAATACAAAGTAATGGAACAAAACTAGGGACTTTTCTGTTTGAAGACTGTGGACAAAAATTAGCTGTGAAAAGAACCTCAGAAACAGATTTTACCTGAGGCCCCAACTAACAGCTGCACTAGCAGAAAAATCAGTACACCAGGGGTTTCAGAAATGTTTAGCTTGACCATGGAATATACTTGACCAGTTTTTTAAGTGACAACATCACGTTTTTATGACATGCTTTTACTGCAATACAGCACCAGCCATTAGTGACACCATATATCCAACAAAGCTCTTCACACTGTCTCTTCCAGCCACTGTCAACCTTTCTGAAACATCTGTGTTAAAATCAACAGTCAAGAAATGTTTATATTTGATCTCACCACAACAGTGATTCAAATGTGAGGCACGGAATGGTTATGCACTCTTTGGCTCACATGCTTTGCTAACAAAAACAAAACACATACTTCAGCTGTATGGGGATGGCAGCAGCGATTCCCCTCTGCTTCCCCTCACCCTAAACCCTGCTCTGGAGTCCTGTCTCTTCTCAAGTGAACACAAAATATTGATGCCCAAGCAAGCTGTAACTAACCAACAAAACAGAGTGTGCATCGTGTGTCTTGTGTCCCAAGCACATGCAGGAGGTTCACATTACTGCAGTTGCTAGGAAAAAAATACGACTTAAGACTTTTTTATCTTCACATGCAACTCTAGTGAAGTCAGAGTGATCAAAATAATTACAGAATGCTCCTATAAATCACATGGGTAATTATTTCGCTGAATAACACTTTTTATTCATTCTATGATAGGAGCAGAGTTTAACACTGAATGTTCTCTCTGTTGAGGAGATCATTAAACAGAATGCAGATATTCAACTTTTTCACCTTAATTTAGAGCTCAAAAAGCAGAAGCTGCCCTGGCAAATATACTTCTGTTAAGTATTTTACATTATTGCTGTATTTAAAATAAAACAGGAAAACATTAAGAGCAGGATACAGTTACACTGACCACAAACACTGTCGAAATCTGGACTAAAAAGGGTCATTTTTCTTCTAATCTCTCACACAACATTCAGAGCTGTGCTTTGTAAACTGTTTGTCCTGCTCAGTAGTTTATCATGTAAATTAGCTATACCCGAAGTTCTAACAACTACAGAACTGCCAGCACACCTTCTAAGTTAACAAATCACTCTCCACTGAAATACCAAACTTGCCTTATCCCTTCCCAGAAGGCAACCTGAAAGCTGGTGGTCTTTTAAGCTAAGCTTTATAGGTGAGATGTTCATCCAGTATTCTTCAGGGGTGAGAGCTGCCCACCATGGATGAGAATACAGTTGGGCAAAAGGAAAACTACAGTGTGGCCATGGAACAACTCCTTCAGAAACTGCCCCCAGCAGGAAGTAATCCCCCTCTGAAAAATGCAGTAACAGACTGCAGTTGTCTTCCCTGCCATACTCCAGTTAACCAGACTTTTACCAGAACAGCAGTCTAAACTTGCAGAATAGGCCAGGTTTTCAAAATCCTTACTGTATCTGCAGAAAAAGCATTGTTTACTTGTGGATAGGATGAATATGCCAGATCTTTAGTTTTTTTCCAGAATTCCAATTCTCATTCAGAAAAAATTCAGTTAAAACTGACCTACCTGTGAATTCTGATGAATTGAAGACTACCTGCTACTTCTCCCCCCATATCCTTCATGTGTAGTTAAAACCTGAAGAATTTCAAGAGCCTTAGCTATGAACAAAAAGAATCTTAGTTTTACAAGAAGGAATGGACACACACAGAGAAATGCTGATATAAGAAAGCCATGCCTCCTTCCTCTAAAAATACCTTTCAGACCTGTTTTTGAGTCCACATCTACGGAAATACCTTTGACACACCGGTGTCTACCTAAATTATGAGCACATTTGTCATTCTTTGATGAGGTGCTTTGTGCACTACAGTGACTGAGTTGGAATGACACCTTTGGTTAAGCACATAACTCTGTATGCAAATTTGATTAACCTATAGCAGTGCAAGTGCCCAAGTTACAGCATGACTTTGTTATGTAAAAACACAGACCCAGAACAGACTGCATGCAATGAGTGCAATACATAAAACAGACCCTGAACATGGCTTAACTCAGCCTCTCTTCATGTCTTTAGTCATCTTTCTTATGAGGAGCCCTCATTTTATTATCTTTATTCTCCAAATAATTTTACTCTCTTAATCCTGTCACACATTTGTACAATCATGCCAGAAAACTGCAGTCTCATGGCAGGAGACAGAACCAGTCCTCTACCCTGGAAGCCTCAACTTTTGGGATGCTTGAACGATGCACATATGTACTGAAGGATTCTTCCTATTAAAGGCAAAGTAAGAGAAAAGGCACTTTAATCATGAAGTTTAGTGGCAAACACACACCACCTTTTTTTTTTCCTTTAAAGCAGGACCATTCTGAGCAGTACTGTAAGGGTGGTGCCTCGTAAAAAGGTCAGAGGTGCAACATTTTCTTCATAAATGGTGATTCTCACACATCATCTGGTGCTACAACTGCACAGCCATCAGCAAAGCAAGCTTCAATTTTAATCTAAGATGATTCTTGGATCATCATTTCCAAATCAGTGACTTCCATTAGTTTTAGGTCCTAAAAGAGCTTTCTGCAGTAGAAGTTCCTGGATTTTGGCTCTGAAGAACAGAGAGGCATCTAAACAAAACTAGATGTGAAAATGGACCCCTTTGAATAGAAATGAATGTGCAGGGGGTGCATCTCTGCATCTACAAGTGCATTTTAACCATGATTTCTGAAGCACTGATTTTGTGGAGGTCAAACTGAAGGACAGCCTCTCCAAGTGCACAGAAAACTCAAGTTGCAGTTTGTAGACAGAAAAGTAAGAATACTGTACACAGCCTAGAAAAATCAACACAAATAACAAGGTCTCGGATAAAACACAAGAGTGCCAAAATCCAAAGGACTGCAGCATTAGAAACAAAACTGAAATAATGAATGGAGCATGCCAAAGAGTCAGTAGCTAAACTCCTTGAAAGTAGATGCAACTGGAGAACAGAGTGGCAAAGAAAAAGGAGGGTAATTAGTATACCAGGCCATGGACAACCACGGACAACCACAGATACATCACTGGAATGCATGAAATCTCTTTGCCCCTTCATTTGTTCCTCAAATTGTGCTATCCAGGCAGCACAACAGTAATGCTTTCTGCTACACAGGAAAAAAAAATTTACTGGTTTGATATTTGCTTGTTCATTTGCCTGAAGATTCAAATGAGGATAAGCCCTAAATTGTTCCCAAAGGACAGTTAATGCAGCTTCATATACCCCCACAGAAATACAAATTTATTTTCCCAAGGAATTTGGACAAGGATTTAATCGTTTTGTCCCAGAAATCTAACCACCCCCATCTGAAACTTTCACTTGAACAATATGTAAATTAATAATCCTTTTTAAACAATGTTCAAGCTGTATTCCTTCCACTAGGATAAGCTGCTTACATGAACCACACTGAAGTCACAGGCACTTGTTCTAACTAAGCTGAGAAATACCCCCACACTCCAATTTCCTGGAACAATTCTCTCAGTGACACTACACCCTGTGTGTTGTAATGAGGACCACAGAGAAAGATTACAACCTTTACTTTGAACTACAGGACACAGAGCAAGTCACCAAATTATACAGACTGCTACTGACTAGAAAAAGGGCATTTGTTCACTTCAACTCCAGACCGATCCACAGTACTTTTTCCCTCTGCCTTAAGCAGGCTGGATGCAGTAGCAGACAGCATGTAATTGTGCAAACGTGGAAACATTTTCAGAAGTTACAGCCTGCTGAATGAAAAGCTGACAGTACATACTGGATGCCCCAAATCAATTAATTTTAACAAACAACATGTCAGAGAACATCCCAGGGATCGGAAGAATGACTAAAATAAAACAGAACACGCAGATGAGGAGACATAATTACACCACAGTCATGGACTGAATGAAGTCATGAAGAAGCTTCTTGCCAATGAAACTATTTAAAAACTATTGGAGGCTATATGACTGAGTTCTGGCACTCACAGTTCGAAACATCAATAAAACACCAAAAAATTACAGTTGATGTTTCTGAATGTGTACTTTCAGACACAGGAATACATGGCAGCTAGGAGACATGAACCATTTATGTAAAAGAAGTAAAAGAAATAAAATACAGAACTGGGGCTATTTCAATAAACAGACTAGCCCACCATTTGCCCACTAGAACATTTGTTTCTTGGGTATACAACTGTAGTCTGTGTTCTGCTTCAGTAAGACAACTGCAAAAGGAAGAACATAAACTACCCATATGTGTAAGAAAATTTCTAGTAACATTAAGAACTTAAGGTTTAGAACAGATGTAGGAAGTATGGCTTGTGGCAGACTAAAAAAAATAATAAAACAAAAACCAAAACAACAGAGGAAGCAAGTTAATAGCTCTGTGTGTATGAAAGAAACTACGAACTGTTCCAAATTTCCCCAACTTACCCTCCCCCTCTCCCAGTAATCAATATGCAACAGTGATGGCTATTACAACTTCACAGCACAGCAGAAAATACTAAACCACTGCACCTCTGATACAAACACCTGTGAGCTCTGACCTCTTGATAGCTGGTGCACAGGCACTGCCATTTCACTGAGCTAAGTTGTTTGGAGAGTTGTTTTTTTTAAACATAACTTCTGCTTAAAATCCCCTTTCCTTGCAAGGAGCTGACAGCCTTTCCAAATGCCTCCCTGTACTAAGCAGCAAAATATTTTATCCCACGTGGTGTGTATGGCAGGGCAGGTAGGATTTAGGAGAGGATTATTAAAGCCTTCTGGAACACAGAAGGTAACCATTTCTAAGTTAACACCCTCCCTCCAACAACATGTTTCAGCTTCTTCTTAAAACATTATTTTCTGCTCCTACCTACCTTTCCTGCAGACAACTAAACCTGTTCCAAGGTTAAATGAGAAGCTTCTCAATATGAGTGTATTTTGGCTGAGGTTCAAACTCTCTCCAGCAGAGACACGTGTAATCTGATTTTTGCAAAAGGAAGCCCTGGACATTGAAATAGATAATTCACCTCTAACAAATTGTTCCTTCAGAAGTTTGAAAGATGGTGATGTCGTTTCAAGAATTCTTTATGGAGTTAATTTTGCAATCTGGTCAGTTATGGAAAAAACTAAGTTCTTTCCAGAATCTCCAAGACCACTGCTGGGAATGAAAAATCACTACACTGATTCTGAAAGGAAATACAACTTGCATCCATGAGTGCCAGTCACTCATCAGGATCCTAACATGACTGGCACCCTCAGAACACGATTAAGTGAGTATTTCTTGGCCCAGACAGAATTCTTGCTTATTTCTAAATATCTGCTTTACAAATTAAAAGTGGGAAGGCGCAAGAGAAAAAAACACAGCAGCATCAAAGTATGAGCAGCTCAATTTCTATGAAAAACTATGTAGACAACCAAAATGGCACTAACAAGAACTATGAAAATCAATGAGGTAGCTCTGCATAAATTCATGTGCTGCTGTCTGAACAGCATGAGAATGAAAACGCCAAGGTCCTTGCTTGAAAGCATTAATAAGCAGAAAACATGTCCATGCTGCTGCTGAGTTCAGCACCTTTCTGGTTATACTTCATTTTCCAAAGATTTCTTACTCAGAAGTGTTGGAAGATAAACAAAAGACACCCATTTTAGACAAAAAGCTTAGACAACTGCTTTGTTAACAGCGCAGAAATTCCTGCAGGCTCCAGCCAAAATTCAGAGCCCCACTGAAACAACAGAAAACAAGAACTGGAAGATCCAAGGAAGCTGCAGTCTGTGTAGACAGAATTCGAGAGAAAGAAAGGCCTTGCTTCAGTTTATATATCAATGAGATGCAGTAAGACTCAAATTTTTTGAAAGAGCAAGGCAAACAAATGAATTCAAGGATTCCAACCAAGCTGCTCATGACAGAAGGAGTACACAGTGCTACACAGCCATTCCAACAGAACTCCACACAGGAACAGTTTCACCACAAAGAAAACATGGGTGAAATGGAAACAGAAAGAGACAGCCCAGAAGAATGGAGCTATAGTAAGTCATAAAAGTTGAATTACAATTTTTTCCAGTATTTGCAATACCACGAGTGCTCTGCCACTGTCATTTCTCATCACAGCAGATCATTTCCCCACTCCTAAACACTGTGGGCCTAACTGAAAATTCCTACTTGAGTACCAGCCACTCAGAGTGCAAGAATTTAACAAATTTGAACATATCAAATTATTCAAATAATAGCTAAAATTCTCCTTTTCTCTAAATTTCTTTTTTTTTTTTTTTGATCTCTTATTTACAGCTTGAAGCCTCAATATCTTCATTCACTCTCAATTTTACCAATCAAACAATACCTGCCACAAAAAAAGTTAAAAGATTCACAGAGGAATGTTTTTTTTAGAGGAAGGCTCACGTAATTCCACTGCCATTTCTGTGTCAAAGGAAAAAAAAACAAAGCATTTACTTTTTTTGATCAAGTTCAACTAAATCTATTCAGAAAAATCAAGACAATTGGGGAGTCCTAGCCCATCCTGCCCCTACCCAAAAGAGTGAAGATACTGGGTAAAGAGTCTCTAGACCAGAATGGGTTTTGTCCATGACTGTTCGGGTTCTTTAAACGCACCTGAAGTCAAGCTACTGCCAATTTGTCTTTGTCAGTGTTTTAGCTAAGTGTTAAAATAAACCAGGAAAAAGATGCTCCATGGAAAAAGGTCCCCAAAGGGATTATTCACTGAAATTCCAAAAACAAATAACAATTTGTTATTTGTTATCTATATAAGCTCGAATAACAATAACTTTAAAATCAACAAAACAGCAACTGTATTGACTGAACTATTCCTGAAATATGGGGAAAAAATTATACTCACACAGTCACTCTCAGTTCAGGAAACTGCCATTTTTTTTACAGTTGATATTGTTTGTTGCCTGTGGCAATGTGTACAAATTCTTACAGAACTCCACCATCCTTCTGTTGTATGGTTTCACTGATAACCTCACCACAAACATCTTAACAATTTAGTTAATACAGTCCTAAATAGTTCAAGAAAACTGAACACATGGAATCATTCCTCTATCTACTCCTTAATTTCTCCTCTCTGTGTTTCTAGTTGCTCACCAATGTCACTGCTCCTTTTAAAAACTAACTATTTAAAGCTTTCAAACTTCATATCTTCCTAACTTCAACAAGAAGCACCAGCCAACCGTTTATGGTTTGTCTTATGAGCAATTTATTTTAACAATATGGCTGAATGAAACCCAAGGGAAAATAAAGTTTATACAGATAGAGCTTGGGAGTAAAATAAAAATAAACTACTTGGAGAAAACACAACCAGTATGCGTGTGCCCAATAATTAGAAGATGATGTCTGCATGGAGGCCCCAAAACTTCCTGTTTAGTCAAGCACTCAATATTATGAAATAATACATAAGCAATTTCCCAGACCCTTCACTTTGCATGAAAACATTTGTGGGGTTCTAATCTCAGCAACATTAACACTATTCTGGTGAGGATATAGGAAAAGCAGCATACAGGAGAGACTTGAAACCTGATGACTACACACGGGAATAAAATGGCAATAAAATAGGAAATGTTCTGAAGTTACAGCTGGAACCTGGCTTTGCTTGCAAGGAAATGACATCAGAACTATGCCAGAAGCACATTAAGACCTGGAAGTTAAATCCTCAAAGCTTAGGAAAAGCTGGAGTTCGCTCATTTGTACACACACAGAGCTTTTATTTACAAAGCTACTTTGCCCTCACGTCCCCAGCATTCCTATCTCATTAAAAGAACAAGGACAGAGGATGACTGCTGCAATAAAATAGATTTTTTCGCCCAAGACTACATAAAAATATAAAAAAGAAACCAATCAAAACCACACAACCCTCGTTCTTAGCCTTTTATACAGACAGAAGCTTTCAGGACAGAAGGCTTTCCTCTGAGGGCACACTGATTGCCAAGTTCACTTCTATCACTACCAGCAGAGAGGTGATTTGCCCATGATAAACAAGGCAGTAAAGGTGCTCCTCTCACTCCAAACCAGAGTTCATGACAGCTCTGAACATTCTGGTTACTTAATGAGGACATTGACAAATTCACCTGTTCTTCAAAAATCAAGCAGTGCTATTGCCAGCATTTCCTAAGCTTATAGGGCCTTGCTCTGCAGCCTCAGAATGGTTTTTTACAGAGAGCAGCAGCAGTTGATTTTTAACAAGGGTCTGTCCAAATACTTACTGTAATTGACTGAGGGAACTAGAAAATTATTTACTGACAGCAACTGATTCTTTCTTCATTAAATTTTCCTACAATTTAATGCTAGCTGCTTAACCGCCCACATTTTTCCACATTCTGCACTCCTTTCCAAAGGCTGGGTTTTACTTAACAGCTGGAGAATTCCTTAAACTCATCTCCAAACATAAAGAGCTCAGGCACAGTTTACACAGTTTTCGTGGCTACTGCATTTTAGAGCATTTCCAAGGAAAAAATACCACAGAACTCAATAGACAAATAGCTATGATACATGGGCAAGAAGAATACAGGCTACCACTTGAATTTCAGATGACAAGGACAGTTGGCAGTAAAAATGAATTGCACACACAGATACAGAAAATCCTTTAAGTTACAGCTGAGACCCAAACCAGAGAGCACATTTCATTCTCTAGGTCACAATCCAGCAAGGCACTGAAGATGAGAGCAACATCACAAAGCTGAGTAGTCCCACATAATTCAGCTGCACGTGGCGTATCACCACAAGCACACTGAAGTGCTTTGCTTTATTTAAACTGCAGCTATCAAAATACAAGTCATGTTACACTTGAGTTTGTTTGGTTTGTAAATTATTATCTTAGAAGACTTTAGATACCTTTTTATCTACTAAAATATTGTAACTTTTGAGAACTAACCTGTTAGCAATGAAGAGATTAATGTACTTTTTCTTCTCTCTGTAAACTGCATTTCTCTACATTTCAATATTGAAACATGGTTAGCCAGTTTTGCTTTTTCCTTGGTAGCACAATTAGATGCTCTTTTGATACATATAGATGTCTACTGCTATAAAGTTTACACTCTAAACAGTAGAAGTGTACTTCGTTGGAACTGTCAGTGAAAGAAGTTTTTATTCTGTTATTTTAGTCACATATAAACACCTTTTGAGAAGAGCTGTTAAAAAAATCTGAGCAACTGTTTCATGTATTTATAAACACACTCTGCTCTGTAGACTCCAACAGGCAGCTGAAATATCCATTAGTGAATTGTACTGGTATTTGTGTTTAAACACAAACAAAATAAATAAGAAAAAAGATAGCAACTTGACAGAAATCTGTAACTCAGTATGTGGTTTAACACAGCCCAGAGTTTAGCACACAAATACAAAAAAACAGACCTTGCAGGAGTAGCTTAACACCCAGTGGTTACTGCCTCTACCCAGGAACAAAAATCAGCCTATTCACTCCTGTGGTATCACCCTTGCTTTCTCCTCCTGCCCTGATTACAATTCCCTTGGCCTAAACATTCTTCCCAGTCTTAAGAGTCAAGTGATTTACTCTAGAAATATTAAATCTTATTAAATGCTAAATTGTTCCTTCACAGACAGAGAGCAACATAAAGAAGCTCCAAGCAGAAGACGTTATCTCAACTGTGATCTGCACCACATCATGGCTCAAATATATGAATCCTCTTTAAAAATATTTGTTAGCACTGGTGAATGGAATGTACATAAAATGCCATCAAATGTACATTTATGCACATTCCCTGGATCTTCTAAATATCCTAAGAACACTGTCATTTTTTCAGGGATTACATATTGTATACACAGACTTGATACTTTGCATTTGCCATTCATTCAACGAAGAGGATTGTAGTTAAGCATGTGTAAATGTTACAGAGTTTATTTCTTATCCTAGTATTCTAAACTGAAATTTGGATCATATGATTAAAACTACAGAGAACAGTAAGAGTTCAGCAATCAAGTATTATCCAAAAAGAGATTAATTTCCAAAAGAACAAATGAGACTACAAGTTGTATCATTTAGAAAGAAACAGATGACACATCAATTTTTTAAAATAAAAAAAACCTAAAAGTCAAGTACAATTTATGAGAAAAGAGGAGCAAAAATTACAAAGGTCCACATGCTATAGTAAGAATAAATGCAGTTTGGCTCAGGTTTAACTATGATAAACCACTATTGTCTTGACATGAAATATTACAACTATTCAAGTCTTTAAAATGTCTCTGGTTTGCAGAGGTAAAATGAAAACAGTTATTTCACAGTACTTCCCATTCTAAAACTTATTTATTAGCACAACCTGCATCATTCCATCACCTAATTGCAATGCCCTTCTGCTTAGCCAATTACATAAGTATTTTGTAGATCAGAATTGACCTGAACACATAAAAATTAAGCCAATAACAATGTCAACATTTTAGTACGAAATATGCTATTCTTAAATTATTTATATTTAGGTCATCTTGTAAAAGCAGCTGCTTTAGATTCCCTAGTTCCACTAAAAACAAAAAGTGCAATAAGATTTCTTATTGACAGCTGCATTCAAAAACATACCAGTTACATAAGTTTGCAAATTATACTGTGCCAGAGTTAAATATCTAAGCATTTTAACGACAGTTTTAAAAATGCTATCTCAGCAAGAATGACTCAACTCCACTGTATAAGCTGCACTCCAGATAAGAAGCAACCAGCTCGATTTTACAGAAAAAAAAAAAAAAAAAAAAAAAAAAAAAAAAAAAAAAAAAAAACAACCAACTTTTTAGCATTCTGCTTTAATTCAAATTGCTCCGAGTTCTGCTTGTTTGGACCTGCAAGCTTTGGCATTTCCATCTCTCCTCACTTTCAACAAAAGTATCCCCACCATACCTAGAGACAGTTATGGAAATACTTGGAAAACAGGAATAGTTTTCTACTGTACCTCCAGGGGAGAGATTTACCTGACAACCACCAAGCAGAGGAGTAGACCTGTAAACCAGACTGGGCCTTGCTTGCATATGAGCAGAGCAGGGCTATGCCAGAGGAGAGCGAGAGGACAGACAAACTCTCCCCATGTTCATCCGAGGATTTTAACAAAGATCTCTGTGAGGAAAACATTAATAACTGGCACGATGCATCAGCAAGTCTTTCAGCCCAGTCTCATATGCAAAAAGGAGACCCAGAAAGGCCTGGGAGTGAAAACTTTAGGAGCAGCTAATGCTGGAGCACCAATCCAAGCTGTTATCCTTTAACACCTTCCCTTTGAACACCGCTGTGATTGGATAAGTAGAGTGCAAAACTTCCCTGGCCCACGTTTTCTCTGATGTTATTCACAGAAGAAACTATGAATAGCAACAGATGGGAAGCTATCAGAGAAGAAATGTGGCTAGAAATTGCACAATTCTTGGTCGTTTGGCAACTCAGGGTCCTGAGTAACAGTAGCCATCCAGCCTTAATTCCACCAGTACTTTACAAAACCTGCTTCAGCCACCTAATCACTGAAACAGCTCAGGAAAGTGCTACAAGAGCTCATATTTGGAAATTCATTTCCTAGAATCACAAGAGTTAGAACTACTACTTCATAAATTGATTCTGCTTACTCTGGTGCTAAATATCACAATCTAAGGAAAACATATCACCTACCTTCTTTCCAGCTACTGCTCTCGTGATCTAAAACTGTCTTCTCTGCTTAACAAAATAAAAAAAAAATTTCCTTCGCATGAAATACCTTAAGGACCCTAAACTTTAAGGTAACCACAGAGGCCACCCCAGTGCACAGCACTTTTCCATTTGACAGAAGACAGCAAAAAATAGACATCCAAAAAATTTAGTTTTTCCCAAGTGCTACCGTAAACTTAAACATTAGTTCTGTACCCACAAAATTTTGCCATCCACATGGCAACACTAAGAAATATCTTAATCGTACCAAATAAATACAAATACATATCAAACAGATGTCTGCAAAATTCTCAATTCTCCTGAAACTGTCAACCTCTAGCTGTCGTATCACAGCTACCAGAATACAATCTAATGTACCAAAAAGGTTAGACCTATGCTCGGAACCTCTGGCATTTCACACGCAAGCCCAATTACCCAGCACATCACCGCACAACTTTCTCACCGAGGACAGCATTTTCTTCCAGGGACTTTTACCACGCACGCCGTGACAGATCACAGATCGTCAGCGCAACCTTTGCTCACGACATTGTTTTCAAAGGCACCGAAATCTCTCACAAACTTTAAACGCCCGAAAGGCGTTGGCGAGGGAAAGCCGCCCGCTCATCACAATGTCACTATTTGGGGAGCGCTTGATGCTCCGACCCTCGCCAGGGTGGGGTGCTTTATAAATAGATGCGTGTTGTTGTTTTTTTCTTTTTTTTTCCGTTTTTTTTTTTTTCTAGTCAGTGCCGTGCCCCGAGCGTTAGGGTGGCGATGGGAGAGGAGGCTGTTTATAGCCTTTATTAAATGAACTCTGGGCGAGGAAAGGAGGGGGCAGGGAGAAAGGGAAAGCTGCTGCTTCTACCTGAGCCAGGCCCAGCCCCCGCTGCTCACCCTCCTCCCGCCGTGCCCGGGGGGCTGCGGGGACACCCCCACCCTCAGCAGCCGCCTGCAATGCGGGGGGCTCCCGGCAGCGGCATACCGGCGGGATCGCTCCCCCCTTCCCCTTCCCCATCCATCTCCCTCCCGCCCGACCCGCTCCCAGCTGTGCCGCCGGGGATGGCGCCGAGCTCCCGCGCTCCGCCGCCCCCGGTTGTTTACAGGCCCCGGGGCCCCGCAGCGCCCCGGCCCCGCCGCCCCCTCACCCCGCC
>VZRH01002834.1:375124-419714 GCA_013397555.1 Urocynchramus pylzowi | reverse complement strand
GGAAAAAAAAAAAAAACCCAGCAGCACCCCGGCAGGGTACCCGGATGTCGGACGGAGCAGGGCCGTTACGGGTATTACATCACCCTCCGCCCCGGGTCCCGCGCCGCGCCGCGCGGGGCGGTGACGTCATCGGCCCCGCCCCTGGCCCTGAGGGGGAGAGGCTGGCGCGAGAGCGGGGCGCGTGCTCCCCGTCCCGATCCAAATCGCGGTCGCCATCCGGATCTCGATCCACATCCCTGTCCCGGTCCTGTTCCGATTCCAATCCGGATCCCGGTCCCGGTGCGGTGGCGGCAGCAGCTCAGCCCACCTGAGGACGATGGAGCGCACAGCGGGTCCCGAGGCGCTGGGCTGGGATCAGCCTCGTCTCCCCGAATCACAGAATCATTTAGGTTGGAAAAGATCGCTGGGATCATCGAGTCCAACACCACCGTGTCAACCAGACCATGGCACTGAGTGCCATGTCCAGTCGTTCCCTAAACACCTCCAGGGACGGTGATTCCATCGCCTCCCGTTCCAATGTCTAATCACCCTTTATGTGAAGAAATCTCTCCTGCTGTCCGGCCTGGACACAGCCCGTGGCTCTGCCCTCTGCTCCTGAGGGACTCCTCGCCTGAATCGGAGCCCGCAGGATTTCCCGCTGGAAGCACCACCGCAGCGGATTACCAGTAATGAACGCGTAATGGGCTCAATAATCCCACGGGTTTCAGCCCCCTTTGATGAAGGCTGGCCTGTGGACAAAAGACATGGGAGTGTGCTCATGAAGCGACTCCCCCATCAGCCTGCGGGGAGCAAACTGAGAGGAGAAGCTTTTAGACAAACCTCTCTTTTGTCTCAAGGAGGGGAGGAGGATGCTCAAGGAGGCTGCGATGGGAGGGGGGTGATTCTGGGAGGAATGGCTGATGCCAGCAAGCCAGCGTCAAACCTTGTGGCTGGGGGTCTCTGAGGTGGAGTGGGTGCCAGGAGGAGGGAGGATTAGGAATGCAAGGTAGCTCTGAGGATGTGAAGAAGGGATTGAATACAGAGGGAGAGATGCTGAGGACTGGGAAAGGTGAAGTGGGTGCTTGGCAAGGTTGTCTAGGTAGTTTCCATCTTGAACAGTAATCGCAGCAAACAGCCATATGTTAATGGCTTTAAATTGAGAGTAGTTTTAGATTGGAAATTATGAAGAAATTCTTCCCTGTGAGGGTGGTGAGGCCCTCGCAGAGGTTGCCCACAGCTGTGGCTGCTCCATCCCTGCAAGTGTCCCAGACCAGGTTGGATGGGGCTTGAAGCACCCTGGTGTAGAGGAAGGTGTCCCTGCTCATGGCAGAGGTTGGAACTGGATGGTCTTTAAGGTCCTTTCCAAATCAAAGCATTCCCTAAACTGAATGTTTGGAGAGGCCTCCAATAGCAGGTTATGTTCCCACTGTCCACAACCATTAGTGCAGTTCATCAGTGACTCAGGGCAATTTACCAAACCCTGCTGGAGGGAGCTTAAAGAGCTGTGAAAAATACAACAAAACCTCATGATCTCTGGCTTTCCTGTGGTAGATGCACTGACCATGTTTTGGTACAATTGTAGAATCTCTATTTCCTGTTTCTGCCTGTGGCTGGATGGAATGTTTGGACCCAGTCTCCTTGTATTCATCCTAATCGTGATCCTTATCACGAAACTGAGCACTGCTCAGTCCTGCTCAATGTTCTGGTAACTATTAAGGTCCTTTAGTTTAGAAATTTCAGGCCTTTGTAGTTAAAAGCAGTAAAATTTGTTGGTGGAAGCAGAGCTTTAGAGACATTTAAATGCAAGCCCTAACCCTTCCCTTCCCAACATCACAGAATTGTTCCTGCAGGCATGTGCCATGTTTCTTTGCCTTCTCCATTTAAAAATAAATCTAATTTTTCACCCCCCTTTTCCACTTTAATAAAGCTCTCCTAGCCCTTCAAATTATATGCAATCATGGATTTCATTTAGATTTCATGTTACCACCATCCGTGTTTTGAGTGCATTTTTTAAAAATAAAACTGAATGAAAACAGGGCTCTGTATCTTTTTGGTGATGCCCTCATTTTAAGCTGCAAGAATAATATGACAGCAGAGAGTTTGCTGCTCTCATTTGCTATTTATACATTTTTTAGGGGAAATAGGACTAAGTGAAATTACTACAATATTTTCTTAGAGTATAACTTTTATTTAGCTCCCTAGATTTGCTTGGCCTGTTGCACTGACAATGGTAATAAATATTTACAAGAAATTCAAGCATCACTTTTAATTAGGATAAAACAGCTGTGTCTATAATATCCCTCTACTAAATGTATTAGTAGTTGATAAGATTGCATCTCCCAGAGTACAACTATTTATTTTCTCTTTAGCTGTACATCAAGTTTTGATGCAGCTGGCTGGGACCTGTAGTCACCACAATCATTAGCACCACAGTAACAAAAACCATTGTGAAACTCAACTCTATCATAAATCATTTATGAGTTATTGAGAAGAATCATATTTCACTGTTTGGAACACGAAAATTCTTTTAGCATTACAGTCATATTTAAAATGATATGCTGCTCCCCAGCCTATTTTAGAAAATATTATTTTGGACAATTTTAATTCTGTTTCCTGTTACAGCATTTTAAAAGTGTTTAGATGGATGGTAATTGCCAAGAGTATTTCTAAAAAAAAAAATATAAACCCCTGTGTATCTAAATAAACAGCTTTTTTGTCACCAATGCACACTCAGTTATTGCAGGCAGGAGGATGACTTTGTCCTGTCTATTCATTAAAACTCAATTTAGAAAATTCCACACTTAGCCTGATGAAGCTGTTCCCATTGACATCATTTCCCATAAAAAGAGAAAATGGGGCCACAGTTGCTACTGGGATCACATGGCAATTTAACTGCACTTTGGAACCAGCTTCCATTGCAGGGGCCATATTCTGTCCAGCCTGCTGTAATCTCTGCATGCTGTATTGCCCAACACCTCTTTTAACTCTTCCTGGTTTAATACCAGTGATTAAACTTCTTTTATTGTAAGGTATATCGTGAAGTATCACAGTTTTCTCTGTGTTTGCCTCAAACAGGGACTTTTAATACCAATATCACAGAATCACAGGATCACAGGATCACAGAATAGTCAGGTTGGAAAGAACCTCTGGAGCTCACCCAGTCCAACCCCCTGCCAAGACAGGGTCACCTGGAGCAGTGACACAGGAATGCATCCAGGTGGGTTGGAGTGTCTCCAGAGAGGGACACTCCACAACCTTCCTGGGCAGCTTGTTCCAGTGCTCTGCCACTGTCAACATGAGAAGTTCTTCCTGGTGTGGTGGTGAGCCTTGTTGTGTTTTAGTTCATGGTCTTTTCTCCTCATCCTGTCTCTGAGCACCACAAAAAGAATTTGGTACCATCCTCATGGCATCCTCCTTTTTAGTCTCCTCTGGATTAAACAGGCCCAGCTCCCTCATCTCCCCTCATAAGAGGGATGCTCCAGATTCTTGATCATCTTTGTGGCCTCTGCTGGACCCACTCTAACAGCTCTTTGTCTTTCTTGAAATGAGGAGACCAGAACTGAACACGGGGCTCCACATGTGGCCTCATTAAGGCAGAGTAGAGGTGGAGGATCACTGTTGTATCTGTGAACTGTTGTATTGCACCATTTAGATTTCTTGACTTCTCAGAGAAAAAACCTGAACTTCTCTCATCTGAAACCTTGGTTTCAGCTTCCCTTACTTACTGTCCCTGTTCCCCCTCTCTTTTATGGTCTGCCATCAATATGTGATGTAGGTGGGAAATAATACATTTCAAGTTACTCTGCAGCCTAAAAAGTTGGTAAACTGTGGGGTTTTGTTTGGAAAAGGATTTGCATCACCTGGTAATACTCATCTACATACTAGATGTATAATCAAGCTGTTGTCCAGGTTGCCTTGGTTTGGTGGAAGGAGACAGGTGATCATTACTGTCATGTTTTTGCCAGTGCAGGAGCAGGTTGGGTGAGTCCTTTGAAGGTGACTTTTTTCTCTTCTGTAGTTTCTGTGAGTTCAGAAGAAGCTGAGATGACTACTTAGACTAGATCCTTAATTTTTAGATAGCTAAAATTAATTCTTTACCTTTGACCTTAGAGATGCTTAGAGGTTATCTACAGAAATCTTCATATTAATGATATGTGTGACCTGAAATAGTGGGATGTTGCCATAACTTCATGTTTGGCTTGAGAAGTATTGATGCCCTGCCCCATCCCTTCTCCAGGGGCCTGCAGCTATTTTTGGAATGCCAAAGGCAGATGGATGATTGTCCTGCAGGCTTTCCATCTCCCTGGTGCTATTCCTGCAGCACCCTGGTGTGATGGCACCCGTAGGGATCTGCTCAGGCAGCTGAGCCTTTGGGAGCTCCACAAAATGCTGGCACTGAAGCGATGATTAATAATCACATGATGTTTAAATCATCAAAAGCACACACCTAGGGTGTATCCTGCATCCAACCTGAACTTATCTGAAGGATGTCACAAAGATTTTGGTTATTGCATACAAACATCCTGCATTCCTGAAATGCAGTACTTTTGATTTAATTCCCTTTCTGCTGGACTCTTGAAAAGTGCTTCCCAACCTGCCATACTTTATTGCCTCTGAGACCAGATCCACGCTCTGCTGATCACTTTTAAAAACAACAGTTATGACCTCATTGAAAAACCAAATGCTGGTAATTTTCAAACTACAAAATTAGGTACAAAATCATTAGGGCATCACAATGTGGTTTTCTTATTTTTGCTGTAAGAGAAAGCAAGTGATGCTCAGTCATGAGTTTTATTTTTCCAGGGAGAATTTGCTGATGGAAGTAACCTATAATTCAAGAAAATCAGCAAAAGCAAAGTACAGTAAAGACCAATATATCAACAGAAGCAAAATTCTTCTATGCTGAAAATTAATATAAAATATATTTAATATAGAAACACTATAAAAATACAAAGCTTGTAAAAATAAGCAGAATAAAAATATAAAGCATAATAAATATAAGCATAATACAAGATAAAGCATATAAAATACAAGCATATAAAATATATATTATAAATTAATAAAAAATTAAAAGGAGAATTATTTACCATTAATGTAAATTAGTATATAAAAACATTATTAATATTCTAAAATATTGGGGAAGGGTAATCCCTCCTATTTTTCTCTTTTTTTTTAATAGGAAATATGGGCAAAGCATGGCGTCTCCCAATTTCTTCAAAAGCCCAAAGGTGACAAAACTCCAGGCAGCTCAGGAGGAGAAATGCAGTTTATCAAGGTTTTCAGAGCTCATCTGCAAAGCACCTGCATTTCACATGGTTCCTTCTATCTGTAGAAAAATGTCACCAAAGACCCAGTGGCTAGGAAAATTTGCTTTTCCTGTGACATGGGGACATTAAAAAAGAATGTCAACATAGTCTACAGGAATTTTAAAGAAAATGAAAAATGTGGGGAAAGAAGAAAAACATTTAAACAGTGGTTTTTTCCCCCTCCCTTTAGAATCTCTGCTGCCTTGGTAGTTGAAATGGAAAAGTCTTGCTGGAAAGCCTGCGTGTCCTGAAGTTGTTGTGGAAAAAGGGACAAAATAACCACGTTTGATGTCTGAAGAAGTGCTGGCATGGCTTGGCTGGCTGTGCCAATTCATTTTGGCCCCTGTCCCTGAGCTCTCCACCAGTTTCTCAGCAGCACAATGCATATGGTCTCTTTGGGACCATCTGTGCTTCTCCGCAGCACAGAAACCATCAATCAGCTTAAAGCCATGTTAGAAGACAACATAAGTTGATTTGAAGTATTTAAAAGGCTGGGGCAGATTAGTACACACCAGGGCTCCAATAGGGATACCTTCCACAGTTCTTGCCAGCATGGAGGGGTACACTTCATTTATCTTCATCACTGGACACCAAGAAATGCCTATGTCTTGGTATTCAAATTCTCTAAGTCTGATTCTCTTGACAAGATCTTCTTTTGCTACAAGGCAAGCTGTGGAGAACACCCAGAATATTTTATCAGCCCGGTTTTCGCCTATTCTGTTCATTCGACGCTCTTCTCTTTTCAAAATGTGAGAGCACGTGGAAGTTGCTGGTTTTGTTTGCTCTTGGTCCGTGCAGGGAGGCCGCACCGTGTCCTCACTGGAGCCGGTGACAAAGCTGCCACTGACCTCGGCGTCGCAGGATCAATCCCCCAGTCATTAACGCGTTGTAAAAACCACTCTTAGCCAGCCAATTGTAATGGGCCTGCCCACAATTGCCGGTTGTTTAACCTAAGAATTAGCTTAGCAATCACAGCTGAAATTACATGAGAGACTGACGATGCGTAAGAATCCTTCGTCCTGAGTCATCAAGAGTCTTATGATGCTCTTAAGGGGTTTATGATTATTAACATCCCGGCAAAAGACTCTGAAATGTGGTAAAGACTGAAATTTCCAGATGTAAGGGAGATTAGTTTGGATGAAAGGATAAGATTTATATTCTATAAACTCCCTTTTTTTTTCACTTTTGTCTTACCAGTCCTTTTCTTCTTTCAATATGTAGTCATCTTCTTTGTACAACCACACACAACTTGTGCTTTTCTACGTTCATTCACATAAATGTGTTTAATCAGTTTTCTCTTTTAACAAGCTGTTAGCTGGGACACAGCTGAGCAGGTGAATTTTTTTGTGTCAATTAAACAGTTAAATTAAGCTAAAAGCAACATGTCCGAGTCAAATAACCAAGACAGGGAGATATTTAAAATCTAAACATTACTCAGTGTTGTGCAAAATAAGTTTTCTGCAGTACCAAGGATTCTGGAGAGTCCTGGGTTTACAGGATAATCCTGGTCTGGAGCTGGATTTTTGCCACCTATGCCTTTTTTTTATTTGACAGGATAACCAATGTTTAAATTTAGTTTCATTACATAGGTGCTGATGGGATATGACTAAGAAGCAAAGACATTGTTTCATGTTTGCTGGCATAAGAAACATGGTAAAAATGGATATGAGATCACAAGTTCCATGTGTTGGCTTTCTTAGGAAAGTGAAACAAGCAGCAATTTGGATTTTTAGCATTTTATGACAACCTCACCCTGCAGTGACGGTGTTCTGTTTTGTTGGGGATGGTGCAGAACAAAATATTAGCAAAACAACAGGGGCCATTATGAAAAGAAAGCACTCATTGTGCATTTTAAGCCCAGAGTTATCAGGAAAGGAAAATCTGGATTGCAGGTCACATTAGCATACTTTTTTTTTTTTGAGAACATTTAAGGTGCAGCTTCATATCAGAGGATTACTCAAAACATGGGAGATAATCCAAGTCTCCACCCTAACCAGAAAAATATCCTTCCTTCTCAGGAAATTTCAGATAATCCAAGGGATTAGGACAGCTACTTCTTGAGGGATTGTGAATGTGATTTCTTTTAAAGATTTGAAACAAACTTGTTTCCTTTCTTTGTAGTCTATGACTCCCATATTTATTAAGAGAAATCTATGTTTCCATTCCCTTTGTGTGTGTAAAGGCATTCACTATGTTTTTACAAAGTCAAGGTTTTTTTTTTCATTTTTTAACCTTCATAGGAATAATCAAAATAATTGGGTAGTACTTGACATTTATTGTGTTGTAATTACTCCCTTGTGTTGTTTTCCTCTGTTTCATGTTGAAGATAAATAATAGGATCCCTTGTAAGA
The DNA here is from genome assembly GCA_013397555.1 of Urocynchramus pylzowi. Lineage (NCBI taxonomy): Eukaryota > Metazoa > Chordata > Aves > Passeriformes > Fringillidae > Urocynchramus > Urocynchramus pylzowi. Next base: position 412,078 of record VZRH01002834.1, on the reverse strand, counting down.
GACAAGATAAGAAAGGAAGAGGGAAAAAGCTTGTCTTTTGTCAAAAGAAAAATGATGAGGTGAAAAGGGGAAAGCAGTGGCCGGTAATTCACAGCATTCTGCTGAAAACGGGATTGGAACCATTAGCTCACTCTACAGAGGTCACAGGATTGCCATTCTATGACATAAATTTCAATTATTATAGACAGTGTCTCAACACGAAAGCAGCAGTTGACCTGAGCTGAACCCACGTTAGGCAAGAGGCTCATTACCAATAACACTTGGCAAATGGGAATTTCCCTGCAAGTGCAAACTGAAAAGTGGAGTTACACCCCCCAGAACACTGAGCAAACTTCTGCTCTGCTGGTGACCCTCTGGGCAGGATTTGTGACTACTCAAAAGAGAGCAGTTCTCATCTAACTGCAGAGACAAGCTATTGAGAAACTCACAGTTAAAAAAAAAAAAAGGCAATTTCTAGTGTCACCTACAAAACCAAAGTTTAGTATCTTTTTTTAACATGAATCCTAAAAGCATTGAAGTTGATTCCGTGCCTTTCAAGTTAAGCTCAAGATTCCCACTGACTTCAGCGAGTCTGGATTCGATTTAAATTTCTTATTCACTCATTAGAACTGTCAAAGTAACTTCCATCAGGTTAAGCTGGATTAATGATCCAGTAGTCACTTACCGTATAATCATGGAATAATTTTGGTTGGAAGGCACTCCTGGAGGTCACCTAGTTCAATTCCTGGCTCAAAGCAGGTCCAATGAGGAGTTGCTTAGGTTTTTGTCCAGCTGAGCCATAGAATCATGCAGTATCCTGAGTTGGAAGGATCATGGAATCCAGATCCTGGCCCTGCACAGAACAACCCCAGGATTCCCACCCTGTGCCTGAGAGCATTGTCCAAACCCTTCCTGAGCTCTGTCAGCCTTGGTGCTGTGAGCACAGCCCTGGGGAGCCTGTTCCAGTGCCAGCCACCCTCTGGGTGAAGAACCTTTTTCTGATATCCAACCCAAATATCTTTGAGAATGCAAATGTTGGTTTTGTTTCCCATCAGAATTTCCTGTGTTATAATTTGTGTTGTCTCTTATCACTATGTATCTCTGAAAGGAGTCTGTGATTGAAGGCAGCAATAAAACCTTCCCTTATCCTTCTGCCCTTACAGCTGAGCAATGACAGCTCTCTAAGTCTCTCTCCTCCTTGACTGGCTTCCATTTCACTTTCTCCAGCATGTTCAAGAATTTACTTACCCAGGGTAGGAAACAGGAGGCTGCTTAAAGAGTTTTGATTTAAATACCCATGGGTGGATCTTGCCTGTTGCTGTGACATGTGAAATGCTTTTTAACATAATCAAAAATCCTGCAAACCCATGCAAAATTGTCTTCTGTGACTCTCCTGAACATCTTTGGGTTGACACCTGTGCTACCACCCTTTTCTGCCTGATCCTGGGCAACGCAGGAAACATTTTTAGGTGTTGCTATTAGTTAGAGCAGTCTTGGAGCTTCTTTTTCTTAGTTTTGGATAGCAGGAAGGAACTTCTGGAATAGCAGGTACACCAAACTTCCCTTCTCCCAATGCCAACGTGTCCTGTCCTTCACCTGGTTAAGAAAGCACTGTGCTTTAATTCACTTCTCTGACATCCAGGGATTTCCCCAGATAATCAGATCTCTGGTTTACAGTGTTGCTGGAATGGGTGCTAATATTTAGCCACTGTACCTCCTTACCTGTTTATCTCCTTCCAATATGTGCTGTCTGAGCAGGACTACTGCCTCTGCATTTTATTAGCTGAGATACACAGAAAAACCCCATCCCCAGCAGCCTATGCTACTCAAGTTCCTTATATAATATCTTCATTAAAATGCCAATCACAGGGTGCTGCTAAGAGCCAGATCAGGCTGGGATCAGCTTTTTAGGCCATGTTCACTTTTGGACTTTTTGCCTGAGAAATTCCACAGGTTCACATGCTTGATTATGCAATTATTTTCTTGAATTCATTTTAAAAACTGCCCCTATGCTGAGTTCACAGCCCCAAAGCTGATCTTCCTTGTGATTTAATCTCTGATAATAAAAGGTTAAGAAAGAGAAATCTGGAATTTTCTCTTAAAAAGGTTCGTTGGTAATTAAAAATCCCTGGTATTTTGTGTTTTGCTTTGGGAAGACCAGCAGAGGGGGCCTAAGCCAGAAAGCAAACCCCATCCCAGATTTGTGCTGGAGTTGTGAACAATATCAGTGTAAAAAAACCAAAACAGCCCCACTTTATTTTAGATCTCTATTAAAACCAAAGCAGAATACACCTATGAAAATGGAGGGAATGCAGCTGTCTTAGGAAAACTTCACTATTAAGAGGCTGTCCAAAACGTAGTACTAATTATTAAGGAAAAAAAAATTGGCAATTAGGAAAGAAATTTTAATTATATGATTCTGTCATTGGCTAACAGCTGCTAAAGGACTGATTCCTTGAAGTGTCTTTTTTTGGAAGACATTCCCTCCACAAGCTACTCCTTCAGTTATCTCTGTGTCAGGAGATGGAGGAAGAAAAATTCTTTCAGTGCAGGATTTAGAGCAGGCTCCCAACTTATGCTCCCTGGCCACCCCCACAGTAGAATTTTTTCTGCTGACTATTGCAGGTGCCCAGTGAGGCAAAACTGCAGAATCAGCCTGTTGGAAATACTCCTTTTCCTCCTCCTGCCCCTCACAAACAATATTCAATGTTGCAAGAGAGAAAGTTTTCCCTGTTCTCTTTGAGTAATCCTTTCAGTTCTAGTGCACTGAGAGAGCCCACATGGGAAAAAACCCTTCTAGATTCATCACAGCACATTTAAATGGAATAAATATTGTATAAATACACATATGTAGGGATATATAAATATATAAAATTCCAGATGTGGAAAGGGAATGCAAATGTTTCCATTAAATTTGGTGATCTTGGAAAAACCACCCCAAGCTGATAGACACAAAACAGGAATCTAAGAATCAGAATATAAATAACAATGATATTGTCTGCCTCTTCACCATGAGAAGAGATGGTTTGTTCTGCAGCAAGAAAGCAAGAACGCTGTTCCTTTAAAGCAGAACAGAATCAACAACTTCTATCTTGACTTCTTCTAATGTTTCCTTTGAATAATCATAAAGAATTATGTAGAAGTAATGTCACACAAACAAAATGCTATTATCATCAAATGGGATTTTCTTCAATTTACCTGAATATGTTCTCTATTTCTGTTATTTAAATAAACACAGGTGATTTAGTCACACACCTAATGTAAACTAAAAAAAGTATGTTATGAAAAGGAAATGGATAATATGACTCAAGGACTCTGGGTTCCATCACTGTCCCTTCATAATAAACAAATCTTATCTTCATATAGATGGCCCATCTCCTGCAAACAAGGCTGAAGTTTTTCTGGATTCTCTTTTTATTATTTCTCTGAGTGAAAGTGCTTTTAATGTCAATAAACAGGAAGAGAAGTCAAAATAGAGTGGTCTGGAGGAATGTGCAGGTCTCAGGCAGACCTGACTGGAGTTCACCCTTATGTGAAGGACACATCTGGATCCCTTCAGTCACAAGAAAAGATCCTGTTGGGTCGGGGAGGGGGGGAGACTTGATGGGCAGGAATTCTTTGTCTGGATGCAAACATTGTCCTTTAAAAGCAATGTGCCTCTTTTAAACAAATACAGTTAATGCAGGTGTCAGTGAATGCTCACAGAGCACTCTGCAAACAAAACTCAAAGCCAAGCCGTTTATAATCAAATTAAAAAGTCATGGATGTGAAATTGGGAAGAAGGGCAGGGCCAAGTGGAGCTACAGGTGGCTGGGCTCACTGCAGAGTTTTACTGCTTCAAACACAAGCGTCACACCAGGTACAAGGTGGAAAATGGCTCTTGCTTCTTACACTGAGGAAATCCTGCCCAGGCTATGCCACAAAATGTCACTGACCAGCAACCAGGAATCATCCCCTGTGCCTGAAGATGCTCCTATTTTTGTCCTGGCTGTCTGAATAAGCATTGTCTTACCCTTGTGTATTTTATATTGCTATTTTGTATTTTTCTGTGATGCTCTATTGTTATAAGATATTTTTCTAGATATTTTTCTATTTTTATTTTGTCTGAGGGAGCAAATAGTGAGGTGTAAAGAGGAGAGAGGAGGAGAGAATGATTTACTCACAGTTACACTTCACTTATCTAAACAGCTGCAAAGACTTGTGTAATCACCTTTGCTCTGTGTTTGCTAGCAAGTAAAGCAATCTTTGAGCTTTTCAGTACTGAGATCAGCTGGGCTGACCTGGCTTGTGTGTGTAGCTGATGTCCCTCAGCCATGCCCCACATTCCAGGGGACAGTGCTTGTGTGCAAAGCCATACCAGGAACCTCAGGAACAGATTGAAAGTCTGGATGACCAGATGCCAGTGTACAACTCCACACCCTGGCCCTGTTTGACTGACTGGTACAGATGCAGCTTACTCTGGCAAAAAAAGTGCAATGTCTCTAGTTTACCATCTACTGCTTGGGAACAGGCTGTATTGAACTATGAAACAGTGGCTCACAGCTGTATTTACTGTTTTACAAATGGATAGAAGACACAATATTTCATCTTGTCCTGATTGTTCAGCCTGGAGAAGGGAAGGCTTCAAGGAGTCCTTAGAGAACCTTCCAGTGCCTAAAGAGGCTCCAAGAGAGCTGGAGAGGAACTTTGGATAATGGTATGGAGTGACAGGATAAAGGGGAATGGCTTTAAAAACTGACTGAGGTTAGATTAGAATTTAGGAAGAAATTCTTCCCTGTGAGGGTGGTGAGGCCCTGGCACAGGTTACTCAGAGAAGCTGTGGCTGCTCCATCCCTGGAAGTCTCCCAAGCTAGGTTGGATGGGCTTGGAGCAACCTGGCCTAGTGGAAGGTGTCCCTGCCCATGGCAGAGGGGTTGGAACTGGGTGATCTTTAAGGTCCTTTCCAACTCAAACCATTCTATGATTCTGTGATAATTAGAATTAGACTTCAAGTTTTAAATTGATGGGAACTCACACACAAAAGTTTAACTAAACAAAGTGAAATAAAATGGATGCAAGTCATAAGCAAAATTAGGGATGATTTGAAGGAAGAAAAGATGGGAGTTGTTTTCTTCAAGTCTCTAAATTGCCTGAGAAAGGCAGCAGGCAGAAGGGGCTATGTGTGAAAAAATGTGAAGGTGGAACAACATGCTGCCAAAAGCTGAAATGAGAGGCAATTAGGGGAGATAGGAATGCAGAGGCTTAAGTGCTGAAAACCTCAGAGACTTGAACTCAAGAAGGTAACTTGGATGCAGAAAGCAGAGGAGCTTGTGCTGTTTGTAAGCAAGAAGAAAAATTTCATTGAGGTAGTGCCAGCAGAATTGTTCCTTGAATCAACATCAGATCACAATGATTGCCACATTTAAAAGGCTCAAATGGATGATTCTTACTAGGATACAGTTTTAGGTTTTCAGTAAATGCTATTACAAAAGAGATTACACTTTCTGAAATAGTAATTTGTGGTTAAACAAGGTATAAAATAAAATCAACAGAGGGAAGGTACATATCCATGATCTGATCAGACAGATGTATGTAAGAAGTATTTTTTGCCCTTTGTTACATTTACATGGTACTGTCTTTGCCTGGATGTGTGCTTGTTTGTCTCCTCTTCAGGCAACACTAAACCATACAGCACAGAGAACATTCTGAAGCAGATAGGATGGAGACATGGCCTTACTTCACTTGCATTCATTTTATGACAGATTCTCCCTAAAGTTTTGTTTTCCTAAACAAAGCAAAGAGCTTTTCTCCCTATAAAGTATTCTGTTTTGCTCATGGTGAAAGAGAAAATAGAGGAAGAGGATGTTCTACTTACTGCTGTTCATTTTAGTGTTATTGTACTCTCATAAATAATTGAGTGAAGTAAGAGCGTTTTCAAATCTGTGTTTTACACAGACACTGAAATAATCTAAGATAATTGCTCTGGAGCTTTATTCACTCTAATGTGGATCAAAGAAATTGCATCACAGCACTGTGGAAAATACTCACACCCATGCTGTCCCAGTATTATTAGCAGGGCTGGCAGCAAGTCATGTGAGGCCCAGCTTGTGAACATTCCAAGAGGAAGCACTTCATACATAAATGTCTGCAAATTTACTCATTTTATAGAATCACAGAATGGTTGGGGTTGGAATGGACCTGAATGACCATCTCATTTCAACCCCCTGCCATGGGTGGGAACACCTCCCACCTGACCAGGCTGGTCCAGCCTGGCCTGGAATACTTCCAAAGTAGGGGCAGCCACAGCTTCTCTGGGCACCCTCATCATCCTCACAAGGAAGAATTTCTTCTTAATGTCTAATCTAACCCTGCCCTCTTTCAGTTTAAAACTGTAGCCCCTTGTCTTGTCACTACATCTTTTGTAACCTTTGTGTTTCTTAGAAGTCCCTTTATATATTAACAGGCCTCAATAAGATCTCCACAGAGCCTTCTCTTCTCCCAGGTGAACAACTGCAACTCCCACAGCCTTTTGTCCCTGCCCACTGACCATCTTCATGGCCCTCCTCTGAACTGCTCCAACAGGTCCACACCTTTTTTGTCCCAGAAATCCATAGCAGGACACAAACCTTCAGTCTCACCGGTGCAGAGTAGAGGTAGAAAAGGTGGGCTGCAATATCATATTGCTGGCTCATGGCCAATCTTTCACCCATCAGTATCCCCCAGTCTTTCTCTGCAGGACAGCTCTCAGCCCTTCCATCCCCAGTTCTACTTCTCCACAAAGTCTTCTCAATACTGCACAGCTGGCAAAAAAAAATATGTAGAAAGTGCAATCCAATCAAATCTATATTTCTGCCATATTGCTTCAGAAACAGAAGGCAGCTTATCTTGCTTTCATTTACACTAAGTGTGTCAATATAATTTGTGTAACTCTCGAGAACAAAGCTCGTTATCATATTATGTGCTGGGTTTAATTGACCTGTTATCTGCTGCCACCGACACAGCAGGGGAACCTCAGCAAGGCTCATGGAGGGTGTGGAGCAAGACTGTGACCTCCCACATTAGTAACTGCTTGTGATTTTGTTTTCAGAGCCTTGCACTCCAGCTTTACATTGGCTCTTGCACTTCCCAGCTGGAGTTAAGCACGTTGTGCAGATATCAGAACGTGTTTGCTGAACTCCAAAGTGCCATCTGCATCAGCCACAGGGCAAAGTGCAGCAGAGCTGTCACTCATGCTGCTGATGTTCAGGTTGACTTTGGTTGACTTTTAAAAGCTGTCAGCAGTGATGGCTTCTTCAGAAAGTGAAACTTACCTTCTCATGTGGAAACTGAGATTTAGGCATTATAAGGAGAAATTTTTTTTGGTCTTCCTTGGAAACTAAGATGTTGGTCAAATCCAAGGGCTCCATTGTGATGTGATCCTTTCAGAAATCATAGAATAGACTTGGATAGAAAATTCCTTAAGAGTTTTCCCAACAGTTCCTTAAGAATTCTCCCAACCTAGCTTGGGAGACTTCCAGGGATGGAGCAGCCACAGCTTCTCTGGGTAACCTTAAGATGTACTTACCTATCATTAAGATAATACTAATGAGATGAGTGTATTTACTTTTTATAAGTTATAAAACAGCAAGAATGGACTTTACCTTGTAAAGGACGTTTTAAATTTTCTGAGTGCTCTCCTTCTGAAGCTAAGGTTGACACCAAGCAGGAACTTCATGCCTGTCTCAGGGCAGGACATAAAATCTTGACTGATGGAGATTGTGCAGGTGTACAAATGCACAAAACCTCCCTGACTTAACCTTTTTTTTTTTAACAAGAGAAATATATTTTACTCAGCTTTGTTGTAAAAGAAAGGTTGAAGCACAGAGTTAATGCAATAAATTCTCACCACTAACCAATCACAAGATGCTGGAACTTCATCACAAGATGCTTCTGAGTTTCTTCTACTCATCTTTTCTGTGCTTAGCCCCAGCTGCTGCATTCCTGTGTCTTTGGGGATAGCTGGGAAAACCCCCACTGGGAATACACTGTGCAGCTGCAGTTTTCATCCTTTTCCAGCTTTATACTGCCTGTTTGGGTGTGTTGTGGCACAAAGCTCCACAATTGTGTGTGTACCTTCTGCATTTAGCACAAGTAGGAAATGAGACCCAGAAAACAGTTTAATTACTGAATTAAATACAAATAATATAAATAAATTAAAAATTTATTTATATTATTTGTATTTTCTATGATATTAAGGTTCCATTACACTGTGCATTGCATTAACACAAGATAAATAGTTCTCAACTCAGTAAAACAGGAGAAAACAGAGGAATATAAAGAATAGCTGTTATCTGTAACTGTAACTGTGAACATTCATAGTTCTGTGACTTCCTTTACAACCTTCCGAGGCCTGTTTCTATTCTGAACTACTACAACAATTTAATTTACAATTATTAGTTTGGACATGGTTGATGACTGGGGCTATGTACAGAAACAAAGTATATTGATGGTGTATTTTTATTTTCTGTCACCTTTCATATGGATTAGGTTTGGACTGAAAAATCAGCAAGAGCCCAAAGGTTCAAAGGTAGACCATGGCTGTGTTTTGCCTCAAAAAGCTGTAATGCAGATTTTATGGTAATTCAGGAGGTGATTCATGAATTCTTTGCTCACTGGTGGAGCTGGAACAGACTGAGCAGCTGCGTGTGGTAAAGAGCCATCCTGTGCTGCATCTGCTGGCAGATCAGGGCCTGAGCCCGTGAGATTTTGGGAACAGGATGGATGTCCTGTCCTACATGAGCTCTCCATGCATTTGTGTCATATCTGGTGAGGAGCCAGGAATTACTGTGGGTTACCCTTTTCATAGAAAATCATAGAACAGTTTGGGTTGAAAGAGACCTCAAAGATCACCCAGTTCCGACCCTGCTGCCAAGGGCATGGACACCTTCCACTAGGCCAGGTTGATCCAAGCCCCATCCAAGCTGGCCTGGGACACTGCCAGGCACAGGGAAGCCACAGCTGCTCTGGGCAACCTGTGCCAGGGCCTCACCACCCTCACAGGGAAGAATTTCTTCCTAATACCAAATCCAAACCTACCCTCCTTTAGCTTAAGGCCTTTCCTGCTTGTCCTATCGCTGTATGTCCTTGTAAAAAGTCCCTATCCAGCCTCTTCTTTGCATCTATCCCTCCTCTTGTGAAATACTTTGGTACATCAAATAAGTAAGAACAGAGTTTTTCATCTCTGCACATAAGCACTAACAAATCTGTCATTAAGAACTGTAGATGAGTGATGTGATGACCAGAAATGCTGCAGTCCCTGGTGTTTTTAGTACTTGGGGGTGCCCACCACCATCAGTTTTGGAGCCCAAGGCCTGAAGCACTGGCCAGAGTGGGTACATGCAAGAACTGGGCTCGCATTCACAGGTGGGAAGCAGGAGGCATGTCCAAAGGCAGCATTCCTGCAGGAACCCGGCCGGGAAAGGATGTGACCAGTCTCAGGGGCCGGGGGTGGCTGCAGCTGGGCTGGAAGCCCTCGGAGAGCTCCAGAGGGGAAAGGAATCGCCGGTGTCTCGTAGGGACAGCCACGAGGCTCTCCAGGAAAACGGGCACTGCTTTTTATTCTCCGAGCAGTCTGTGGTCTGTGCACACCGAAGCCAAGGCCGGGACGCGGTCCCGCTGCCCGGGACGCGCGGTGGGCAGCGCTCTTCGCCGCGGGGAAAGGCCGGGCGGCCCTGGCTGCCCGGGGGGCACGGCCAGGGGGGGAAACAAAGCGCTCCGCTCCCAGAAACCGACCTTGACCGCCGCGGCACGCTCGGCCTCTGCCCCACAGACCCGCGCTTATCGCCGCAGCCTTGGCCGCCGCGGGGCCGGGCGGGGAGCGCCGCCCGCCGCGGGGGGANNGGGTGGCGGCGCGGTGGCGGCGGCGGCGATGGCGTGGGGGTGCGCGCTGTGCCTGGCGCTGGCGGGAGGGGCCCTGCTGGCGCTGCTGGTGCAGCTGCTGCGCTGGCTGAGGGCCGACGGGGACCTCACGCTGCTCTGGGCCGAGAGGTGGGGGAAGAAGCCAGGTAATGCCGCCCGCCGGCAGCCCCGCCAGGGGACCGCGCTGGGAGCGGGGGCGGGCGCGGCGCGCTCGCTGAAGGGGTGGCGGGGAGCACAGGGGTGCTGGTGGCATCGGCTGTCCCGTGGGGTTCTCCATAAACGTACCCCAAAAGTGTAATTTACCTGCGCTTTACCTGCATAAGGCTCCCAAAAAGGCACTTCGGGGCACCCGCGGGTCTGTGCCGAGGGCTGGTTCCCTTGGCCCAGAACTGTTTGTTTTGCAGTTTCTGGGCAGGTTCCCGGTCCTGGCAGGGCCCCACGGAGCCGCTGAGCACAGGGCACAGTGTGGAAGGAAGGCTCGGGAAGGGACGAGGGTGCTTGGCCCGTGTGGCCGGGACGAGTGGCTCTGTAGCCTGTTTAGCTGCTGCTCCAGCCTGTTCCGCGATCTTCAAGCAGATATTGGGTTCACAGGGCTGTCGAAAGTATTTACGGTGAAGCAAACATGAGTATTATTAATGTTCGGGCTCGCAGGGTTTCCCGTTCCGTGGATTGTGCTCTGAACTGCCGCAGGGGCCAGCCCGGCAGGCGATGCTGTCGGGGACTGTCACTGCATCTCTGTAAGGTGGTGCCTTGGTCACCTGCCGGACAAAAGTTCAATGAAACACTGTCAGGCACTTTCAGTTTTTGCTCGTGTTGAACTTTCTATTCTGACTGCGATTCTCCCTATTTCTGGACATAGATATTTAGAAATCATAGGTTTTGTTTGCTCAATAGAGGCTTTTGGTCAGAAAAGGCACAAGTTTGTGAATATCCCCTCTGAGTTTAGCCTGCTGGGGTGATTTGTGTTTGCTGTGAGCTCCTGGCTGCGGGTGCTTTAGGTGGAAGTGGAGAATGGGGACAGAAGGTGGGATGACAGGCACTATAAGATATCCCATATGGGAATTAAAATGGGATGTTGGGTTGAGGTAGGGAGAAGGGACTGCATGGAATGAAGGTGGACCTGGAGTGGTGGAGTGAGGGTTTGAGCTTGGGACCATGATTCCTTAAGGGATGGTGGTGCAGGTGAAGTTTGGTGTTAGGAGCAGCTGGAGAGGAGGGTAGGACAAACTTGAGACATCCTTGTCTCCTGCTCTCAGCAGAAGCTTCCTGCAAACGTGCATCCTTTTCTGTTCTCCATTAGATGGACTAGCACAAGTAATAAAGCTCTAAAAAATACTGCATTTAAATCAGTGTGAGCAATCTCTTATTGCTGTTTGAGCACTCAGCCCAAAGTTTTGTATGAACTCTATCAGAACGTGCCCTTGCTGTAAGAAAACTGCAAAACTTAGTGTGTGGACTTTGTAAAGGGCATGGAAAGAATCCGGGCAGAGAAGTGAGATAAATCTTGACTAATACAGACAGAATTGAAGTTTTGTCCTGAGGGATCTATGTACAACACACATCAAGATGTAGGAGCTCTCTTGGGTAGACAAAGTGTTATTTGAATGTAGCCTTCAGAATTAATGAAGGCCTGGAAACCCTTTAAGTAGTCGCTAAAAATCCACGTGCAAAGACCAGTGTAAGAATTTCATGATGGGGTTGTTTTAACATGTAATATAAGAAGAATCAGGCAAAAATTCATCAACATAAGAGGTCAGCTGTGTTTTGGCCACCTCCTCTTTCCCCCCAGCCTCTGTGCTTGTTATTAAGTAAAATATTTAACTGAAATGGTACCATTTAACAAACCAGGTAGGAAAACAGAAGAGACATACACTAGAAAAGATGTTTCATGAAATAACTTCTCCCTTCTCCCCATATTGTGCATGTAATGTAGGGTGCTTAGGTAAGTAATGTGTGGATCCCTTAATTTTTAATTAAAGGTGTTGTTAGAGCTATCACTCTTGCAGTCATTATATTGTGTTATCACTTCTACAACATTATTATGGGTGTTGAAGTTCTTGGAGATGAAGGTATTTAGCAGAAAGTGGACTGATCTCCTGTGCTTCTTGTGCTATGAGCTATAATTACAAATAAAGGCCTTAATATAGGTAAGACTGGTTCCAACTCAGTGATTCAATTCTATAGGGAAATTTGACTTTTGAATTTATTCATTGGCACATGCTGGATTGCTTCCTATCCTCTGAATATGTGTGTGGTCAGGAGAGAGATTTCTGGGTGCTGGATGCCTTTCCTTCTGTTTTGTGTTTTTCTGAGTGCACAGAAGTCACTCTAAACCCTGTGCTTTTCACAGGCAGCTTATTATTATCAAGCTAAGGAGGAACCTTCCATGTATGAAAACCCCGCTCTTAAATTTAGGAATAATGGTATGATTCTTTAGGGCTCTGCAGTAGATGTTCTGTTTTAAAATTCCCCATTTCTAATCATTTTCCTGAAAGAAATGACATGGCAACCTTGTGCTATAAGAGCTATAAAATGTTGGGAAAAACTCTAAGCAGAACTACAAAACAACTTCTGGAGTTACTTGCAGTGCTAGTCAGTTCAGCCTCTCATTTGTTACGCCTTGTAGCACAGTAGTTAATAGTTAGTAATGGCATAATCCACTTTTATTTTTTAATTTGGCACAGTTAATTTTTAAACTTGTTTCCAGCAACAACAGGACATTTATTCTGGAGCAAAGGTGATGGTTTGGTACTTGTTCTGCACCAGCATTTGAGGTTTCCCATTGTGTTAACTCTCAGTAGCTCAGTGCTTGGTAACGATCCACTCTGGGGAATCGGTGGGAAAACTCTCCTTATCTCAGTTAATTATTCTGTTCACAGAACAAGATCCTGAATAACTGCTGAGAAGCTGCCCAAGACAGGTTGGGAACAGGGGAACTAAGTGGTAGGAGGAAGCGGATTTGTTTTCAGTAGCAAGAGGAATGAGTGTGGTAAGCAGGGTTGAAATGACGCCCATGTGTTGTTTTGTTCGTGTGGTGTTTGTCTGCCCGGGTTTTCTGCAGGAAATAAATGTTGTAGGAGAGGCAAACTCCCATGTTTGTTGTGTTTAATTCAATAAATTTGGAATAAAACTGTAGGGAAAGGGTTGAATAAGCTTTACCGACAGTAGCCATTTGTTCTAATGATGGACACAGTGGATATTTCTACAACTTCAACAGCCTCTCCTTCCACCTCCCTAGTTCATAACCTTAGAACACATCTCTCCTTTGGGAAGTGACTCCTGTTGCTGTTGTTAGTGTTTCTAGAAACAAGAAACTCCAAACAACCCCAAGCCACAAAAGCCTGGGTTTAGGAGGGATTTTTTTGGGCTGAAATGCAGTCAGCTTAAGAAAAGACAAACATTACTTACTGCCAGCCCCACAAAGTCAAGCTGAGCTCTGGCAGTCAGTCTTGAGTGCTCACTGCTTTTGTCTGAAGGGTGAAGGTTTTGGTGCTGGTCTCTTCGTGGGATTTGTGTCATGAAGACTCCAAAAGTAGAAATTTGAAACCCAGTGTGGTGTAGAGAGAACCAGGAACTGATTACTGGAGAGAGCAGGAAATAATAGCAGTCTGGCCACAGTGGAAAAGGAGTATTTTTTCCTTAAATTAAATTAGTAGTTAAATTTCAGTGAGCTGAAAAACGCTACTCTGAGCCTTTTCAGAATAGAACTGGTTTTAAGTCTCAGGAACTGCATTTGGCTCTGATATTTGAATTATGCTGTGAAATCTTTCGTGGTTGGCTAGATGTTGGAATGCACAAACTTGAGAAACAGAGGGAAGAGCTCCTGTCAGCAGTGCTCTGGGTGAGTCAGATTTTCCCCAAGACTGGTATTCACTATAGCTGATCTCGAGGAACACAGACACGGGTCAGGCAGAGATTCCTTCTGGAAAGTGCTCTGGTATTTGTGATCTTTCATCCCTAAATCATGTTCTGGAATTAACTGGGTGATCTTTCAGCCATCTGTGGTATTGGGTGATTTTGGATATATGTCTGGAAAGCTAAGGCTTTTCCCAGTGCCCAGGTGTACCATGGAGTGGGAATGTTTGTAGACAAGTGGGAACAGGCATTATCAGCAGAGGAGTAAACAGAGCAAGATGCTCTTAATTTTACTACAGGTTAAAAAAGCGTGTCAGGGCAGGAGCTGGGGAATCCACATGTGAATTTACACCTTGGGAACTCTGTGTACTGTGCCCTGGCCAGTGCAGGAGCTAGCCTGCATCAGATGCTAAACAAAGTGGATGAAAACCCATTTGGGTTTTTGTGATTAGCTGTCTTTCTGTTCTGAGAATTTTACTCAGTCAGCAATTACTCTGGAACATTTTTTGGGATGAAACATTATTTGGAAAGGCTTGCTTAGGCTTTTGTTTGTATTTGCAATACAGTAACTGTTTCCTGTCAATTCCAAGAATTCTCTTCCCCCTTTTCCTCTGAAGCTGTTTTTGATGAGGTTAGTGGAACTGTTATGTGTGGATGGCCTGCAGAAATGCAATCAGGTTCCTTCATCACGTAAATAACCTGTGTTTATTCAGATTAGCCTTGGAACAAAGTTCAAATGGCAACAGAGCAACTATGAACAATTTCACAACTGCATGTGACTAAAAAATAAAGAAGTCAGGATTTTGTAATACCCCCAAAATGAGCATATTTCTTAAAACCAGCACCAGATTACACCCCTGCAGTGAGTTAGATGCTTATCCTGGCATTGGCAATGTGTGAACTGCTGTCTGGATTCTTTTGCTAGAACGTGAACTGCGTGACAAGGTTGTCTGGGTGACAGGAGCCTCAAGTGGCATCGGAGAAGAATTGGCTTACCAGCTGGCAAAGCTGGGAGCCTTGCTTGCCATCTCTGCCAGAAGGGAGGATGAGCTGCAGAGAGTGAAAAAGAAATGCCTTCGTAAGTACAACTTAGCACTTCATGCAAGCAGTTCCACCCTGGCTGGGCTGGAATTGCCACAGGAACACTAACCCACATATCACCAGAATAAATTGAATGTTGAAAGTCAACTTTATACAGAGCTGGTGTCTTCTTTTTGTGAGTGAGAAGCCTTTGTATAGATATGTGTTTCAACTTCCTACATAAGCCACTGTTACCTAAAAATCTCAGTATCAGTTGCAAGTGCTCTTGTAAGATACTAGATTAAGAAAAGGAATAAATACTGTGGGGAATGGAGGAAACAATCCCAGGGGTATCATCCTGTTAAGAACCAAACCACCTAGCTGCTTGCTTGCTTTCTTCAGGTTTGTGCATGTTACAGGCAGAGAGAAAACTGACTTTGCTCTTTGGAAAATGGACTGCATTGTACTAAGAATGTGGAAGAAGGGGGATCTCCTGTAATCAAGAGGAAAAAATGTGAAGCAAAATGTTTAACTATTCCAGTTATCTTCCAGTTAGCTTTCATATGCCTAGTGGTGACTAGTGGTCTGGCTTCATTCCTCCTGTTTCTCTTTTTCCCTCCTGTTCTCTGGCTTGGCAGCAAGAGGAATAGGCAGTTAATTCACACTGATAGATAGAGGGTTTGAACATGATTAACATGATGCATTTTTTCAGACTATTTATCCTCTACAGCTCAGGATGGAGTATTTTATGTGGAATGTGTTATCACACTAAGAGTTCAGTCTTAGTAATGTTGACAGAATATCCACAGTCTACTTGGAATGTGTGCTAGAGACTAATCAGATGTTTTTCTTGGATTAGCACCTAGACATGTCTAGAAAGCTGAAAGTTGCAGCAGCCTACTCAGAAAAGCTTTCAAGGAACTTTCAAAAATGCACAACTCCTTTTATCCTGGTTTTATTTTCTGAGGGCTCCAAAAAGCAGTCACCTAAAGAGTTTGATATTTGAAAAGAGGCAGGGGACACGTGAAGACAGTGTGGTGAAGTGACAATTGTGACAAAATCCCAGTGCTGTGTGATGCAATGGTCAGCAGAAGCCTGCAACACCATTTGCGTCCATGGCTGTTTGTTGTGATTGCAAAATTGGTAACACGAGACAGGCTGGCAGCAGCTGCAGTCCTGGATGGGCATTTTCAGGAAATACTTGTGGGATGTGCTAAGGAATATTCAGAAATATTATTTCAAGTAATGTGGGCCAAGAGCATTGATTTATCTGAGATGATTTCTGCCTCTGCCAACTTTCAGTGGCCCTGTGAATGTCTGAGTTGTGCCATACACATCCTTAAAAGTCTCATGTAGCCCTGTGCTTTGCAAATATTTACTACTGAACTTTGCTTTAACTGAAGGTCTGATTAGTAGGAGTATTGGAAACTCTTCAGTAACACAGAAACATAACCAGGTCAGGAAGTGACAGGACAAGGGGGAGTGGCTTTAAACTGACAGAAACCAGGTTTGGATTAGATATTTGGAAGAAATTCTTGCTTTTGAGGCTGGTGAGGCCCTGGGACAGGTTACCCAGAGTAGTTGTGGCTACAGGTCCCATCCCTGTAAGCATCCAAAGCCAGGATGGATGAGTCTTTGAGCAACCTGGTCCAGTGGAAGGTGTCCCTCTCCATGGCAGGGTTTAGAATGGGGTGACATTTAAGGTCCCTTCCAAACAAAACTATTCTATGATAGTTCATGTTTTCTACAGCCAGCTTCTAAGTAGTGGAAGGTAGTAATTGAACCCACTCCCACTCTTATCCTTTGCTTCTCAAGGGTGTGTAGATCCAGCTTCCACCCCTTTCCTTGACTGTTATGTGTGCTAGCCCCCCAACCCATTAGTGGCCCTATGCTCCACTATCTCCAGTTTATCAGTATTTGTTTTGAACTAGGGGGTCAGAAATTAGACACAGTGCTCTAGGTGCAGTCTTAGAATGCTGCACAGAAGCTCTTAAAAATCACTTTCCCTCAGTGTGCTTTTATTAGTGCAGCCCTTTAGCTTTTGTCATTGCCAGAGACAGTAGCTGGCTTGCACTCAGCTTGCTGCTGTCCTTCCATCAGGACCCAGGTCCTGTTTGGAGATTTGTCACTCTGGATGTTGGCCTGCAGTACTGCAGAGCAATATCCTGTCCCAGGTGTGAAAATCTGCATTTTAATTTATTGAGCTGGATGAGGTTTGTCAGACTATTCTTAGAGTTTGTTAAGGTGCCTCTGCATGGCAGTCCAGCCCTGCAGCAAGACTGCTCCTCTGAACATGATGTTAAATCAAAATTTTATGAAAATCTGTGGTTTTTTCCCATCATTTGGATCATCAGCAAAGATATTCAAACATATTGATCATGGAGGGATGCCACAGCTGATCACAAAAAGCAGTTGAGTAGGTCAGTATAGGGCCATGCTAAATCCATGGTGGCTTTTCCCACACACCTTCTTGTCCTCCACTTACTTGGAAATTGCTTTCAGGAGGAATTGCCACATAATTTTCCCAAGGACTGAGGTTAGGCTTTGTGACATTTGTTTTCTTGCTGTCCCTGGGGAGCTACTCCACTTTGAAGAAAATTCCAAAAAGGAGTGACATTGGTCAGCTCTTGTAAATCACAGATGCATACATTGCCCTGCTTGTAGGTGCATTTTCTCCCTAATTTGTCTGACTCTGGTAGTGTTTCTTTCCCTAGAGTGTGGCCTCAGGAGTGTGGAAGACCTGAGAGGAGATCTTGCCAAAGGAGAGTGGGGCAAAGAAGGCATTAAGTACCTCAGGTTTTCCTGTGCATTTCATCATTTCTTCCTCACCATCCCTGTCCAGCAGTGAGCTCACTCTGTCTTTGGCCCTTCTTTTGTTGCTGCTGGACCTGAGAAGCCTTTGCTGCCTTTCACATTCCTCAACTCCAGTGGAAATTTCAGTTTCAGCTCCACCTGGGCACTGATCTTCCTGGTTCCATCTCTGCATGCTCGTCCATGTGCTCCCTGGGCGGCCTGTGCCTGCGTCCCCCTGCATGTTTTCTCTTGGCACCTGAGTTCAGACTGTCTTGTAGGGTTTGAGTAGCATGGGGTGGATGAAGCCTGAGCAGCAATGTGCAACATCAGTGTGAATTTGGCTGATTTATGGGGCATAATTGGAGCTCATGTGCTGCAACACGCCTGCTGTAGAGGCTGAACACAGCAGCAACCGAGCTGTGTCAAAAACAAGCACATCTATCTTGTTCAAAGTTTAGTGACACCACCCTGTGGTACAGGTTTGTGCATTCTACTCTGCTTAAAAGCTGAGGGGGGGAGAGTGAGAGAGAGAGGGAGAGGGAGAGGTAATCCCTGTTGAGTCATGCATATGCCAACTCAACACTTCACTGCACTTGGGCAGGAGGGAGAGAAAACAACTTGTATAACTCATTCAGCTCCTGCAAGAGGCTTCTCTATTTCCCCCAACCACTCTTTCTCTTTCTTTTCTTGGAAATGTTGGTGGTTATTTTCTCTCAAAAACCCTAAAAAGAAAAAAAAGTAGGGGGAGGGATGTTTCTCAATTTGGCAAAGGTCAAATATGGTTTAATTATGGATAGGCGAAATGAGTGACAGGCAATCTATAAATTCAACAATTATACAGTAATTGAGGTTGAAATGGACCCCAGGAAGTCACATTGATCAGCCTCTGCTGAAAGGACCAACCTCTGTCAAAGGGCATTTATACTGGGGAGAAAGAAAAGAAAGAAGAGGAAATGCAGAAGACTGGAAAATACTACTCTGAGCAATGGTGTTTATCATATTATGAGAAACTGCAACCTGAGATTGACATGCATTGAAAAGAGTTGTTAATCTGAAATCCAAGCAATGAACTTTAAGGTCTCCCACTTGGGGACCAAGTGTTTCTTCTGGATATCATAGTTGTTCCCTTAAAAACATCACTTTGGCAGCAGGCAAAAGGGGCAGTGGAATATTGGGGTTTGTTGGTAAAAGCAATGGAGAGCACCATTCTGGCAGTGCATAGACTGGGACATGTACATGCCTTCCACACCAGGCACAGTGCTGATCATCAGCCAGAAAAACAATGGGATAGTGAATGGCAGAAGGAGTTTGGAAAAGGGTAACAGGAATGCTTGGTTTTTGTAAAAGCTGTCTGAGGAGTGCCTGAAGTAAGGATCCCTCACCCTAGAAAAGAGCTAAGGAAGCTGCTGGGGATGTACAGTTTGAATGTGGAAATCCTGTACAAGGTTTCTGGTTTAAAATTTCCTGATGTCTGACATTTCTTACATCTTATAAAAAAGCACTTCCTTCCTTTCCAGCAGCCTGTGTCTCTTCCTCTGCTCTTTTCTTTCTCCCCTGTGCAGCTTTCATGGCTGGGCTGGCCCTGTGGTCTTGTTAACCCATGGCAGAAATATCCACACCCCAACAGGTATCAGCTGTGCAAATCTGCTTCAGGCAGCACGAGGCACAGGTGTGTCCCTGAGAGGGCAGCTTAAACTACATTTTACTGCTGTATTTCTGGGAGAAATGGAGGAGAAAATGCACATGGAGGGAGCAATAAATGGAAATACTGCTAGCATTAAACCAGACAGTTTGATTTATTATTTATTTATTTAACCAGTGGCTTAAATACTAATGACCTTTGAACAGAGGCAACTCGTGGGTTTAAGTAACCTCTTTATGTCTATATCACTGTTAAGACAAAGTTCAACCTGCTCTATATTTACAAGTAATAATTAAAAAGTCAAAGCCTGGGGCTCTCTGAAGAGGGCAGCTGCTTAAAGGGGAGCAACCACACCTAGATGTAGCTAGGAATTGATTCAGGGGAAAAATAGCACTAACTAACAGAAATCATGTAAAAATTCTTGTTCTATGTAGTTAAACAAAAGCTTGAAATGATGAAGATTTTGTTTTTGTGAGTCATCTGCCCCAAAACCCCAGGGTAACAAATCACTGCTCAAGAAATGCCTTCTATGGAAAAGGTCAGTTGTTCTGAAGAGGCAGTGGGGGAAAAACATGACAAAAAGGCTGGAACTTGATGGCAGCTGACTTTTATTTCAGGGCATGGGTATGTTAAAAGCTGTCAGTTAAACAAAAATCTTTTATCTCCTCCCAAAAAAACCCCCAATAATTCAGCTTCTATGGACTTTGCCTCATAGCTGCTCAGGTATGTATGTTGTGTTTTGGGTGTGAATTGTACAAGTCCTGTTGTCAGGAATAAACATGCTTGACTTGTTGACATCCAAGCCAAGTGTCAGGGCTCCCAATGTGCTTCTGAATCCCTCAGTGAAAAGTCTCAGTTGGATTTTACTCCTAATTATTGCAATTTATTTGGAGAAGTGAAACTTCTGTTTTGTGCTACAAAGCCTGTTTAATAAAGACAGGCTTTTCACATACAAAAACATAGTAAAAAAACCACTTGGTAGGAACAGATTAAAAATAGATTCTGTGTGGGGGTCAAAATGAAAACAAAGCGAGCATTTTATTTCCAACTTGATGTTATGGTTTCTTGATGTTGCCTTTGTGAAAATGTGGTGTTTAAAAGCATGTTATGTTCCCTCAGTTCTGACGTTGGGAATCTTATCAGCTTCCATTCCCTTTATGGTTGTTTTTTAGAGATTAGCAGCCTGAGTGAAAATGATATCCTTGTTCTGCGTCTCGACCTGACTGACAGATCCTCTCATGAAGCTGCAACCAACCGTGTGCTCAAGCACTTTGGCAAGGTAAGATGTGCTTCTGGGGTTAAACTTTTATTTCTTTGTCTCCTAGACCTGCATTTATGCTCATATTTCACTTTTATCTTACTGTATAATAAATTTGGAAGTGTCTACACCTTCCTTCAGCTTCAGTATTAAACGTGCCAAAAAATACCTGCATTTTTATCCCTTCTGTTGCTTGCTTCTGTTTTTCATCAACAAATACATAATCACTGGTCCTTCCCAAGGACTAAACACTCACTGAATTGCCTGAGGAAGCACAAATATTAAAGTAAATTGTGTTTATATTAATTTATCTTCTTATCTTTCTGGAGATTGATATTCTGGTCAACAATGGTGGGCGCTCACAACGCTCCTTGTTCGTGGACACCAACCTGGATGTCTACAATGCCATCATTGAGCTCAACTACCTGGGCACCATCTCCCTGACAAAGTATGTCCTGAACCACATGATCCAGAGGAAGAAAGGGAAGATTGTCACTGTGAGCAGTGTGATGGGCATCATGGGAGCTCCCCTTGCCACTGGCTACTGTGCCAGCAAGCACGCTCTGCAGGTGAGTTACAGGCTGGAAGTTAATTAAGTTAATTAAGAGGACCAGTACCAGTGCTGTAGCAGAGGGCTTCGTTCTGTACAGAAAACACAAGTCTCACCTGACATTTCACACAGCACGTGCAACATCCTCAGGTATTGAAAGTTCTTTAGAATTAATTTGCTCTGAAATGTGAAATAGCTGTTGTTGTAGATTTCTTTTCCTGACTGAAATGCAAGTGCCAGGTTAGTTTGTTCTAACCACTACATGGTTAAACTCCAGTGTGAAACACAAAACCTCAGCCTCTGGCCCTCAGATGTGGGAATACCTCTATGAGAGCATTATTCTGTTCCATATAGAGCCCTAATGTTCTCAATTCATTGAGGGAGAAAGAGTCACTGGTGAGAGTTTCACAGCTTGAGGAGATCTTCAGGACAGTGAAGTGAGAGCTGTGAGTGGTAAGGCAGACTGCTCAGAGAAATGAGAATTCCTGGGAGCAGCTGAACGACTCTTCCCAAGAGTTGTGTCTTTCTGTGGTGTGAAGAACTGGCAGCTCACAGTGCCATAGGAAGTTATCTTCTCCCTAACACTTAGCACTCAACATTGCCTGGAAAAAGTTTTTGAAAGCAGTGTCACTTGAGTGGAAAAACATAAAAGAGGAGTTCAGAAAAGTTGCTGCCTGTATCATTGAGGAATCTCTTGTTTAACTAGTAAATTTGTTTGGACGTATTTGTCTTTCACCACTGCTTGGCCTCCTGCTAATGTACATTTTGAGCTCAGTAAAACAAACCTCAGCTGTGCTCAGTGGTGGTTTAAAAACTGGCATCTTCTTCCTCCCCGCTGCGTTTCAGCACGTGAACAGAACAAACAACTGCTTAAGCCAAGGGATCAATATCTTTTTGACAATTTGACCAGCAACAATAAAAATGTAACAAGTGGCTGACACTGCAGAACCTCTTGGAAAGATGAAGATGTAGAATATGGTGACAGATCTCTGCTAAAAATTTTTTTCAGTTAGTGATGGGGAGAGATCTGCTGCTTTTCACTGGGGTGGCAATGCTGGAATTGTCCATTACAGGCCAGCTTTTGGGTTAGGCCTGGTAGACTGAAATGAGAAGAATGCAATGAGCAGAAGCCTGACTTCCCTTCATGCTCCTTTATTTATTAAATGTTCTTTCGGTTGAATTATCTTTGGGTGTGGTGCAGCTGGGCTAAGCATGGCTAATTAATTGCAGAGCACAAGGAATTCACGTGTTGCTTTAAAAATACTCAGAATTCTCAATCTCATGTTAAGATTGAGAGCACAGATAAAGCTTTAAAAAGATAGTTTACTAAAATTAATTAAAATAAGCTGACTGAACTGCTTCTATCTTTATTATCTTTTACCTCTGCTCAATAACCAGGCCAGACTCCAAACCTCCTTCCTTATTTCTTTCACAGTAAGTCTAGAAACACTAATTGCAGGTGTTGAAACAGGACTTGCAATATTGATTTGGGAGATACTCTGCCTGAGAGTCTTTGATCAGTCTGGAGTTACAGCTGGATGAGGGCATGAAGCCCTCAAAACTGGAAAAAACTTTTTTAAAATAACCAACTTCACCAGTGCAGTTCAGATAAGGGAATTCTGTAGGAATGGCAGCCCTCCTTAGCCCTGTAGCCCATTTCTGATGGTGACCAAAAAGAAATAGAGACTGGAAGAGGGAAGGGGAAAAATAAGCCAAAGCAAAAAGTGGTGCTTTTCCTGTTCAGGTTTCCCAGCATGTATCCACCTGTATTCTAAGATCTTCTTGAAGGTTGTGTTTTGGCCAGCAGTTATTAAATATGTGAGCCCATTTGACATGGACTCGTCTGTTGTGGTTTTTGGCTTGTTTTGGTATTTTTTTTTAAATTCATGCCTTGGAGTCTATCACAATTGACACACTTAATGCTGCAAACTTAATTATACCTTTTTTTTTAAAATGTCCTTCCTTTTGCTTGTTTCTTTGGTTGTTTTTTTGGTTTTTTTTTTGCTTTGTTTTGTTTTGTTTTTTTAGGGGCATTTTTTTTGTTTGTTTGGGTGGTTTTTAAAAATTCCTTTAAATGGCAGTTGTAGGAGGAAGGAAGGAATTCTGCCTGGAATTAGAATCCGTTCTTGAAACAATCATGCTTTGATTCATAACAATGTTCTACTGATGAAATTACCCTTTATTTCAGTGCTGGGAGTGCTGTAAGAGCAGAGTCAAGCCCACGGGAGCCTGCATCTGCCTGGTGCAGTTTTCCTCCTGGAGGGATGATGCTCATGGAGGTCATGTGCCCTCCAACCAGCTGTAATTAATCTGTTTGGTGGCATGGAGCAGGAATGGTGGCCTTCAAAATGTTCCTTCATCAGGAACTTGTCTAAGCACATGGGCAGAGCAGCTCCTCTCTCTGCTCACTGTCTGGTCTTTAGTGGAATTCCTTCAGTCTGGGCTTGGTGGAAACACTCAGGTTCTTCCTCTTGCACTGGAGTCACTTTACTGCTCCCAAATCTGGGTCTGTCCCTGCCTGAATTTCAATAAGAGAAAGCACTTATTTTTCTTGCTGAGGAATTTAAAGCTTGTCTTCTGGGAGGAAGTAGAGGAATTTCATACCAGCTATCTTTGAATATCAAGGATAAGTGCTGGAATTAAAAAACGTGTACATACTGTACACAGAGCCTCCAGAGGGGACTGAGTCTTTGTGAGATTCTGGTGTTCAAGAGGCCCTTGGCAGTGTGCATCAGCCAGGATTTAGGGTAAGTGAGTGTCCTGGCCCTCCTGTGTTGCTGGTGAGAGCTGTGCCACTTCTCTGGTGTAAAACCTTGGAGCTGCAGCACGAGGGAAGGATGTGGGACAGCAGAATGGCTGCAGAGCAGGACCAGGAGCTTGCTGGCATCTCTGGCTACTTGCATTTCATGTTTACAGCCTTTAATGGAATCACCCTGGCTTTGACAGTGCCCTGGAGCTGCCTGCTGCTGCTGTGTGCCTCTGTGTGGCCGCTCAGGTGCCCAGTTTTAGGCACAGCGTGGATCCCAGGAGCCTCCCAGCATGAGCAGGTGTAGGAGCTTTGTCAAAAGTGACTGAGCTGTGGTCTGACTTCCCCTCCATCACAGCATTCCCAGACACACACCCTTCCACCTCCCTGACTCCTGGAAGTGCATCTTGAGTGTGTTCCCTTCAGGCAAAATGAGAGCCAGTTCTGTTCCTCACCTCCAAGGGACAGGGAGTGGTGGGCAAGTGGGGGTCTGTGTGCCTTTTCAGGTGTGGTTTTATGTGCCTTTTTAGGTGTGTTTTATGTGCCTTTTTAGGTGTGATTTTATCCTCAGCTGGACTGGGCCACCACCTTTGTGACAGGACTGCACAGCCTGGGGGTTTGGGGCTTTTCTGAAAGAAGTGGGGAAAGAAGGGCCCCTCAGGGAAGGAAGGAGATGAGGAAAGGGCAGGTTGGGATGTAGCATTAGCCTGGAGTGCTGGACAAAACACATCCCTGTTTGAGCACACGAGGGTGGGGGAGGCAGGGGAGGGCCTGGCTTTTAAAACCAAAGCTGCTGGGTGTCCAGGAGCAGATTCCCATCTGTCCAGGAGCAGATTTCTGGGCACATGAGTGTCCAATGTCAGAACTTAGTCCTCTCTAGGCTTTGCTGACATGCTGTGAAGATCCAGCCCCACATCTGGGGCCTGCAGGCACTCACAACTATAAATTCCTGCTCAGTGTTTTTAGGGAACTGAACTGTGTGGAATCCATAAATTGGAATTAGCCACCAGCCACTGGGAAGTTGGAGCCCTTGTTCTTGGTCAGAGTGTGCTGCTCCTTGCTGAGCTTTGGTGGCTTGTCCCAGCTGCTGGTTCTGTGTCACCACTGGCCCATGTCTGACTGCTTTTAGCCTGTGCTGCAGCTCAGGCAGAGCTTTGGGTCAGCCAGTCCTCCTCCCAAGCTGGATGGGAGTAGAGTGGTAACATTTTACTACAGTGGGAGAAGTTTATCAGCCTGTGCTCACTCTGTGTCTCTGTTGTGACACAAAATTGCATGTTGGAAAACTTAGGGACTGCTGGTAGCCAGGTCAAAGATAAGACATGACTGGGTGTTGGCTAAATCATCCTCCAGAGTGTTTGACCAGCAGCTTTGGTGGAATGCACCCTTCTGAATTGTCCCTGTTTCACATAATAGTTGCTGTCTAAATATGCATTGCTACAGAGATTCAGAAAACCTTGTAACCGCTTAGCTTAAAGAAAAGAAGTACTGGCAATTTTTGTAATTTTTGGTTTAACTTGGGTACACTGGTAGCATATTCCTGAGCTGAAATAAGATTTGTATCTATGTGGCTGGCAATTTCAAACTCTGTAGCAAATTCAGTGCTGCAAATTAACCCCCCTTGAAGTGTCAGGGTGCATTTTTGACTTTGCTAAGCTGAAAATAGTCCTGCATTTCTTACTTAAGCCAGTGCCACTTACTTCATAGAAACTGTGTAAACTCTTTGTTGTAACCCCAAACAGCAATTGACCTGCAAAAGGTAATTTCCATGATATTGCAATACTTAGGATTGGTGGCATTTCCACTGCCAAACAGTAAGACTTGTCCTCAATACAGGGACAACAGAATCTGGCTGTAGTTTAGAGAAATTACTGTGTATTTGGTCAGATGAGGATGGATTCCTCACTGGTTTATATACCAATGTCTGTAACTGCAGATAAAATGCCAAATTAGCCATTGATTGTGAAAAGTCAAAGAAATAGAAGGAATTGCTTGTAGGGGAATCTTGTTATCTTTACAGTATAAATTTGTATGAAAAGATGTAATCAGCTAAACCTTGCAAAAAACGTGGGAAAGGAAGATTTCACTATATTTTTGTCTTCTAGGGATTCTTTAATTCTCTGCGGACTGAGCTGACTGACTACCCTGAGATAAGCATCATCCAAATCTGCCCAGGGCCTGTACAGTCCCAGATCATCCAAAATGTCTTTACTGAGAATCTTGCAAAGGTAAGGACTCAGTTCTGCTGTGACAAACCCAACTTCTGCTGTGGGACCAGTGATCCTTTTGTGGGGTACTTTTGTCTGGTTTTGTCCTTCCTGCAAACACTAACCTTGTCTTGGGTGGTGCAGAACTGTGTATACTCTGGTAATTCTTGGTGGCATCAAATGAAAATTGAGTTTGATAATTGCTATTCCTTCTCTCTTCCAACACAAACAACCCCAGTCTAGTAAAATGTACTGTACAGCTATGGTGCTGCAGTTTTGGGAAGGACAGCCAGGATTTTTGGGACACAGCTCTGCCTGGGGATGCTGTCCTTGCTGCACAGGTAGGGTTTTGTTTGCCCTGGCCACGCTGTGCCCTGGTGGGTGACGCTGCTGCTGGCACAGCCCTGGCTCAGCTGACACGAGCTGTGCATTCCTTTCCTGTTAGGGATTGTTCCAGGAGGAAAAGCAAAACCTTCCATCTGCACAATGGCTTTTAGCAAAGGCTGTCTGACAAAGCAGCTGGCAAAAATTGCTACTGTGATACATCAAACTGTAATCTGCCCTAAATTCAATTGATTTGAAGCTCAGGATGACCCACCAGTGAGGGGGAGGGGATCTCTCGTTGTCGAATCGAGTTCTGGAACGATTTTTGTGTTGCGAAACTTCTGACTTGCGTGAAAGAAAAGATGTACTTTTCGAACAATGGTGAAAGTTGCAAAACACATTCCTCAGATTTTGGTGTGGCAGAAGACCAGGGAGGAGGAGCAAATCTAGACCAGACTGCTTCTGCCCTGTGAAACAGAAGGACAGAGTGCTAGAGCGGCCTGTTATTGCTGGAGTGAAACGTGCACAAGTTCACAGGGCTGTGGTTTATGGTCACTAAATGATACACAGTGACAGGAGCTCAGGCTGATGTCCCTGCTCCAAAGCAGCTGGCTGCTTCTCTCTTGGTTGAGATGGAGAGAACTGGCAGGAATATTTAAATTTATGGGGTATGTGACCTCACCTACTCACCTGGCTGCTTGAGTAACCTGCAGTGTAGAATGGGGTAGGCACAGCTGGGAAGTGGGGAGTTCCCATTCCTCAGAGCTGCAGATGGGGTCACTTGTTCAACAATCCCCATCAGGTGGAAACCCTGCTGAAGCAGGACAGAGCTTGGAGATCCATCTTTATTAACCTTTGACCCATCAATAGAGGCATTAATTAAATGGGTGCATTATTTGAGCCAAAGGAAGGTAGAAAGTGTTCTCACACTGAAAACCAGAGGATAGTGAGGGATGGGTTCCCCTGCCCCAGTCTCTGGGTGAGTTCTTGTGGGGAAACTAGGAGGAATATGTCTGTGGCATGGAGCGTGGCCCTTTTCCTCCCTCTGTGTCACCCTGTTCTTTTGAGTTTCTCTAAGCCTTCTGATGTTTACATTCTTGTAATGGAGTTTCTCACACACTTTCATGTAAATAATGATTGTTTTGCATTCTTCTCTGTAAGAGGAGAATTTTGATGGACTGCTAGTTTGACCAGTGTGGTTGGAGAGGTGGCAATGTCATTCTCCAGTCCACTGTCACTTTTGAAATTCTATAAATGTTGAGGTCTGAAAAATAAAGTTCTCTTTTCCTGTTCCTGTTGGGATGCTGGAATGCCTTCTGTGAGTTTTATTATTCCGTGTCACGATGGTGGCACCTCTGTCACTCCCAGGGCTGCAGCCCTAACCCCTCCCTGCTCTGTCCCCCCCAGTCCCTCGAGAACAGCGGGGACCAGTCCCACAAGATGCCCACGGATCGCTGTGCCCGGCTCACCCTGGTGAGCGTGGCCAACGACGTCAAGGAGGCCTGGATCAGCGACCACCCCTACCTGGCCGTGTGCTACCTGTGGCAGTACGCGCCCACCTGGGCCTGGTGGCTCATGAACAGGATGGGCAAGAGGAGGATACAGAACTTCAAGAGTGGAATTGTGAGTGTGCAGCGTGTCCCTCTCTCCCCTGCTTGCTTGTTGCACTCTGCTGATGTTCTCTTCTGCTGTGGGAATGTTTGCTGGGATTGCATTGCTCCTCAGTCACACTGATGTGCAGGGCAGTGTCCCTGCCCTGGTAGATGCTGTTTATTCTTTTGGTACAAAAACCCCTCCCATCTTAAAGTACTGCAAGAACAGGAAATACAAAAGTAAGGGTGGCACATGCAGCTTAAAACTTTGTGCTTCCACACTGTAACTGCCCATGGTCACAAGCTGTTTCAAATGAAAGACTTACTAGTTTCACTCACAGTGTTGTTTTTAACACAGGGAAATACTGATTTACTGTCCTCTCCCTCCAGGATGCTGATGCCTCTTATTCAAAGAAGAGGAAGTAAGGATGAGCTTGGAAGAAATCCTGCTGCACTTGTGCTAAGGCTGAGAATTTTTCATACTGCATGACTGCAACCAACAGCTTTTTTTGGTTTTGTTATGTCTCTGTCATCCTGTAAATTGACAGATCTACCGAGCTGATGACATACTTGACTAAATAAAGATTTCTTTCTAAACACACCTGTTTCATGCCAAACTCCCACAGGCTGAATTTTTAAGCTTACAAGGACTAAAACACGAGAGGCTGGGCTGCTGCTCTGACATGGCAATTACCTGGTGAGCAGCCTAAAATGATAGACCCCAGGATCCTGTTTCCCTCACTTTCATTCTTAATTCATGTTGATTAACAAAACCCCACAAGAAGAAGAATGTGGTATAGAAGGTAAAGGTGTAAAGGTCTATGCTTGGGATGTGTTCCTTGAGCAAAATGTGTGTTCAGGGCTAAATCCTTTCATTTCTGACACAACATCAGGACTTACTCTCTGGCCCCTTTCTCAGCTCTGCTGCCCTTACACTGCCCTGTGTGTGATCAACATCACAATCTAAAGCAAGGAGGTGTTGGGAAGAATTAAATAAAGCTCTGCACACACCTGGTTAGAAAACAGAGCACTTCAGGGCTCACATGGGATAACAATGGGTCCCAAGCACAGTCTCATTGCTGAGAGCAGGATGCCATCAGTAATCCCAGTAGCAGCCTGTGAACACAGACAAGGCCAGGGTTGAAGGTGCTCCAGTTCCTGAATTCCAGATAAATCAAAGAAATGCTCCAAACCAAACAGGCCATGGTTCAAGAGCACACAAACAAACCAGCTGAACAGGGGCACTCAGCTGCACAGATCTGTGAGACAGAGCAAGAAGCTTTAACTCCTGTTTCTGCCAAAAGCAGGATGCAGACAGGTTTAAGGTGAGGGTACCATGCCTCAGGGCTGTGAACACCCTGGGTTCAGTGAGTGGGAGTGTAGGACACACTGCCTGTGGCAGCAGGGGACAGGATGTGGCAGGGCAGCACAGCCCAGCTCCACATTCCTGTGCTCCAGCAGGAACTCTGCCCATTGCTAATTGTGCTGCTCCATCTGGTGCCAATCAGGATCTCTGCTGGAACACTGGGCTCAGTTATCAGCAGCTCTCCTCAAGGCTGGGGACCAGATGGACAGAACCCAGAGAAAGGAAGGAGAAAGGATCACAGCTCTCTTCAGCTTTTTCTCAACTGGTTTATTCAGTTTACAAAAGACAAAGGATGAGGGCAGAAATTCAAGTAAAGATTGCTGCAAAAAAGATAATTAAATTTTCTGTGACCATATGGAAGACAAGTAGTAAGAGATTTACAATGGGGCAAAACAGGGTTAATTAGATTTAGGAAATAGCTCCAACTTTCCAGCTGCTGCAAGAGCAGCAAAGAATTGAACTGCTTGAGGAGTTCATGACACTCCATGCCTTGAAAGTTTTAAATCAGAGCAAACATTTGCCTCCTTGTGAGAGGGAGCTGAAATAGGTGCTCTCTATAAGCCCCTTCCATATCACTTCCATGGTTCTGTATTTCCAGATGCAGCTCAGGGCCCAGTGTGCCACCAACCTGCTCTGGAAATCCACTACACCACTTGCATAGTTTTTAAAAACCATTTCTGGCCCCTATCTAAAGGAACAGCCAGCAGCCAAGTACAAGGTTCTTGGTTCTTGTGGCAAATTTCATATGAGACAAAAGGTCTTAAAGGTGAGGAGTAAAAGTAATAAATGTGCTCAGACTCAGACAAGGCTGGGCATTCCAAACCAGTACTGCTTCAGCTATGGAGCAGGTCTGATTTAAATTGATTCTGTAGGACTGGGGAATACAATTACCTACTCCCTGCTCAGCATTTGCCTACAGTGTAACCACTGTACTGCTCAGAGAATACAGTTATGTGCTAAGAATGGTGGTAGTGAACAGGATAAATGAGCCACTGGAAACTGGACCTGGACCTGTTTTCAAGGTGACCTGTAATGTTACAAACCAGCTGTCCAAGTCTGTTCCAGCCTGTAATGAGGTTAAAAAAAAAAAAAATTACTTCTGGCACAGACAGCTGGATTTCAACCCACCCCCCCATCATCAAGCTCTCACTGCATTTGTGGAAGACTGGTTAGGGAGGTGGAGAGAGATTGCAAGTAGCAACATATATATATATATATATATCTACACATACATACTGTGTCATATATATCATATATATGGATACTGGAAGAAGGAGATTAAATCATACCATTTGTTCTTAAAATTTCCCCTGTCCCCTAATTATATAAATTTACTTCTTTCATGAATAAAGTCACCCAGGATATCAATGTGTCAGAGCACACACTGGTTAATATAAATTCTTTTTACCAAAACAAGTAGTGTGGTAAAAATTGTCCCTTAAAATTTAGTTAAAGCATGGCTGATAAATTACTACACATAAGGAAGATCAGTGAAAGTCATATAACAAATGCTAGAACTGAACTCAGTCCAATACAAAATGGCCAGAATAAAAAAATTCATATAAATAGTCCTATGTACACTTTGGTTGCCAGCTCTGGGGTTGACAACACTACAAGAAGCCGTAACCTGACTGGCAGTGTAAGTCACCTGTCCAAAGAGAAAAAAAAGTAAAAGTAAATCAGAATGGTAATGATAAGAATTATGTTGCTTTTCTTTAAGCTGGAAAAGAGAATTTCAGCCTGTGGCTCGTCAGCCACACAGGCAATAGTGTCCCATGTTCCAGCAGCAAGAAACCAGTCCCCAGCTTCCTTCCTGCTGAAGCTCTGGCCAGCACCCCCTCTGCGCTGAGGACGTGCACTGCCACCCTGAGAGTAACACCTGATCTGCAGCACACAGGGGAGCGTGGACATTTGACTGCAACACTGAGAGGAAAAAGACAAACCAGTACCAGCCCCAGGTGCAGGAAGGCCAGCCTAGAAGAGAGGCAGCTGCAGGAGCTGCGAGGAGTAGACGGGGTAGCCCAGGGGCGGGTCGGCCGCCTGCACGGTCAGGTTGCGCAGCAGCGCCGGGTGCGCCTGGATGCTGTAGCGCTCCTCGTCATCGTTGGTGGCATAGAGCAGCTCCCAGGACAGGTTGGCCCACTGGCCTCGCACGGCCTCAGCATTGAGCTTGCCCACCTGGACTAACAGCTCCTGCAGAGTGAGCACTCGCCCCGTGTAAATTCCCTGCGAGAACAAACAGATCGGGATGTCCAGTGCGTTGTCCGAGAGGAGACCAGAGCATTTTGGTTACAAAGCACTGAGTGAAGCCTTGGGGCTAAACTCTATGAACACTTCAAACACAGCAAAGTATAAACCAGTCCCCTCAGTTCAATGCCTCCACTGGAATATAATCAGGAAATACTGCTGCATCTGAAGAACAGTGCAGTGGGTTTTCAACAACAGTGGTGCCAGTTCCTCTTTAGTACAAACCAACCTTGCAGAGCCTTCATGTTTTAGAACACAATTATGAACAGTGAAAAAGAAACCAAAACTTAGACCAGGTAATTTTTCTCCTTACCATGCTTGGGTCATGCCCCAGTGAGAACAGGTATGGCTTTTCCTGCAGAACTGCTTGCTGCCACTCCAGGTCTGACACCAGCCCAATGTACCAATCGCTTTCGTATTCCTCCAGGTAATTCGCCAGCTCTTTGAAGTTCTCCACGGGGCCCAGGCTGGCTTTGTCCAGCATAAGTTTAAAGGTGTATCTGAAAGGTGCAGAATGTCACACAGTCAGTTGTGTGGCAAAGACAGGAGGGAGAAAGGCTCCTCAGGCCACAGAGGGTGGAGAGGCTCCACCAACTCTGTCAGTCACTGCTTGTCCACTGAGTCACTGCCAGTCTTGGCGTGCTTTTAGCTCACCCACATGTAAAACACATCAGCTTAAACACTTCTCATTCACCTCCAACACTTCCCCACTGCCTGATAATGGATAGTGCCAAATATCTAGATCCAGCACAACTGTTGAGATCTGGGGGCAATGAAAATAGGTTGTTTTTCCCCAGTTAAGACAGCAGATTGGAGGCAGCTGCTGCGGAGAAGAAAGAACCTTCATACCACAGGCTTCACTGTCTGGAGTCACAGGCAATATTTATGTAGGAAAAACCTACAAATAAATTTAAACTATATGGGTTTAACAAAACATTACAGAAGTGACACTTCTCTATATAAATTTCTAATCCCAGGAAATGGTTTTCTTTTACCTGAATGCTTTTAGTGCCAGCTGGAAGAGCTCTGGTTTGCCTGTCAGCCAGTCCAAGCCAGCAGACCAGGGAATGCCACCAGTGTATGCCCTGAAGACGTGGCGAGGGGCAGGCACGGCGTTATCCAGGCCAAACAGCCCAAAGCAGCACGACAGCACCCCGTGGATGTACAGGTCTTTCAGAGCTTTATCTTTCATAAGGTCTGTGAGTAAACTGGAAGGCTTCTCTTTCAGATGAAAAAAGTCCAGTTGGCTCAAAACAAAGTGATACCATTCCTCTGGAAACCTCTGCCTCATTTCACTGACTTTGGAAGAAGGCACTGGCGCTGTTCTCCATTCTTCAGGGATGCTCAGCAGCTCCGAGTAAGAGCAACTGAACTCTACACGAGGTAAAACTTCTGGCTGTTTCCCTTTGTCCACAGCAGGCAGCCCAAGCACCACAGCCCTGTTTAATTTATCTTCTGGAGACATTTCTTGTAGGAAATCTTGGCTCTGTGTTTCTATAGACCCTGGAATAGACAGGTGCACTTTTGGTGTCAGTCCCAACTGCCCAGGTTCTTTTCTGTCTCTTGTTCTGCTACTGGGTTCAAAATCAAAAATGTCACTATCATCAGTCCAGTCCTCCACTGTATCAACACTAAAGCTGTCTTCTTCCTTCAGAGCTCTGGATCCTTTCACTGCACCACTATGCTGATTTTCTAGAAATGATCCTTGTTTGTTCTTGTTGGCACTGCCTGGGCTGTCCCAAGTCTTGGATTTTTTATAGCAATACTGGACAAGCATCCATACAAGCACTTTAACAAAATCATCTTTCAGGTGCTTTAAATTCTCATGGGAATCAATTATTCCAGATAACACATTCCTGGCATCAGAATACAGCCGCACAGGAACAACAGTACAGGGAGTCAGGATGTGCCCAAAATGGGGATTGGGAGACAGAATCCTTCTGTGCTCCTGATGTTCAAAGGCCATTTCAAAAATTTCATCCACTCTGTGAGCTTCAGCAGCATGGCAGGATGTTTCCTGCAGTTCTAGCCCCTAAAGCACACATGGAAACAACTTCCTGTTAGTCTTCACCAGGACGTAACTTTAAATGCTAGCAAGCTGTTTGCTTGCAACAGAATTATTCTGAACAAGATGATTGTCAGTATTTCCACAACTGAATCTACAAATCTATCTAGAGGTAACAGCAATAACAAAGCACTCACTGCAGTATTAGGCACAGATCAACATCTTAAATAAATCTTTGCCTGATGCAGATCTTATTAGCCAGCTTATTAAAGATATTCTGTCACAAGCTAAATGATAAAAAGTTTCACATCTGCTACTCATGTAAATTGCGAGGCTAATTAGTACAACACTCATCTTAGAAAATTAAATGTAAATCAGTTACACTGCTGAAATGTTACATAGCAAAATGTTTGCATGATTTCTAAACATCAACATCTCAGTGCTCAGCATGCAATTACCTTAATGTTAACACCACAGTATGTGAAGCCTTTTTCCAGCACCAATATCCACATCAGCCTGTCCTGAAAGCGGCACAAGTAATGCGACCCAGGCAGAGACAGACCTAGGCAAGAAAAAAACAAACAAAAGCTCCATATTACCTTTCCTACATGCCAATGAAAGGATTCAACAGCAAACACGAAATATTTCTGCATCAACATCACAATCAGTTAACACTGGCTAACTAGCACCTTAGAATCTTGAAAAAACTGGCTGAAATTGCAGCTGTGGAAAGCTGGAAAACCTCACACAACTGCAGGACTACATTATTCACCCCAGGCCAGGGTTAAACAACTCCACCCTCAACTCCCTTTGCAGAGATGACTTTCATGATTAAAGATCATTTTTTGGCTGCATTTCCAATCACATAGTTCCCACTGTGTTCTTTGGAGACCTAAAGTCTTTCTTATTGAGAATACATTAAAGAATCATGATATAGAAAAGGAGTTTCCTAATGGCCCAATTTGCTGTGGAGTAGGAAGTTTATTTGTTATCAGAGAAATAAAAATATAACTGAACTGGAATTTGAAAATCAGGTCCTGAACAACAGCAAATTAGTACTCAAAAAAAAACCCCAAAAAACCAACCAAACTTTTTCTTTTTTTTACCTATGTCACAAAAAGAGCAATGCCAAATTTCCTAAGAACTGGTGGTTATACTATATTTGAACTATAGCTGAATGTCAATCCTCATAACACAATGGTTCTATTCTTAAGCATGACATTTGCTGCCAGTTTATGACCTGCTTCTGCTATCACTCATGTCTGGTGACCACTCACTTGCAGAACATTTTAGTTTGAAAATGTTGTAAGGTGAAATCAGTGAAACCAACCATTAAGCTGCATTTAAAATTTAAGTAACCTTTTCTAACCCACTGAGCTAATGAAGTGCATTTTCTTGCTAACATTTTGCAAAGACTTTAATTCCTTTCTTGCTAGCTGTTAAAGCTACTAAAACTCCTTTACACAGAAAAAACTATGGGTTTAAATTAGTGACACACAAATTGGTATCGCTTCCTTTTGAACTCATCTGAGAACACCACGGTTTTTCTTGCTTCAAGACATTCATTCACAGATTTTCCCATTAAAGAAGAGACTTTTTAGCCCTCAAGACTAGTGTTTTAAATTATTTATTCTAAGGCATACATGCCACCACAGTCATGATGGGAATGGGAAAAAACACTCTATTAAAAAAAAAAAAAAAAGAGATAGATAACATATATATGTGACAGATAGCTGTATACTATAATAATATAATAAATATATCTATTGTAAATATAAAACATAATGGACTAATGCAGTAGACAAACTGAAGTATTCTTCTTTAGAGAAAAAAGACTCCCTGGTTTTATTGAGTACCTCTCTCTAACCAGTGATGAAAGTGCAGCACATCTTTCCTAGGAAAGCACCTGGATATATTCTTCAGAAAAGCATGGTTAACCTTAACTTCCACTGCCTTCAAATATTAAGCCACTTTTTCCAGCCATAAGCCATTTTCTAAGAAGCTTATGTAAATATTTGCCTCTTGTCTAAGGGCTACAATCTTTTGATTATTTAGGTTACACAAAGGCTGTTTCTCAAGAAAATGACCTTGCAATTTTAAAACAGTTACTCTGTCTCCAGCTGGGAAAAAGACTGGGCATTTCTTCACCTCTGTCTCTGTAATTCTGTGAAAACCCCATCACAATGCCTTTACCAGGCTGTAAACCCACAATGCTGCTATAATCCTGCCCCAAATGCCTGCACAAGATATGAGATTAAATCTTATCAATGGGTTTGTTCTCAGCTGTTTACTGCTACTTAGGCTACATCATGTATTTCACAAACATCTAGCCAATATTCACCATAACCAATTAACACAGCCAAATTAGCAAAGTCACCTTCAGGATGCTGAGCAATGGGATTGATGCAGAGACAGACAGACCTACAGAGAGCAGTGTGACACACATCATTCTCTATGTTGTCTGGCTAAAGAACCCAATTTACTGCCTCCAGTTAGGTGGGATCAATGCATTCCATCCTTTTTATTCAGTATAGAAAGATTAGGATTGATACTGTTTCACCACCATTTAGTCTCTCCTTAAAGGTAACAAAAGAGTTATTTTTTAATAGGATTGTAACAAGTAGACAATGTAGAATCACTAGCTGGAAAAGATCTCCCAGATCATCCAGCCCAGCCTTTGACATGTCCATGAAACCATTTCACAAACTGCTACATCTACTTGTTTCTTGAGTGCTCCCAGGGATGGTGACACCACCACTTCCCCGGGGAGCCTGTTCCAATGCTTAACCATTGTCCAGTGAAGAAATTTTTCCCAATATCCAACCTGAACCTCCCCTGCTGCAAATTGTAGCTGTTCCCCATTGTCCTATTGCTGGTTGTACAAGAAGGATAAAAGTAACCACTTTATCCTGAGCAATCTCTGAATATCAGATTTAACCCATGCTGTGAAACGTGGTTTTCAACCACAGATTCTCCTCCCTTCAGAGGGATCCAATCCCAAGAGTTTTGGGGCATTGGGAGGGATCGGATCCCAAGGGGTTTGGGGCATGGGGAGGGATCGGATCCCAAGGGGTTTGGGGCCTCGAGAGGGATCTGGTCCCAAGGGGTTTGGGGCATTGGGAGGGATTGGATCCCAAGGAGTTTGGGGCATTGGGAGGGATCTGATCCCAAGGAGTTTGGGGCATTGGGAGGGATCTGATCCCAAGGAGTTTGGGGCATTGGGAGGGATCGGATCCCAAGGGGTTTGGGGCATTGGGNTTACCCCAAGGGGTGTGCGGCTGCGGGAGGGATCTGATCCCAAGGGGTGTGGGGCATTGGGAGGGATCTGATCCCAAGAGTTTTGAGGCATTGGGAGGGATCTGATCCCAAGGAGTTTGGGGCTTCGTGAGGGATCCGATCCTGAGGAGTTTGGGTGGAAAACCACGTTTCCTGGAACATTTAGCTGCAGTATTTGAGGGCGCTGCCTGTACGTACCCAGGCCGCCGGCCGCCAGCGCG
>VZRH01002834.1:339055-375088 GCA_013397555.1 Urocynchramus pylzowi | reverse complement strand
GGGCACGAGCTGCCGGTAGTAGACGGTGTCGGCGCAGACGCAGGCGGCGCCGCCCGCGGGGCCCGGCCAGCTCCGCAGCGGCCGCGGGAAGCCCACCAGGAACACGGGCAGGGTGAAGAGCGGCAGCAGGGGCGAGGAAAGCAGCGCCGAGACGGCCACCAGGGCCAGCAGGACGGGGAAGAAGGCGACGTTGAGCGCGATCAGGGCGGCGCTGGACCTGCGGCGCTGCTTCTTCTCCGTCCACGAGGTCAGGAGGATGGCGATGGCGAAGTGCAGCTTGGACAGGAACTGGAAGAGCCGATCCCGCAGGAGACCGACCTGCGGCACACGGGCAGGAAGCACACGGTTTGGGTGAAAAATGCTTTTGATATGATTGGCTCTTCACAAATATTAAACTGAATACTGTATGTGTGATGTTGGAAAGTTATTTTTAGTACTGCATTAATCTTTTTTAAGTAGTGCGTAGCCTTGTTCTTTTGAGTTTCTCTAAGCCTTCTGATGTTTACATTCTTGTAATGGAGTTTCTCACTCACTTTCATGTAAATAATGATTGTTTTGCATTCTTCTCTGTAGGAGGAGAATTTTGATGGATTGTTAGTTTGACCAGTGTGGTTGGAGAGGTGGCAATGTCATTCTCCAATCCACTGTCACTTTTGGAATTCTATAAATGTTGAGGTCTGAAAATTAAAGTTCTCTTTTCCTGTTCCTGTTTGGATGCTGGAACACCTTACATGAGTTTTATTATTTCTTGTTGCAATGGTGACAGTAGTCTGTTAAATATAGTTTTAGGCTATAACATAATATTAAAATAGAAACTATGCAATGTAAGATACTTTTTCTAACTAGAACAAGAAATGGATAAGATAATCAAGAAATTCTTTGCACACAGATAACAGAAACAAGACACCAAGACATCTCCAAGAGAAGAATTATTGCCTCCTTATTGGGAAAAACCAGACTCCTTCCANTGTCACCTTTGGAATTCTATAAATGTTGAGGTCTGAAAATTAAAGTTCTCTTTTCCTGTTCCTGTTTGGATGCTGGAACACCTTACATGAGTTTTATTATTTCTTGTTGCAATGGTGACAGTAGTCTGTTAAATATAGTTTTAGGCTATAACATAATATTAAAATAGAAACTATGCAATGTAAGATACTTTTTCTAACTAGAACAAGAAATGGATAAGATAATCAAGAAATTCTTTGCACACAGATAACAGAAACAAGACACCAAGACATCTCCAAGAGAAGAATTATTGCCTCCTTATTGGGAAAAACCAGACTCCTTCCACCTCCTTCCAGATTCTGAAGAGCCAACAAGATGAAGAGGAGGGAAGATGACAATAAACAGAAAAATCCCCAGTTTGAAAGGAATGTTTGCATCATGTATGAGATATATGAATATGCAACAGGCTATTGCTTTTAAGGGTTTATCCTTTGTTAGAGGGCATGCTTTCTGGGAGCTTAATGCCCAGGAAGCATGCAGACATCCATAATTCTTTGCTTTTTTATTGTCCTTTGTTGTCCTAACACTGATTGTCCAAATTCTTATTGCTCTATTTTTTATTACTATTTTTATAACCATTTTATTACTATAAAACTTTTAAAATTTTAAAACAAGTGACTGGCGTTTTTCACAGTTTGTAGCCTGTAGCACACTCAGCACGGCTACAGTAATTTTAAGAAAATGAAGCATGGCTATAATTGCTTGGTGTGAGAATATATCTTAGTACAGTTTTTAGCTTCTATCTGCTGGGTCCTGGCTCCTGTTGTAATTCTCCAACAGAAACAGAGACTTCAGATAACAATTATCTGCTTAATTTTACATTATGACCATTACCAGCAAGAGTTTGATTCCTGTATCAAGGCTCCTGTTCCACCACAGGTCTGGATTAAACACCAACATTTGTGCTGCTGACACAACCACCATGTCCAGTAAGGCATTTTCTGTATTTTGCCAGACCTAAAATAGAGATATGTAATATGTTAGAAATGCATTAAAAAACATATCTATTTATCTTTGCTTTCATGACCTGGAATATTTTTTCCAGGTCACCTTGGTTCTCAAGTCATGTAGAAGAGCATTTCTAAGGCTAACATATTTAAAATTCAAATTACCATCCTAAATATCCTTGTGAATCCAATGGAAACAGACACGGAATGCAGGTTTTGTAGAGAATGGTCAAGTGACAGGAATGCTATCATAGCAAATGGAGACACTGCAATTGAAAGAAAAGAATCACTGACCTCCTTCCAAAAACATAACAAAAGTCAACAGAGGTAAGCAGTCTTATTGCAGGATGGAAATCCTAGCACAAAAAGAGAAATCTGCCCTTCATCATCAAAAATTCCTCTTTGTATTACACTCTCACGATATCAGAATTTATTTGCACTAATGGCCTAGGACAACAAACATTTACATCAATGCTTAGTTCTTACTTGCTATTAGTTCCTTTATCCTCTATTTGTTTCTCCAAGAGAATACTCAGATAAGTAAAAATAAACATGGAATAGCAGTCATCAATCTACTTTCCCAAACTAAGGCTTCTTTATGAAATGAAATGAAATAATTTAAATCAATTTTTTATTCCCTCAAAGTAGATGCATTTGTCTCTAACCTACCAGAAAGGAGGCTCTTCCCTTTACTGGCAAGCTCTAAGAACCAAATATTTAGTCAGCTTGAAGACTTTCAACTCATTTTGTTTCCAAGTACATCTTTTCAAAAGTTGATACTGCAGTTGTAACTAAAATCCCTTAAAAGGCCCTGCTTTCTCAGCTGGGCTTTTAAAAGGCTCAGTTTTTTAGGTTCACCCTAATAAAAGAAATAAATCAAATCACTTTCAAATTTAATCACTTTAAAATATGCTGGACCAGTAACTTTGACCTCAATGCACAATTTAACAAGACATCAACAAGTATTTCCTGCCACTTGTTTTCCACTGGTGCATTCAGAGAATCTTGCACATAGAGCAATTCTAGAGTTTCAATCTCCCTACAAGCATCATCTAACAAACAACAGACAGTGGTGTATTCCTACCTAGTGTTAGCAAAATCCTCCTGACAACACCAACTTTCATTAGCCTTCTTTGCTTCTCCATGAACACAGCCACAGTCCTGACATCCTTTGGGTAAAAGGGGTTTCGGAAGACTCCAAACAAGTACACTCTCTGAATCTCTCTAAGAATCCACATAGTTACAAGTAACAGGATCAGAATGGAACTTGCTATGGCCTGGGGACTGCCTTGGGAAAATGACGAGGAGCCTGCAAATTGATGCAGCAGGCTCGCTTCTGTGAGAGCAAATGTCAACACAGTCACATAGAAAAGAAATTCCCTCCACCCAAATTGTATTCTAAGACCTCTGTGAGCATTTCTAGATTTGCTGGAGGCTAAATGGCTGATCATGGTGTGTTTGAAGGCAAACCCAATCTCACTTAGGTTAAGACTCAGTATGAACCCAAATCCAGTCATGAAGAGGATCACACCGAGGGGGCTGGGAATGAAATACGATGCTATTGCTGTTCCAGCAGAAATGAGAAACATTACTAACAACCTGTGAAGGAGAAAATAAAGAAGATTTGCTTGAAAAGAAAAAGGTTATAAACAACACTGATATATTTTACAACTGTATAAACATTTACTTTGTGTTACTTGACATAGGTGAACCTCCTAGTCCAAACTCCAACAGTTGTTCCATTCCCCAGAGAAAAAGTGCATCAAGTGGGGGCAGAATTCCCAGTGCCCACAAGAATGGCAGAAAAAGAAACAGGATGTGCAAAATCTGGTTTGTCTGCTCTAGAATGGGTGCGTTGACAGCAAACCTGCATGAAAGAAGAAATGGATTTGACTTCTGTGAAGGGAAAAATAACTTCTGTGTGGGAAGACTTCCTGTTTAACTACTACAGCAAATCCCAAAGCAAAAACCTTACACATTCAACTTAATGAGTATCTTTTGAAAGGAAAAATAAGGACATATTTATGCTTGGGACAGGAATACATTAATTAGAACACCAGAACACAGACTAAATTCTCATTTAAAAGATTTGAAGCCTTCAGACGAATACAGCAATGCAATTATCCCAATTATTTTTGTTACTGCTGTGATAATACACTGAAAAAATACTTGTGCAAAAAAGAACGGTCCACAGGCTCCAAGAACTCGACTGTTTAACAAAAAACTGTGAAGTATTTTTTCAGAAACACAAGAGCAAAATTTTATGCAATTTCAAGGCCCAAGATCTAAACTTTAACACTAGGAGAACTGGCATATTGTCTGTACAACTACAGATAATATTGTCTATTCCTAAAGAGGGTTTATTTCTACATAAAAATGTCAAAATATTCCTGCAAAACCACAAAGATCAGTATTAGAAATTTGCATAAATTCTAACCCATATGTAGTTTACCAGTTAAAGGTGGTAGACTGCCAAGATATTTGGTTTCTCTCTCCTTTTTAATAAGTAAGCAAGCCTCAGAGGAATTTTATCAGGAATTTCGACAAAGTCTTAATCTTCTCATCAGGAAATTGAATAGAAGAATTTGGAGTCCAAGAGCACATGTATAATTCTCATACCTCACCTGAAGTGGCAATTAGGGAAAATCATTAACAAAGACATCTCCCTGTGCAAAACTATCAAATTCAAACATGCTTTTTTTTAATGTATCTGAAGTGACCCACCCATAAAATATGTACATGTGGAAAAACTGCTATTTCTGATAGGGAGAATAAATCTAAAAGCATCTTGTTTTAGGAGCCTGATACTACAAATACTTCAGCTGAGACACTCGTCTGAAAAACAGAAATGTGACTCTCCTAATTTGTAGACTGACACAGCTCTTTCATATTGGAAAAGCATTTAAAAATCCAAGTTCAAAATCTGTATCACAAAGTCACAGCAATATTCCCATTTGCTTATCCATTCATTAAAACCAAATTCAGAGGGTTTTGGGGTTTTTTCTTTTGTTTGTTTTTGCCTGTTGTATAAAATCCCCTGCTATCACTTTACAGAGCTTAAATTGGAAAGTATTCCAGGATGAAATCTGGACATAAATCCAGTAATCCTGAAGCTTGCAGTGTTCAGATTTATGATTCCAGGTCAGGAACATGTGTTTTCAAAACACATCCTTTAAAAGGATATATTTGCAAATGCTCCAATACAAAAATATGAAAAATGACATGGTAGAAGATAGGTAAAACTATCTCTCACTTACAAACTGTTCTTCCTAGTTTACATGGAATGCCATAAAAATTTAAGAGTCTTTTATACACAGCATAGAACCTTGATTTTTATCATATATGCATCAATCTTCTTCCTTTGAAGTTACTACAGTTGATCAGAATCTCAAAATAAATTTTCCTCAGAAGAATAATTTAACCTTTCCCATCAAAAATACACAGAATAATCATCACTTTAAGTGGCTAAATGCATTATTACGTTTACCTGTGTGCAAGATCCACTGCAATAAAGACAAAAATGTAGAAAGGTCTCATCAGAGCAGTGATTTCATAAGTATCCAGTGCTTGGAAAGTGGCTGTTTCGGTGGCTGTGTTTATGATTAACGAATACTCTCCTATGCATATGGTCACCCATCCAAACACAAAGATCACAACAGTTCCTCCAATGTTGCTATATAACAAGGTTATTCTGTTTGGCAGCAAATACCAAGTTCCCAGCCCACACAATACCCCTGCCAGAAGGGAATGGAATACAGTGTTGATGATGTACTTCTTGCCAGGAATAATAAATTTTACTGTCTCTGAACCTACACAGCTGGAAAATTCAAACTCATCTTCATCTGTCAGGGTATTCTGAATTTGCATTCTTTCTACTGTCACTGTTTTCTGCTTTGCATAGAGGTTTGTCATCTGAAGAGCAAGTGCAGTAACAAACATGAGTCCTCCCGACAGCGCTGCGGTGCAGAAGTCCTTCATCACTCCCAGCTGGTACAGGAGAGTTCCCACTCCTCCCCAGAGCCATGGTGTCAGGAAAAGGATGATCTGGTGCACATAGATGTAGGGAGGGGCACAGTAGCCTAATTTGAAGCGGGGACCTCCCAGCAGAGTCTGAGGGAAGCGCTTGAAGAAGAACTCCTGCTTGTAGTCATTGAGCAGGGGTACATCCGGCCCCATCCTCGTGGCTCAGGAATGCTGGCTGGGGATCATCTTTCCTGTAGGAGAACAGGAAGGGACACATGGACACATTACTGGTTCTGGAACTCAGAGCCCAGGGAATTCTTGTGTCTTCTTTTTATTTACCAAGTTACAGTGGAATTCTGACACGTTGCTGTTAGAATTTCTCAGAATACAACTAATAAGCAAACATCTATTTTAAAATGTGAACACATTATTTCACTGAAGGTTGCAAATAAAAATCTATAACCTGTTCTTGGGAGATGACAAAACCAACACATCTCCCCATCAGAATACCTTCCTAAAACTGACATTCTTCCCACTCAATCTGATTCCAATCACACCTTGCCCCAAACCTCCAATTCCAAATCCTGTTAAGGATCTCTGCATACAGAGTCTGTGATTTCAGTGAACAGCCACACAAGTGCAGGGACTCAAGGACCTTTTTTTACAGAGGTCCCTGTGAAAAAAAAAAAAAAAAAAACCAACAAAAACAAACAAAGCTTTATGCAATAAAGCTTTTTCTACATAAATATGTTAAAGAATGTAAGTAGAAGTATTACAAATTGTTTTCCACACCAGCATTGTTACTGTCCTCCCTACATAGCCGAGTTGCAGGACAGGATCTCACTGTAAAGTAAAATAAACAGTTCACTTTCTGCTTCCTAAAACATAGAAAATAAAAAAAAAAACCAAACACAATACTTGTGAGTTGTAGCAGAATTAGCATATGTTCTTCTTGGTGCCAATGGCAAAAGCTGAAAGAAAGGAAAAAAGATGCCTGTAGACATTTACAATGACCCATCAAACAGAAATAGGTTTGAATGCTCATTTAGAGAAGATCAGGCAATGTAAAAATGATGAATGTAAGGTGATAACTATGATATTCAAATATAATTCTGTGCTACTAATCATGAAAGCAAGATTCATGAGGGACAGTCAGAAATACTCAAGCTAAGAAACAGGGTGAAAAAAACCAGCACAAAAAAAAGCAGTGCCAATGTCATTAATAATAACTCTAAAAAAGAGATGGTGTGCATTAGGAGATGTGCAAGGACAGAAATTCTGACTTTCTTCCGCTGGACCTGTGCAATCTGATGAATACCCATTGCCATCACTGGTGAGACATTAAAAATTAAACATCTGGCCACCACAGAGTCCTCAAACTACTGTGATCCCTTTTTTCTACAACACCAAATATTTCTGAGCCCTTCTAAGAACAATTCACCCCATTTATTTAAACAGGTATCAGTCACTTGACTGTTGGTAGATGCTGATCATTGAGGAATGAAGGTGGAAACAGTGCAAATGAGATTTTATGCATTATCATGACTGAAAATTTACATTCTACATCCACTGAGTCAATATACTCCACCACAGAGAGCAGGACCCCACAGGCTCTGTAACTACTCTTTATGTAGGCTGTGGATTTTTGGGGTTTTTTTCCAATAAAATATTGAAAACACAGTTTTTTTGGTCCTACTATTTTAAGCCACTGAAAGTTTCTTAAATGTAAGGAGAAGGCAACAGTCAGTCCTACTGGAACTAATGGAAAAGACACATGTTGACAATGGAGAGGGGAATTCATCCCAGTCAGCTCAGGAATTTGAAAATGTAACAGCGACACACCCAACTAAAAACAAATTTCAAATGTAATTATGAAATATCACAATTGAATCAATCTTCTTTAGAAAAATAAGCACTGTTTAGAGAGTGCATGGGTGTGGAGCTTAAGTTGCTGGGATAGTTCC
Source organism: Urocynchramus pylzowi (assembly GCA_013397555.1). Lineage (NCBI taxonomy): Eukaryota > Metazoa > Chordata > Aves > Passeriformes > Fringillidae > Urocynchramus > Urocynchramus pylzowi. Next base: position 367,209 of record VZRH01002834.1, on the reverse strand, counting down.
ATGCAATAGAAGATTTAGTCATGGAAATGACAGAAGCTGAGTTTAAAAAGAAAACATAGAACCAATAGGTGCAGAGTTTTCCTTGAAAAACAGTTTTTGGGCAGCTGTGTTTTTCTCTTCTGAGAAGGGCTATTTTTGTTTCAATTTCCAGTCTACACTTGTGTTTGTCAGTTTATATCGCTAACCAAATGTTAACAAAACATTCCTCTTACAGTTTCTGTGTAAACAATAGGCATCTTTGTGTGAGACACAAGAGTCTACGCACATAAACAATAAAGTTCCACTTGGCTCTGCTCCAAAACGAGCCATAAAAAAAGGTGAATTTACTTGCTGAAGCTCGCTAACTATGGAAACTCTTCCCTCTGCTGTTCTCCTGGCTTCCAGCTATCCAGGTAGCACACCAGGACTTCAAAGAGGGACTCATCCATGTCTGTGCAAAGCCCTAGCAACAAGGCTCCACACATTTGTGAGTGTTTACAGGACCTGGCTTCAATACACATTCCTGACATACAGGCCTGGCCCCACTTTGACAACTTGCCTGGATACCCAAACAACCCCTAACACAACAGTCTGTCATTACCAGGGGGATCCGTGCCACTTGGATACTATCACAGCAAGGATGGAAAAAGGGCTTTAACACCATAAAGTCACTTCACAAGTTTTCCCTGCAATAACCTCTTTATGCCCTCATTACAAAGAGAAAAAACCAAACCTTGCCACAAATTCAGGCAGGAATTCACAGGAGGGCACGAATTTTTGTCCAAATGAACACCATCCTTCACGTGGGCTGATGCTGGATCAGCTGAGTTTGGTTTGCTTTTATTTTTGGCAGATTACAGAGTATGTGTACAGCTGTCTGCCACCAAAGCAGCTGAAGCACATAGGGCTTAAAAATCCTTGCCTCGGTGGTCGTACAGGTGTTTAAGGGTAGGGGTTACAAACCACCTGCTAGCCAAGCTGGAGGAAGAGGTGGGAGGTGAAGGGGAGGCTGTGGCATCCCCTGTCCCACCAAATCCAGTGCCCACGCACCGGGCTAAGGATTCCCTGGAGGAGCATCCATGGCTAGCAACCCCGCTGTGGTGCAGGCCAGCTTCCAGCCAGGAGCCAGGCGGAGCAGGCTGCGAGCCCCTGCTCAGCAGGGTTGATCCCATTCCCCAGGGAACACAGCATTCAGGACGACCCCCCATCCACTTCTGGGATGAGCATCCCGGGATCACCTTTGGGAAGGCTCGCTGGCCGCCTCCTCCGAGGCACCTCTGCCCCTGGCCAGAGGGGCTCCCACCTGGGCCACCACGCCTCCCACCCACCCAGCTCCCCTCACCTCTTCTGCAGGCACTGAATGAAAACACCCAACACCAAGCGACTACACAAAACACCTCAGCGGTCTCCGGAGGGGAAGGGCCGAGGGGCAAACCCGCGGCAAGGAGCCTCGGCGGGGATGACACCTACCTGTGGCCCAGGCTCGGAGCGGGCAGGGGGCGGCAGGGCACGGAGCCGAGCCGGCGCTGGGAGAAGGAGTTGGAAGAGGAGGAGGAGGAGGAGGATGGCGGAGCGCTGCCGTTCTCTGCCCGCCCCTTTTTCCCGCCCCTCAGCCGCCGCCGCCATTTTGCCCGCCTGAGGCAGGCGGTGGGGACGCGCTGCCTGCGGGAAATGGCTCCGGCGAGCCCCGGCGCTGCTCCCGGCGCCGCCTCGGCCGGGTCGGTACCGGAGCGTGAGGGGCCGTGGTGCTCCCGCTGCCTCACGGCGAGCCGGGCCCCGCGGCAGCCCAGAATGGATCCGGGTGGAAAAGACCTCCGGCATCATCGAGTCCAGCCCATGGCCGAGCACACCGTGCCAGCCGGACCATGGCACTGAGTGCCCGGCCAGGCTTTAACACCTTCGGGAACCGTGACTCCACCGCTTCCCTGGCCAGCCCATTTTAATGTCTGATTTTCCTTCCTGGAAGAAATTCCTCCAATGTCCAATTTACCTCCCCTGGTACTTCTTCAGACTGTGTCCTCTCATCCTGTCCCTTGCTCCCTGGATCCGATCCCCACCTGGCTTCACCCTCCTGTCAGGGAGGTAAAAGAGAGCGAGAAGGTCCCCAGCATTCTATCATCATAACAGAATACCCCCAAAAGTTCCCTAAATCTTGAATATCAATAGCCTTTATGTATTAACTAATTCAAGACATAAAGAACAATGGTTTCAGTCTCAGATAGAACCAAATCCATTCTCTTTTCTTCTAGGTTAAGTCAAATTGAGCATTCAGTGGGAAACTGAAATATAAATCCAAATACTGCAGTACCGCTTCAAATTATACCTGTTAAACATTGAGAATATTTAACAGAGTCAGCACACGTAATATAATTCATATCTAATAATACTGAAATGTATAATTCAGTGTATTAACAGCAGGGCACACACATCTACCTTAATACCTGTTAGAACAATCACCATGTAGATAGTTAGAAACTGTTATATCCGTTTTAATCTGAATACGTAATTTAACACACAAGCATATTCTGGGAATTTTGGACAAAGGATTGACTATAAGCAATTCTTATCAGAAACATCATAATCTTTTTGTAAGTCTGTTAATCTTTATTCTTCAGAGATAATAAAAAGGCAGTTGGATTGGAGAATAAAACCTTGGAAACACCACGAGAGGAAAATGACCATTTGTCTTTATTGAATTTCTTTAAATTGTAGTTCAGTGGCACATATTATTCCATCCTCTTGCATAATAAATTTTAAAAAATATGTTTTTTTCACTATCCTTGATCTAATATTTTTTCATCCTCTCTTTCAAATGTATCTGTTGCAATCCTATTAAAATTATTTATATCTCATAGGTTTTCCAAGGTAAATAGCATCTCTTTGCAATTCCCTAAAGGTTGGTAGCAGGTATTTACTTTTTGGTTGTCAAGTTTCATCCTGTCCCAGTTTCCCAATTCAGTTGCAACTTTGTCAAGATGGCAATTCTCTTCTGGAATGTTTAAATCCTAAATAACAACAGCGGAGAGAGGGAAGCAGACACTGGATTTATTTCTTTGCAAGCTCTGCTGCTTGTGTTTCAAAACTCACATAAAACTCCTTCAAAACACTGAGGAATCATTTCCTATATTTTCACTCTTGCTCAAAAGAATAAATCAGAATTTCAGTTGGTAAAAACTCCAAGCTACTGCTGAAGGGAGCATAATAATTTATTTCTCGTAAGAGTTCTAAGAATTTTTTTTTCATATAAATTAAGATAAAACCTGTTAACAGAGTAAACTGTTCAAGGTAATTTCTGCTGACCTCCAGCTGTCTTTTTCTGATTATCACACAATATATAGCTGGAAACATGAACTATCTCACTGAATTTAACAGGACTCCTGATCCTCTTAAAATTATGACACACATCAACTATTTCCAGATTTGGGACTTGGTTTTTGGCTTGCCTGTTCAGTTTGTGAAAAGTCTGTTAGTCCTAACTCCCTGAATATGAATGTTTCCATATTTTTAATGTTGACTTTGTTTGGAGTAATACAGGTACAAATAATTTTCTTACTGACCTTTCTTCTCCCCAAAGATAAACCAAAAAAGTGTTTTCTGTTTGGAAATGCACTTTGTGTGCTGCTGTAAGGGTAGAGGAAACAGATGCTTTCTTGCAGCTATTGACTATTAAGAAAGAAAGACCTTGTAGGATTTTTTTTTTTTTAAGACATTTACTGCTAGAGAAAAAAAAAAATAAGTTTACTATCAAATTAGATAATGGAACTATCTTTTTCCTGATGTCCAAAGTTAATTATTGTTTTATTGCAATCTGCAGGCTGGCATTCCCTGCCTACACAAAGGGAGGGTGTCAGAGTGGAATCTGACTCCTTGTTTTACTCAATCTGTCCTGCATCCTACAGGGGACCCATCTTGTGTCTGTGTGTAGGTTTCTGGAGATCTGTGTGTGCTGGATGTGTTATCCATGGCTGCTTTCCTGTGGCTCCCTTGGCAGTAATGCCTTTTGACAACGTGGCCGTAGGCTGGCAGAGGAGCTCACTTCTTTCTGGGTGACTTTATCCCTTTAAAATAAACTTTAGGAAAAGGTACTCCATTCCTACATGTGGAAGATACCCATGTTTTCCCAAAGGGAAAGGCTTTTGTTGACATTCCTGAGCAACCATTAGGAGTTCCAGGGTAACATCCATGTAATAAGTTTTAGCAACTGAAGTATCAGCTCCCTTTCAGGTGCCTTTCCTGCATGGCAGCTAAACATATGCTTCAAGTAATTTCAGCATTCCTACCTAGCTGTTTTTTACAACATTATAACATGAGAGTATGTCTCATCAATTTAACTTTGTGTGTAAACTGGTTTGGATTTTATAAGAAATGTATTCTTCAGATGAAGGTTAAAACACTGAGTTTGCAGATTTTTGTTTAATTTGTGTAGGATATTCTTAAAATCAGGAGATTTGAGCTGAATTCTTTTTTGTTGTTTATCACGGTAAGGTTTTCCTTTTTTTTGTCCTCTTTGCATTTCATGCTGAAAACATCTTGATTATGGAAGCAATCTAGTTAAATATTGTATGTTTTGGGAAAGACTCACTTCTCTTGGAAGTCTCTTTCAATTGCTGTATTTTGAGAATCTGTCACTGATCCGAGGAGAAAGGGACAGAGAGAGAATTACAAATCGCAAATTTTTGTACTACTGGAATTGTAAGTGACAACCCAGGATTGACTGTGGGATATTCTGCATCTTTAGTTTGACAGGGTGCAACAGTCCTGTGGCCATGCAGCCTTCACAGTTGTCATTCATACCCCAGTGCGTGGCCACACGGATGCTGTGGATATGAACAGAGACAGATCATGTGGGACACTCTTGGCTCCAGCGACACACAAGCTCTTACAGCTGGAGCTCTGGGACACTTCCAGTGTAGTAGGAATGTTTGAATCACCAACAAGGTGGCGTGTCCTGTGTCCTTGGCCACTTCACCTAATTAAAAATGGTCATATACACACTTGCTGCTTGTTAAAACTTGGCTCAGGTCACCCCTGTCCAGCATCTGACTTCCCAAAGACTTAAAAAATATTCTTGAGCAAGAAAATTCGGAGATCTCAGTGCAACATTTGAGCTTTGTGGAATATTGGGAATGAAAGAGGTTTCTCTGGAGGGAGTTGGATGATAGTTAAGTGTAGGGCTGCCACATTGGTCATTAGGAAACATCTCTCCAGAAGCAGGTCTGAGCTGCTGGTTTGTGATGGTGCAAAAAGTGCCTTGATCCTCTCAGAACTGGGATGTCCCTGGTGGGGCTGGTACCTTCTTAAGGAGGAATAAAAAGTGGTGGTCTGGTGTCAGGAACAGCCTTGTTGAGGGAGCTAGTGGCCCACCCCAAGAGGAAGGAGGCCAAGGACCTTCGTAGCTCACTGTGCCACTCCTAAAAGATGTCCTAACCATGAAGCTGTGGACAAAGCTATGGAAGAGTCACTGCCAGCTATTCTAGTGGAATCAGACTGGAGAAGGAGCCTGATCCCATCACTCAAACACATTTCTCTTGTGTACCTGACTTAAAGTATTAATTACTCCTTACTCCTGTTGTTTTCAGTTGTGTCTTCAGAACAGCAGCCCACGGAGGGAAGGTCTCCGTGTGAAGACTCCTGTGAAATTCCCACAATATTGAGGAGTTGAGCCATGATTCCTTGGTATACACCAGAATCATCTCTTGCCCCTACAGCATGATAGACTATTAGGTTCCACATGGAGAAGGATTCCCAGCCAACCATCCAAATCCTCCCCAGGAGCAAAGCTGGACCTTCACAGCTCTTTTGGGTGGCAGTATTGAACTGTATCTTAGACAGTAGAGAAGCATTTTGGGTAAACTGCTTGCTATTGTGAAGAGCCATGGGCACACCTCTGAGCCTGTCTAGGTTTGTGCCAAGTAGTAAAACAATATATAAAAAGACAAAAATGGTAAAGTCCTGTGCTCTGCTGATGCACAGCACACTGCAATACTGTTAATTAATCTTTGTTATTTTGATGTCCAGTTTTTCTGACATGGGTTTTGATCTAATCTTGAAGAATTCTGAAACTCTCCTTTCTTTCTTTTTATGTGCAAATACATTTAGGAGAGATTTTCATAATTTCTTTGTGTCCAGCTTCTCTAATAAGGTTGGACAGATTCTCACAGTTTCTGTTGCTAATATGATTCCTGGCAAATAGAGCAGAAGGTTCAGGAGAACAAAAGAAGTGATCTAATTTTAGTAATGGTGCAGACTGAGTCTGTCATTTTTCTCTCTCTTTTATCCTGCTACCCTTTCTGAATGTCAGAACCTCTCCCAGCACTGCCTCTTTTCAGTTTGAATTGAATTCTTGTTCCTCGTCAAGGACTGGGCATGGTAAGTTTTTAGATACTCCTCTGAACAGACACTGAGTATTTGAGAGGCTGATCAGGGAAATTCTGACTTGTCACAGGTAATTTGCTAAGAATGAACAACTTCCAGTGAAGCTTTTTTGCAGATTAGAAACTCTCATATCTGAAATTTCACTTAATATGTATGTCATATTTCTATTCTCCATTTTAGATCTTAAATGGAAGTGTGACTCTATTGCAGTGTAAAGACAATAAAGGAATTTAGTTTCTAAAAGACAAAGAAGGTTGCATTTAGTGCAATAGATCTACTCAGTTTGTGACGTGCTCAGATCTTGGTCCAGTGAAGGTCTTCAGCTTGTGCATAATTCAAGTGTGAGAATTTCTGTAGAAGTCTTAACATAAAACAGATTCTCTCAAAGGCAATGGAAATACAAGCATGTTTTAAATTAAATACATGCTTACAAACTTTTCTAGTTTTGGATCTCAGAGGATTATTGTAGTGAACAGCAATTATACTTGTCTTAGTCAGCCTTTATTCTTGTGCTCCTGTTTTGGATGTGAGAAATAAACAGGCTGTGTATGCAATTTGGAGGATGGCAATTATATACATCTGATGTGCAGAACTGGACAAGAAAGCAAAGAATAAAGAATAACATGGTTTGAAGTGAAAATTGCTTGAGCAGTAACAAAATGCAGAGGACATTCTTTGTTGGATGTTTATCGAGTGTGCTACAAAAACACAAGTGTTGTTGGGAATAAATTATAGTTCAATATATAGAGACACAGTATTTTACAAAGTGAAAAATAAAGCCAGCATAAAGAATAATTTTGTTCCTGAGCAGCTCTACTTAATTAACCATGATAAACATGATTAAAAATATGCCATCATTTTTCAAAATAAACAATTCCATAGCATCTAGCTCCAGTTTGTTTCATTTCATGTCATCTGTATACAAGGGGGCAGGCAAGCATGGCAATTGAATCTATGAAACCTACAACCATATGATGATTGACGTAACAGACCACACTATTAGATCTAAAAATGGGCGGTGGAATACACTTGATGTACTTTAAAATGGTATTTTCATCTGTCTTTGCAGATGAAATAATTAGGTAGACCTTCTTTCCTAACTTACATGATTGACTTAAAAACTAGGCTGAAGGATTTTGAGATGTGAGGAGAGTTGCTTCTTAGTTTGTGTCTTTAGGAATTATGTTTACATTGCTTTTTCTGAAATTGTTAGGCCTGAAAAAAAAAAAAAAGAAGCTTAAATGTATTCCAGGAACTGGAGCTTAAAAGAGCCCTCTGCCAAACAGGCAAAGCTGGAAATGAAATCTCCCTTATGACAATCAAACAGCTCATTGTTTAACCTGAAATTGGAATGGGAGGACCATTCTTTCTCCATTCCTGTTTTCCATCCGTGAAGAGGCTTGGATGGTTCCACCAAGAGGCTCAGCTGCCAGCCCACCCCTTCAGCAGTGCTCAGTTTTGCTTAGCCCTTACCTTTTCCTGCTCTGGTGCCTGCCCATTACTCCCACACCTACAGTCATGGAATAGCACAATATTTCTGCTGAAATGAATGTTCTTGAAATGCTTCTCCTCCAGGGGCTGGGTGGCAGACTGAAAATGAACAGGGGGATCTGAGGGCTGCTGACTGTTTCCCCCAGAGTATGAGAAGGCCAGGTCTGCCAAAGCCTCTCTGTTGGCTGCTCTGGAGCCATCTCCATAGTTCTTTCCTATAGCTGGCACTTGTTTGCCACAAGGTGATTTTCTGGCTCGGCTAAGGCATCTGTACCCCTTTGGTGCAGCAGATCCAGTGGCACAGGCTCAATCCCCGTTTCAGCCCCTCCCACTGCTGTCACATGCAGCTCTTATCAGGCTGCATGTACTGTGGCTAACAAAGTTGATGTTCTTGAGGCACATCAAGAAATCTGGCACCCAGCCCTCGGCTAGAGCTCAGATTCTGCAACAATAATGTTTACGTTGGCAGCCCATCCAACAGAAACTCTCGTCCTCTCCAGCTGACTGGTGTGATTCTAGCAATTAATTCAGCTTTTCCAGTCACAAAAGTTTGTTGATACAGCTTGTGGTTCTTCCTGTTTCCAAACACATCAGTAACTTGGAAAGAAACCTGGCTCGGCAGTCACAGAATCACGGAAGCGTTGAGGTTGGAAGGGACCTTTGGAGGTTGTCTGGTCAAGCCCTGCTCAGAGCAGAGTCCACTTACAGCAGGTTTCTCTGGGCTGTGTCCTCTCAGATTTTCGGTATCTCCAAGAATGGAGCTCCAAAACAACTCTGGGCAACCTTTCCCAGTGTTTGATTTCCTTCTCAGATTTAAATGGAGTTTCCTCTATTGCACTGCATGTCTATTGGATTGCCTCTTGTCTGCTCACTGGGTACCACAGAGAAGAGTTGGTCTCTGTCTTTTTATTCTTTCACATCATGGAGTTATGTACATTGTTACAATTCTCTGACATTCTCCAGACTCAACAGTCTCAGCTCCTTCAGTCTCTCCTTATATGACAGATTCCCTAGTCCCTTCATCATCATCATGGCCCTTTGCTGGACTCATCCCAGGATGTCCACATCTCTTTTGTGCTGGAAAGCCCAGGACTGGACCCAGCATTGCAGATGTGACCCCCACTAGTGCTGAAGAGAGAAGGATCACTTCCCTCGACCTGCTGGAGGTACTTTCCCAAATGCAGCCCTGGAGGCTGCTGGCCCTCTCTGCTGAGTGGTCCCCTTGCTGGCTCATGGTCAGCTTGCTGCCCACAGGACCCCCAGAGCCTTTCCTGCAAAGCTCTTTTCCAAGCTGTTGGCCTCATCCTGTTCTGGTCCTTGGGGGTATAAATATCTGGATGCAGGACAAGGAGCTACTGGAGAGGGTCCACTGGAGGCCACAAAAATGATCAGGAGTCTGGAGCATCCTTCTTATGGGGAGAGATGAGGGAGCTGGGCCTGCTTAGTCTGGGGAGGAGAAACTGAGAGGGGATCTCATAAATGTGCACAGTATCTCCAATGTGGATGCCACAAGGACGGTACCAGATTCTTTGTGGTGATGCCCAGCAACAGGATGAGGAACAGTGACCATAAACTAAAACACAAAAAGGTTCATCTCAATGTGAGGAAGAACTTCTTTACACTGAGGGTGGCAGAGCACTGGAACAAGCTGCCCAGGAAGATCATGGATTCTCCCTCTCTGGAGACATTCCAAACCCACTTGGATGCATTCCTGTGTCACCAGCTCCAGGTGGCTCTGCCTGAGCAGAGGGGTTGGACTTGGTTTCCAGAGGCCCCTTCCAACCAAAACTAGTCTGTGGTTCTGTGACTTTGCAATTCTTTGAGTTGACTTTGATGATATTGCTGTTTGCCATTTGGAAGTATTTATAAATAAATGCTTGGGATGGAGCAATGGAGATTGAAGTATCTGAGGTTCCCACAAAACCCACACATCATGTTTTACTTCATGGCTCTCACACTTGTAAGACCTCATCATCCTGAGCTCTGGAGGCTGTCAGAACTGAAAAGGGGACAAAACAATCCATACAAAAATTATCTGTGTAAATCTATACTGAAACAAGAAACTGCAGTTATTTCATTCTCTGGGTTGTAATTTGATTCCTAAAATGTTGTATTTGTAGCATTTATGTTTAAATGATGGCAATGCTGCCCCAAAATAAATATGTGTAAATGGAATCCTCTTAGTTACAAATGAACCACTTATTTTCTGTATATTTATGTGACTGGAATTCATAGTTCCCTTTGTATGCTGTTTTTTTTCTGCATGGTTAGTCTTTCCAACAGCAAGACCTCACTGTCTCTGCCCTCAGCTTACCAATGGTGACAATGTAGAGTGTCCATCTGGTTTCCTGTGTACAGAGGATACAGCAAAATGCTGGTTGTGAAGTGTCACTGACTGGAATTGCCATCAGATTGCCAAATGTTCTGAATATGTCCAATTTGTTCTTTGCCTTTATAATGTTGCATGCTATTTTGGGGTAGAAGGACCTAAAGCCTAATAGAGCTGTCTAAGAACTCCTGTTTTTTAGCTTTGCTTTTGCCATTCACATGGACAGTCATTGATTCATGGCATGGATTTACACCTATCTGTGAAATCTGTTACTTTGTGCTTTCCCTTGAATCCAGACTTTCCTGTCTATATTGGATGGCTCAGACAATGCACTCAAGACATTGAGAGCACAATCCTGGTTTATGCAAAGTCAGTAAGGAAGATGCACTGTGCTGCCTGTATTTCCAAGCATTTGGAAACCAGGAAACTCCAGGCCTGTTCTGTCATCCACACTGAGAAATTTAAACACATTCAGAATCCTCTGCCTACCTTTCTTTACCCAAACTCACTGACTAAAGTTAGATTTGTCAAAAAGGTGTGGGACTAGAATAGTAACATTGTAAAGAGGGTGGAGCAGAGAAAGGAAGTAGAAATGTTGCTAAAAGTAATTTATGATATTTAAAATTAATCTGCTCACTCCTAACTTGGCTGTTGGAAAAGGTCAGGGCAGAGGGTCTTCATGGCATGGTTGTATGAATCTCTTTGGGTTCCTGAAAATCAAGACAGCACAATTTAACCTCTCAGCTCCATTCCTTGCGTGGCAGGACAAAGCCCAGTGCCTTTACCTGGGGCTGCCTTGCTCTCTGCATTCCCTGCAAGTGCAGTTCCCCATGCCTTCCCTTCAGCATGCTTCAGTTTGAAGGGTGGAAGAATGGCCTCGAGTTTAGGATACTGGACTGAGATGCATCCAGGCTAAAAAAGTAAAAAAAATGCTTTCTTTAAACAGATGTGATTTCTCGTGACCTTCTGCAGATCTGCTAACTCCAGCTTTCCCCCTGCAAATCAGGTACTGTCCAAGTAAGTTGGTTGGATACCAGGTAGCAGGAGGGAAAACATAATTATTAATAATAAAACCCCAAATCCTGCTTCATGGACAGAGCTCATCTCTTATAAGTAGGTCAGAGTCATTTCAGAGAGCATAGCCACAGTCACACAGTGTTTAATAGGCCCTGTTAATGTTTCACACTTTCCCCCTCCTTTTAAAACTTCCATTTCAGAGTCAGATGAGTCACTACAGTATGGTTTTTTTCCTTCTGCAGTTCACACATTGTCCCGGCATCTTGGCAGCAGCGCTGGTGAACCCAGGTCCCCCGGTCTCCGAAGGAAACACCCCTGAACGGGTCCCTGGGATTAGGCAGGAAGCAGAGGTTTTAATGAAGCAGGCTCCATTCTTCCAGGGGGTGAAGGGAGGTAAAGGAAGCTCCCGTTGCTTGTGTGATTATTGCTAATTACTGTAATTGAACATCCTCATGACAGGAATATTTGGTGCCTGAGGTAAAGCTTGTTTGCTTCCATTCCTTTCTTTCAACTGTCTTGTGGTGCCCTCTCGAGGTAGGAGAGCAGCTCCTTTTATTCCCTTTTCGACAGCTGCAGCTGCAACATGAACTGGAAACACAGATGCTGATGAAGAAGCCGAGAAATTGCTGTTTGCTGTGAAAAAACAAATTAAAGGTGCTATAAATCCATGCAAAATTAGTGGGGTTTGTTATTCCCATTTATAAAAGCACATTAGTCTCTTTGTTTCCATGTTTTCCATGAGACCCAGCACTTGCAAGGACACTAAGAGCACAGGGGATGCTTCTTTGCAGTGCCCTGAGGCCACAAAGGTGCATGAACCAGCAGATGATACAAGGTTGAAGGCTATTTCCATGAAGGAAGGGAATGCATTTCCCACAACGTGCTCTTGTGCCCTTGAGGCAAAGCACAAAATGCATCAGGAAATGCTGATGTGTTTGGATATTAAAGTGGATTACAAAACTTGATACAGGAGGAAGGCTGACCTTAGGGCTGAGGTCAAACAGAGGGAACTGTGCTTGTGAGGGAGGTGTGTGAGTGAGATGCTGGTCTCTCCAGGCTGGAGGAAGCCAAATGCTTTGGATGTCATCACCAGCTCACTGTGAGGGACTGCAAACTGTTGGTTTGTCTTTAAATGTGACTGTTAGATGCATGGTCTTGAAATAACTCTTTCCAAGTGACAGCAGCTTGTCCTTCCAAGAGTGCTTCATCTTAAATTCATCAAGAGCAAGGACTGGCAATACATTGGGTCTTGAAAAGGCAGTGAATTAATCAGTTTTGGTTTGGACTGGGACAGAGTTGATGCTGAATGTTTGGGGCAAGGCCATCCAGTTTGAGAGGTGAGCACACTATGGTGCTCATTTATTAAAAATACTCTTTTTCTAAACATCTCTGCTACTCATAAATAACTTTGGATGGGGATAAATGTAAACAGACACTGAACAACATGCTGGATCTGAAGGCATAAATCCTCTCCACAGAGCAGCAAATTGAAAACTCAAGGCTGTGGTTGTGTTGAAAAGGGACTTTTTGGCCCAACAAGGAGTAAGATGGTAATAAAAACCTTTGTTCACTGTTACAATAGGGAACAGCTAAATGTGGTTTGGGGTTTCTGCCAATTTGACTTATTCCCATTGCCACAAATGCCACTAAGAAACCTCTTAACATCTTAGTAAAGATAAAGAATGAAAAACAATTAATACTCTTCATTTTAAATACTGGAGTTAAATCAAAAGCTTTCATTTTTAAAACATCATTTATTTCTTTTCCCTTTTGCTAGACTGGGGGCTTTGAAGAAATTTCACATTTTATGTGGCATTTACTTTCTTTTTGTGGAGAAAGAAATCCTTAGCTTAAATGGTCTAAAACTGACTCTGTCTTTAATATTAATGGAGTTTTATTTTCTCTAAGGTGAAAGTTCAGGTGTTCTGAATCCCCCCAAACGCATCCTAACCTGGCTTGTTTTATTATTTCCTTCTCTTTGGTCTGTTGGGCTCTGTCCATCTGTGGTTTCTCCCCCTGTTGTCATCAGCAGGAACCACGAGCAACAAATTCAGACCCAGGACTGGACAGAATTGCTGTGGCAATTGAAATAGTAACAACAAAAAGCCATGGAAAAATAAGACAACATTAAATAATTATTTCCCCTTTTGATTTCTTCAGCAAAGAAGGGCAAAAGGGAGCTGGTTTCTGTCTGCAGTCCTTCCTTTCACTGGGCTGCTAGGGAATCAGAGGCCACTCAATAGATGGTTTTGGAAACTCTGTGAGTGAGTGTGAGGTGGTAGGAGGTGTTGGTTTAGGGACATCTCTACATGACATTATTGAATTGTCTTGAGAACAGGGAAGAAATGAAGGAGAGAGGTGTCAGGCGTGCCTGGGTGCTCTGGTCAGGTCTGAAGCATCAGGGTCACACAGGTCCCATAGTGTTTAAAGTCAGGCTGGCAGAATATGTTGGACAATCACATTCCCTCCTGCCCTCATACTCTGCTCTCCTCTGTGCCACCCCCTCATCTAAGGAAAGGTGGCATCTTTGTTCTGGTAGAATTAACTAATCAAATTACGCTGTTGGTGATTTCAATTATGAATGTTCCCTCCCATTCTTAAAATGTTTTCACTTGTTTTCTTGGCAGGATCTTGAGGATCTCTCCTGAGAGCTCCTTTCACATAGATATGCACAGAATGAATAGTTTATCTCCACCTCCTGCTGACTTTCATGAATAATTTGATGTAAAAAGCTAAGTTGGACTTCTGCTGTGTTGGATAAGTTGGGAGTACCAGCTTCTAATATTCTAGCCACAGACAGAAACAGATTTTCTAGTTTTAGAGGACAAAGTGGCCTCTCTGGTTTCCACTTATTTCAAATACCTTTCCCTCCTTCCCGACTATAACCAGGCTCCTTTGGGCTTCCCAAAAAATGAGAGAGGCTTTGGAGGTTTTCAGCTGACAGAACATCCCTTGTGAATGAAAGCTCTTTATGTAGACAAAGAAGATTTAGTGGGACATGTGACCATGATTTTTACAGTTTCTTGTTTGCCTCCCCAGGTATATGCCAGGAAAATCCTGTGGTCACTCCTGAAGCTGAGCAGCTCATTTTATGGGCTGCTTTTTGCTGCCCACTCTCACTGAAGGCAAACAGAATTGCTTATCTGAGTAATGTCACACGTGTGCCTAAATGATTGCAAAGGACTGAAAGGAGCTGGGAGTAGAAATAATAGCACTACTTCATCTCTCACAGAGCAGCGCCAGCAAAATAATGAAGCCATGTGAATAAAGAACCAACATAATAATCAAGCTCTAACCATTTTTGGAAAATTAGCACTTCTTCCACAACAGTCACGGCTGCTGGGAAAATGGTACAAAATATTAACTGTCAGGTTAAGCACACCTTAATCAACATGTGCCAAGGCCCACTGATGTGTCCTCAAACCTGTTACTTAAGTACTTGTTAAGGCCCATTAAATAAACAAAATTTTAAAGCTTAATAGCATAAACCACATAAATAACATAAAAGAGCCATAATGGTTGAATGGGTGGGTGTTTAGCCCTTCTTGATTTAAAACAGTGAAGTGAAAAATGTTGGAGCCCTTGAAGGTGATTTCGAAGACGAGGAAGTGACTGTGCTACACAAACAGCAATCAGAGACAATTAAGAGAACTGGGACAAGTGCCTCATTCTCCCTGCAGACTGCATGGGAAATTGCACTTTACATTTCAGTCTCATTGCATTTTCAAATAAGGCCCCCAGCTATGTCATTTTTCAAGTCCAACTCAAATCAAAAGACATTGCTTAAAATCTTCCTATTACTCCAGAAGTAAAAGGAATGATTGTCTATGCTGATGAGCCTGGAAGATTGTCTTGGAAAGAATTTGACAGTTTTGTCTCCCGGTCCCATTATAATGTTATTACTGCCCTGAAGAAGGCTAACAGAGGTTGAATGCCAGCATGAGTGTGAGGGCAGCTGAAGATGGCTCTGTGCTGCTGCAGATTTTGTGTTGTTTCTCAGTAGAAACAGCAGAGAAAATGCTCTATGCTGTGCATGTGTGTTCTCTTAAAGCTTAGTCTTGTGAAGGATCTCAGTTAGATCCTATGTTAACAATAGAATGAACATACAAACAAGCTCAAAAAAAAACCCTCATAAAAAATGGAATGAATTAAAATAGGGAAATTTGAAAATAGTTATCCGTGTCTAATTATAACCCTGTCCCTATACAGAAAGCACAACACACCAGCAGTACTTTTTAAAGAACTTTCTGTTAAGCATGGGAGATGTTCCAGTACATGATTCAGAAATTTCCTCAGGTGTTGAAGTGGTCCCACATTTGCAGCCTTCTCCCCACAGATGGGAGTACTATCATCTTGCAGAGCTGTTGCAGCTGTTTAGGTTTGCCACAAAAAGTGATGGTGCCCAGAAACGAGCCCTGCCCTGGTCCCTGGCTCCTCAGGGGAGCCAGTGCTGGCCCAGCCGCCGCTGCTGCTCTGCACAGGTTGGAGTGCAGAGGGAAGCAGGAGCACCTTGCATCCATCTGGCTGCCCATGTGGTGCCCAACAAACCTTCCCTTAACCAGCCCTGACGCCTCTGCTCACTGTCATGGAAGCTGTGAAATGGAGGAGCTGTGGTGCATCCATAGGAGTGAGGCAAGCTTTGCCTTAGAGCGATTTTGCCATGGAAGTATCTGTGTCAATCTCATCTTACTGTTTCTTTTGCACAGGGCACTTTTTTCTTTTCAAGATTTTAACTTAAACTCCAAATGAGCTGCTCCCCTTCCCCTGTTTCCCTCTGGTGACAAAGGGACAAAGGCAGAGACTCTGGGTTGAGATAATTTACTGACAACAAACAGCCATGGGATGAGAAACAAACAGCAATGGCAACAATATTTCAAAAAACAGTGTACAAAAGGGTGATTTACACACAAAGGGTGCTCCATTACCTCGATGCAATTTCCCGTGGCCACTGAGACAAAGACAAAATGGCAGATCTTTCCACAGCCTGGGAGTTCCTTCAACACAGGGAGATTTTTTTCAGTCCTGCGTGGTGCAGGCACATGGCATGCCACACGTCACATAATCCATCAGTCCTATTGCAGGAATGCTAAACTGCCAAAGCCATCAGACCTGTGAAAATACACCCCCATGTGATGGGGTGAACCAGATGGAAGCTGAGCGTTGCATCAAAGTTAGCAAAAGGTTTGACTTAATTGTTGTATTCAGCAGAATTCTTCGCTCCTTCACCCTGGGCTGAACCAGCAGATTGAAGTCTTTGCTTTTGCTGGTTGCAGAAACAATTCAGTTTGACTTGGAGCTCCAGGATGTGCCCCCCCTGCTCATCACCTGTGAGAAAAACTAGGACAGCTCTAAGTGGAAGTGTTCATTTATAAAGCTAATTAATAGAAAGTTAGCCTAAGATCCCTCCACTCAGATGCAATCAACTCTGCATAAATGAGGTAATTATTGAAAACAAATATGTAAATCAAGTATTTCCAAATTAAAGATTCGAACTTTTATGTTTCACTCAATGAAAATTGTCTGAGAGATAAATTATGGTCTCAGTGACAATACAGCTTTTGCTGTCCTCAATCCAGAACATAAACTACTCATATCTCAGGAAAGAAAAAAGCAATGCTTTGTTGCTTAGTGATGGTTGTAGAGCAAATATACCCACTGAAATTAAGAGGAATTTATGAAGGAAATAGCCTGCTTCTGAACCAGGGATTTTAGAAGTAATTATTAATTGTGATGGCCCCGAGAAGAAGATCTTCTCAGGGTGGGGTCAGAAAGCACCTCCAGCAAGATCATTCACATATGGAACTGTATAAAAGAAAGAAAAATACTGCAAACCCACATTCTCTACCCTCAGAACTTTATCCCAGTCCCCAGAACTGCAATGGATAATGTCTCTAGCAGAAATGAATTTATTTTGGTGGGCTTCTTGGAGCACAGTACTATTCAAATGATGTTTGCAAACTTGGGTCCTAACCTGCTTGTTTAAAACCAGCTTTAGCAAAATTACATTTAGGGCAAGTTCTTGTCACAAGAAGAACAAGGGGATTTTTGTGATTGAGTTTTCAAATTATACAACAATTACCTTTTGTTACACATTCATGTACCTCAAGTAGGTAGCTCCTAAGTGGAAGAAACACATTTATGTACATAAAATGATGTATATAACTTTCAGTATCTGTTGTTTTATGGTCACTAGTATCTCTGTGGCTCTGCATCAATATCCCTCTGTCATTTTCCGAAACAGAGCCGAAAGGCCAACGGGAGCGAGATACCAACCTGAGATAGCAGTCTAGCAAGGAAGGCAATGCTGTCACTGCAGAGGGACTTGGAGCAGAAGAAGTGACACTTGCAGTTACTGAGGCTGTCAGTCCAAATCCGTGGTGCTTTGGTACCCTGGGTAAAGATGGGGCCAGCTTAAGAGCTGGCGACGCGCCACGCAGACAGATGGACACAGTGGTGAGCAGCAGAGACTGTGCTGGAGCATCAAGTGGGGGTTCTGAAGGCAGCATTCCTAGCTGGGAGACTCCAAACAGCTGGCCAGCCTGAATTTTTTAAAAACAATTCATGTTTTAGGAAATGCTGCAGTTTGTTTGGTTCTGGATGATGTTACACAGTGAACAAGCTGGAGACAGGGAGGGGTGTTGTTATTTAATGCTGGTAAATGTGGCCTGAGCTGCACAAAGAGAAGGAAGTGAAAAAGGGCATTCCCTCTGAGCCCTGGAGAGAGTGAGGATGAGAAATGAGAATAGAATTTCCCTGTGTTTTTTTATGACAGGGCAAAACAGATCCCACACACTTCCAGGCAGAGCAGTGGAGGGAGTGTCAAAGCTCACACTGGAAGTGGAGAGGAGAAATCTCACCCTGGATTCAGAGGCTGGAATTCATCGTAAATTCACACTTCAGCCTTCCTCTCACAAGAAGATCAGCATTAGGGTAGAAGCCCAGTGGGACAACTCCTTTCCTGGGACAAGTGTAGACATAGGATAACTTGGATTTTTATTACAAACTGAAACTCAAAGGTGAAAATCAGATACTAGTGCATTTCTTTTTTTAAAATAAAATAGTCTACAGGAGTTTGTCTGTATATTTAGTTTTAAGCAGCTTATGTCCTTGGACAACAAACTTTAAACAGTTTAATTAAATAATTCAAGTGTAACTAAAAATTAGGCTGCTCTATTGGAATGTGAATGGATGGTCCTCACATGCATCAGCATCTCTTTGTCTTAGAATATTTCATCCCTTCTCTTTGCAAAAGGTGAAGACTTTTCCCAGGCAGATACTTTATCTGGACTGCACCATATTATGTTTTTGAATAATCAATCCAAACTGTATGTCAAGCAGTTGTTCTGTTTGACAACAGAACAACTATTCTCCATTTTCTGTGATTGAGTCCTTATTTACTTCAAATTCCTGAGTTGCCTCATGTCTCTTTGCCAGCATAATGCATATTGGGCAATCAGGTCACTCCAGGTTTCCCTTGTTTGTGTTACTCTTGTGAAGTCAGTTTATGCTTAATCCTGAGAATAACAGACATAAAAGGCCAACATCAAAAAAAAAAAAAAAGAAAAAAAAAAGAGAAAGATAATGCATCCAGTGCATCATGTCAATATCATGTCCAGTCATGGAGTTAGAAGGGGACAGAATGAGTGAAGAGGTTGATGAAGGGCAAAATCTTTTTGGAATTGGTTTAGGTTTGATAAAATAGAAACTGTAATGAAGTAAGATCACTGATTTACTGCTGGATGTCTCTCTTTGGGACAGCACTTCTAGTGCCATTCAGTTGATTCTTCCATATTCCCTGGCCACTGCAGCTCCCCCATAAAGGTAACATGCACAAAAGCTAGGTGGTGATGGTGTTGTACTCAGGATGTTTGGATGACCAGAGGCCCAAGACCACAGCTATCAGCAGTGACATTATCTAATTGTTGGCCTTATCTTGGCTGCAAAGAGCAAGCACAGACCATTGTGCACCACCAGCAGAGAGGACAAAGCTACCCCCAGGACCCCAGCTCCAAGACAATGTTACAAAGGAGCGAATCAGGATTTAAGTCCACCTCGGTTTTTTTAAGGTCACTGATTCTCTTTAAAGAAACAAAACAACGTGCAGACTTGTGTGCACACAAGCACACACACCCTTAATAATTAAAAGAATTAACACGGGAATTAGTTTGTGTTGCAAACCAAGAGACTGTTGTTAAGTGGAAATTTGCCATATGCTCTCCAACACTAGACACAAAGAAGAACCTTTTACCACTTAAACCTCTGTTTTGCTGTAGAATTGGGATGCCCAGTGCTGTGGATTGGCTCGTTTAAAGAGCATTAATGTTTGTTGTGGAGTCTGTATATCAAGGATATCAAGGTTACTTAGAAGAAGTTTTTGGAAACTCTTTCTCTCAAGCTGCTGAGCTTTTATTTTGAGGAGAAAGTAACACAAATAATAAAGGACAGAGGTGCCAGTGGGCTTAGTGTAAAGAGGACTTGGAGGTTTATATTTCTTTCCCTTTTTTTTTAAACAATCCAACAGTCCAATTATGTACCACGTAGCAGCAACTGGGCTAACACCAGCCATATGATGGAATAGCTTGTAATCTGGTTGTGGCTCTAACTCCATGAGACAGACTCCAAGTAGATGAGTTTTAAATCTCCTTAGAATTAAGAAGGGTTTGGCAACCAAATTAATTGTTTTGGAAAAATCCTGCTTTATGGATCATGAAGAGGATAAAAAGGGAAAAAACATGTCATCTGTAGTGGTTAGTCAGATGTTCTTTTGGAGTTACAATGATTTCCTCTCTAATTCCTCTTCTTGTTGACATTCCCGTTAAAAGAATAATGAGCACGATGTTCGTTGCCTTAGCGCTGCTCATCCCTGTGTACATTACGAAATCTTTGCATTAAGCCACCCAAATGGATTGAATCATACCACGAGGCAGACACTGAAAAAACAACTGCACTCAGCTGTGAGCACGCATAAAAGCCGCGAATAAACTGATACAAGCGGCGATAATCGCCGGGACCCTGTACAGGAGTTTGTTTGAAAGCAGTGCTGGGGCCCAGGCAGCCAGGAGAGTGCCTCGCTCTGCTTTAGCAGGGCTGAATTATTTTAAGTCTTTGGGTTGTTAATATTGATGCAGTTACCCTTTTACCAGGGAGGTTGTGATGCTTTGGAAAAATGTGTTCTATGCATTATTAACGCCATGTTTAAATAATGAGAGACAATTAAACGATCGCTGGGTGATAGTTTCCCAGGTGTATTCCTGGTTTATATATTTTGTAGATCTATACTGTACTCTCACAGAGGCTGCATTACTTAATTACCCTGTGCTTTTACAGTATTTTGGTAAAAAGTAGGTGTGCAAATAAAGGTATTATTATTATTTCACAGGTGGCATAAAAGCAGCTTCATTAAGGAGCTTGGTACTAATAGTCCTTTAATTCAGAAAGCCTGGAGATGATTCTTCACATGGTACATTAAACAGTGAAATATGCCAATTTTGACTCGATTTCTATGCTGCTAAACTACCCCACATTCATTTGCTTCAGCTTTAAGCCCTTCCATTCTCATATTCTCTGGCCCTGGTTACAGAATTGCAGCTTGCTTTTCACCTATCTCCTAACAGTTTAACATGGATGTCTGGGTCCAGCCCATTGTTCCAATTGTATATAGTTTAAAAAGCTCTGCAGTATTTTACTCTTTCCATTATATCTTGGCTTCCCTGAGCGCTCTGCTCACTGCATTTTGCTTGTACTGGCTCTGTTTTCTAAACCCATTTATGGCTTTTTTTTCTGTACACACTTGTTCATTGGGGAGCTTAAATTGACTTCTCTCCATTCTGTTTCCTTAACTAAAAATGCACCATTAAGGTTGATTGAAGTCTTTTGAAAACACTTCATAAAAAATGAAAGGCCACAAGAAATTAGGCTACCAGTGTTTGCAAATACCTGTTTTCAGCCAAATTGGTGGGAAGGAATAAGAACTGAAATTTAAAAATGCTACTGATACGTATTTGGTTGCTGGTTATTTTTATAAGAATTAAAAAAGCATGTGTAAAACATTTTGAGGAATAAAATACCAAGACCTTAACAAAATGTGTCAGGCAGTAGCTTGTTGTTGCAGAAAGCCTTTTCCCCAAAAAATCATCGGGCACAGTTCTGAGAACAGAAAATGTCAGAATGAACAGAAGTATCTGGATCAGTTATTTTCATGGTTTTCTGTTATAAAAAATATTTTTTAGTTTTAAGTATTTCTCTTCAGAGAGTACTGAAAACTCTTTAACATTTGAACCACGGAATAACAAATTTATCAGGAATAGGAAGAGTTATTAATAAATTTCTTTACAAATGAGGAAAAAAGTTTAATTAAAGCAGTGAAACTTTGAGTACCTTTCAGAACAAAAACATCTGTGCAGAAGTTGAGGGTATTAAATATGTTTTACATTATGTACACGTAACCTTAATGAACAAAGCAGCCTCATTCCACAAATCCCCCACCAGGAATCAGGGAAGTCATTCTGAGCAGCGTGCTGAATTGTCAAGGAAACTTTTATAGACATATGGAAATGCATCTGCTTTAAAAAGAGAAATATCAAGAGGGATTTGCACAAAGTTAAAAGCAAAGCAAGTGCTTTAGAATCAAAAGTGATTACATTGAAAATGGCAGCTTGCTTGTCAGAGCAGCTGAGGCGCCTCCTCACCACACAAAATACTAATCGTTCCAGCTGTTTCCAGGCTCTCCTAATACTGCTGCTTATCATTAAAAAATATGTACTTTATAGAAATGTGGAAAGCTCAAAAGAAAAATCATTAGATTTTGGTTTATTTTTAGTTTTTTTTTTCCAGACAGCTGCCAAACATATTTTATTTACAAGATGTATGGCTTCTACGGCTTTTTCTCTTTTGCAGAAATATAGATATTCATTCTGACAGTCATCTCACTAAGTGGAGACATCTAAAATGCAGAAGACTTTCAGTATAAGACTTATGTTGCAGAATAAGAGAAAAAAAATCTGCATAGGGTAAGTTTTACAGTTCTAATGGACTTTAGAAAAAAAATAGTCTTCATATGGAAAAAACCTCGTACCTTTTGAGCCTTAAAATCAAACTCAGGTTTGAATTCATCAAGAAAGTTGTAAATGACAGCTGTTACCAGAATTTGCCTTTAACAATATGATGAATTTAAGATTTTTGTTCCTTTTTATTTTCTGAAGGCAATGGAATCAGCCTGCCAGGCCTCGGCTGCGGACGTGTTTGAAGGTGTATGTGAGCACAAGCTGCAGACTGTATCCTGTGCTTTATGAATGCTCCCCTTAATGGAGGAAGAGAGCAGTGAGATCAACAAGCAAAGTAGCTGAGTACAAGGAGGTCATGCAGCAGCGCTGAGTTCTGCTGCAGAGCTACAAGGAAACCCTGTCAGCTTCCATCCCATTAAACGAGCCAGGAGCTATGTGTTGGACTCACTGGGATTACCAGCAAACCCCTCCCAAGCTGTCTGCTGGCTCTTGCTCACATCCTCTATCAATTATTCAGTTCCTTTTATGCAAATAATGTTTCATGGAAGCGATAGAGATTCATAATGGGGAGAAGAGTAACATCCATTTAGGAGAATTAAATGGTAGATAAAAAGTGTGACACTTTGTGGGCAAAAGCTATTGAAATGGTGCAGGAGCAGGACTCTTTAAATGCATGCACAGACAGGGAGAGTCAAAGTTTTGTTTGCTTTTTTTGACAATCAGCTCTATACAAAATTAAATAAGGTGGGAATAGACACAGACTGCAGCATCCCTGGTTCTGCCCAGGGGACAGAGAAGTGAGGCCTCTGTAGCAGATCTGTCTGTGCTCTGCAGGCTCTAAGCTCTCTGTGTCTTACAGGGGATCTGTGCAGAAAGCCTGGGTACCAATGTGTCTGTACTAAAGAGAGGCTTCACTGCTCCTTAGAGTCAGGAGTCACAAAAAATAGGGCCATTTCTGCATTCTTTTATCAGGCAAAACATTAGTTTCAATGCAAATATTGGATCAAAACTTTGTGTTAGCCCCATTACACGTCACAGGGCCAAACTCAGTCCTGCTTCTTCCAGAGATTCTTCCCACAGAAGAGATTGGTGACTAAATGCAGACAGTCCTGGGTGCATCCAGCCAAAGGACTGATTGTGTCCCTGTTGCAAGCCTTTAAATCCTTGTCTGGGATTTTACTTGCAGGTTTATCCTTTGTCTTGTCAGTCAGCTCCTGGTGGTTTTCCTGCTGAACTGTCTGTGGCTGTTTGACCACTTATGTCTGGGTCTGCACAGTCAAGTTTGGAAGTGGTGGTGCCCCACTAATGTCTCCACACTGCAAAGGTGGTGGTGGAGCTGCCTGTCCTGAACACAAACAGATCAGTGGTGGTGAGGACACATCCATCATCCTGTGTGCTCCAACATCAATTACATTATCTTCTAATAATGTTGAATTTTATACCAGCAAGCCAGTGTTTGATGAGTCAGAAACACAGCACCAGAGCCTCAAGGCTGCTGTCCAGTGTCCTGCTGCAGCCCCTTTGCTGCACTGCTCTTTGTGTGCAGGGAGTGTGAGTCAAAAGCAAACCAAAGTCATTAAAACACAGAATCATAGAACCATTTAGGCTGAAAAGACCTTTAAGACCATCGAGTCCAGACATTAATCCAGCTCTGTCAAGCCCACCATGTCCCTCCTTTCAAGCTTTCAAAACTTCATTTGGGAGACAACAGCCAGGTGCTAAGAAAGTTCTCACATCTTCTTTATTTCCTGGAAAACACATACAAGATCCAGTGTTGTACCTGTGTCTTCTTCTCTTTTAAAAGCTTTGTAATGCAAGTGCCCTGTATATTTATGGTACTTCAGCATTTAACTATCTTTAATGACACTGTTTTTCAAAAAGGAAATTTTTGCTACACCAAGAGAGACAGAAAGTGTGTTCTAATGGAGTGCAGTTAGCCTCCAAAAGCAAAATAGGCTTCCATTATAAAATTCTACACTTAGAGGAGCCCTGGCTATAGGCAGAGATGGAAAATTGAAAGAGTGTTATGCACAATAGATAAGTTCAAGAGAATTAAAGCGTAGATAAATTCAGAGAATCAAAAAGAAGCCAAGCTACAGGGGGTACAGGAATATTTCTGATTTTGTGTTTACCACATTGTGCTTTTGCAGCCCAAGGAGATGGAAGCTCTTCCCCTGCAACAGGCAGTGCTGTCCCTCTCAGGAGGAGGCAGCAGGCCAGTGAAACTCCAAGACCTTGGGAAACTTGGGCTGCTTTAGGATAATTCTACTCAGGATGATACAAGGATCTTCCTGTAGGGTTCAGAATTACCCAGAGAGCACAAGAGCAAAATGTTGCTCAGAGAACTGAGCTCACTCAGCCCTTTCCTCTGCCCTTAGCCCACTTAAGGCCAGTTGTTAAATCTTGCCTTAAAATCCAGTTTTACCTCTGTGGGGCTGGAACTGCCCTTGTACACAGATCAGTAACACAAAGCACCAAATTCTGCACGAGCAGTTCTACTCCTCTTTTTCCTCCACACAGTACTTTCACAACCAGTTCACTCATAAGGGGCTGTCTCCTGTTGTTTTGTGCTGTTCCTCTGCTTACTTCAGCCACATATGTGTACCTCACTCCTCCAGGCTCCCCTTAAAGTACAAACTGTGTTCCCATCCTTGTGGCTCAGAGGAACACCTGGAAACTGCTGCCAGGTGACAGCCAGGCAGTGACCAGCGTGATTCAAGCTTTCTGTACCCAAACCAACCCAAAATTTAAAGAATGGGACTTAAATCTTTGATTTATCCTGTTACAAATCTGCTACAACCCGGCTGAAGTGGGTCAGCCCTTGCTCCCCAGTGCACTCCGGGCACTGTTGGTGTCCCTGATGTGGAAATTCAGCGGTACAACAAAGACACCTCGTGGCTGCCCTGCAAACCACACACAAAGAGCTCTCCAGCCAGGAGGGTCTGCTCTGGTGCCAGTCTTCACCCTTTCTCCCTGACAGCTACTTAAAAGTGTAATTAATACCAACCCCTCATTCTAATCACCTCGGAGAAACAAGGAATGATGCTAATAAATTGAGTACATTATGTTAATTGTGAAGAATAAATAATGCACTCATTAGAAAGGTGATGTTGGGTTCTGAATTAAGCTTAGGAACTCAAATTATTAGATTAGAAAAAAGCCTTAAAATTCTATTCAATAAATTAATTTTATCTGATATGTGAAGTGAATGCTCTGAAAAATTTATCAAGTCTAGAAGTAAGGTCTTATATTATAGTTCTCTGAAGTCTTCTAAGAACTTTAATTTCATACTAACATGGTAAGTTATCCACATTTGCTTTTAAACTACTTACAATTTTGTTAGAAATCAACAGGTACATGTTTACAGTTTTCTATACCAGTATGTATTTTAAACCCCTATATAATACTACACGTTCTACCCCAAACACGATATTTTAGAAAATATAATATGAAAAGTGAAATGTATTTTTTTAAAAATAGATGGAATAATGAAGTCCATAATTACATTCAGATGTAGTTTCATTGTTTTCCTTGATGTCACCTCACTCACACATATGTGAGAAAGGCTCTATAGATACAGTAAGTCCAATTATTTTAAGAAAGTGTGAATTTTTTTGGATTAAACTATTTCTGAACAGCAAAACAAAGTCTTGCACAGTGAATGTACCAGCATAAAACCTTGAGCTGATGTGCACTGATGTTTTATTTCCTTCCTCACCTTTGTATGAAAATTCGTTGTATCATAACCAAGTCAGTAAAAAAGAAGAGTAATTAAGTCAGATCATGAAGCTCTTGGAAAATAGACCAACCCACTATGTAGTAAAATGGCAGAGATCAGATTCTGCCCTCCATTTTTTTTCCAGTGCAAATCTGAAGAAATCATATTAAATCAGACTTATTGTAAACTAAATTCTTAGATTTTATTGCTGTTTTTTACCAGGGTGGCTGAAAACAGAAAAAACCAAAGGCATCTCTGAGTCCCACAGGTATTCTGCAGATGTGTAAATGGTTGCTTCGCTGAATTAAATAATTTCTTTACATAATTGATATTTCATATTCATTATGCATTCATTATCACTGTATTAAAAAGAAAGTACAAATGCCCAAACTCTCCCTTTGGTAACACCACTTATGTCTGTGGAGCAATGCTCAGAATAATTTTTTTCCCCCAGAATTTCTCTCATTTTTGCAGTTCTTTTGACCCTTAGGTTTGATTTAGGTGGGGAAGCTAGAAACAACTCCATATTACACCACAGAGACTTTGTTTTTAAAAATGTCTCTTGATTTAGAGAAGTAATAATTATAATAACACTTATTTAAGGTATTAGTAACATCACATTCAGTCCCATCATGTACCACCATGACAATGGTGGTGCATGCTGGGACTGACAGAACTTTATTATGTTCTGTTCAAAACAGTTCTTTATTAACAGTTCAAACCAGAACTTTATTATGTTCTGTTCAGGGATGAAGGCAGGAATTTGTTAATTTACTTGGAGTTCTACTGCTAATACAGACAAGTCAGGGTTTCACCCTCTACTTCAGTACATCCCTCTACAAGCATTTTTAGAACTTTATTTGTTTTAGAAAGTAGAGATTATTGCAAACAAGATGAAATACTGAATTTGCTTCCCTAAAACAGGAGCAAAGAGCAGAGGAATGTGCCATTAGTGGTTCTTGAACATCCTCTTGCATCTTTTAGCTCCAACTTGATGATTTCTCTGGTTCATCAGAAAGCTTTTAGCCCTGTTCCAGTTGTGATACTGTAAAACCAGCGCTGCACTAGGGCACATGAGTCCCAGAAGGGGACCTGAAGGAACCCCATAGATAATAACAAATTATCTCATTGTCTCTCTTACCTACAGGCCTCTGGTGGATGGAGTGACTCAGTCCAAACCTCCTGCCTGATGCCATCAAAGGATAAAATCCCAACAGTCTTAAAACACAGGTGTTTCCATTAGAGTCCAAATGATCCTTTTTAAAATCCTATTTTTTTGCCAAAATTTCCCCTTTACTGAAATATAATTTACAACTAAAATATCTAAAACAGAACAAAATGAAGCCTGGAAGTTCTTAATATTCAGAAAAGCAGACAAATGTGATGCTCCCTTTTAAGCTAGGGACTGTAGTGGAGAATCTAGTTGTAAAAGAAAGTTGCTTTACTAAATAAGCAAGGATCCAGGCTCCTTCTTTTGCACATTAAACTGTGCATGCCTTTGTATATTAAAGAACTCATTACCATCTCTCTAATAGAATGGGAAAATTCAAGCATTTGTTACTTTTTGAAGAACAGTGAGGTGAAATTCTGTCTTTTAAGAGCTTTGCTTTCCTGTGTGGATTGTTTCTTTTGATCACAGCAAAGGAAAACACTTTAAACTTTCAAGGGAAATCTATATATTATACATAGAATTCACTTGCATTAATTATCTCGCAGTGAATTTAAGTTACTAATTAAAAATAATGCACAAGTGTTATGATTAGTTAGGCAACACACAAACTGAGGACAAAAATTCACTTAACTGCCCCAAAGACTAAGGGAGAAATGCAAGGGTTCAGATGGTTTTTGGGGCTGGACTGCAACTAAAAATTTAGCTCAAATGATTACTTTAGTCTTCCTGCTCTGATGCATCAGTGAATCTTCCTTGAAGTTTAAAAAAATAAGTGCTGATTAAAGACAGATTCAGTAAGCAGAAACAATGAACTGTCATGACTAACAGCATTTTTGTTTCATTTTTATTTAAGGGTTGTGTGCAAGATTTCTCCCTTTTAATAAAACCAATTGTAAATAGAAATTAATAGTAAATATCAGTAATAACTTTAAAAGATGCTACAAATATCATGTCAATTAATAAATTTAGGGAAGATAATACTTCCAAGCAATCTAATCACAGTAAGTAAGATTTAGGCTGTCAAGACACCAGAATAGCTTTATTTTTGCCTAAAGAGATGCTATGAGGGGA
>VZRH01002834.1:285709-338998 GCA_013397555.1 Urocynchramus pylzowi | reverse complement strand
TTTTTTTTTTTTTTAATTGTCTAGATGTCTTTGTGGTGTTTTTCTAATTTTAGCATGTTGGATTTAACAAAAAACACAGTTAAATTGGAAACCCCCAGACACTAAGCATGGAGTTGTAAAGTTACAACAGGCTGAAAGATATGGGAAAAGAGGAGATATGGGAAAAGATCAAAGAGCAGATGTGGCATGTGAGGAAATTTAAACAAAACTACTGATAGAGGATGCTTGCTGCAGCAGCTCATCTACATGACTTCAAAATATGTGGTCTCCATGTGTTGGATTTTTATTTTTAATGTATGAGGATCAATTACAACATAGAAAAAAAATCATAGACACTGCTTTAGGCCAGAAAAGCCCATGTTTTAAATAGCTGAGAGAAGTACCTGTAACAGGATCCTGTGCAGTGGAGGTGGAATCCAGCCCTGTGGAGGGGCTGGCTGAGGTCAAGGCTGGGGGGAATTTAACTCTGTATAAATCAGTCCTGCTGAGTAATGTCACTTCCTCTGACCACTGCCTTCTCATCTGCCACATCTGAGTCAGCAAGGCCCTCCTTTGTTTAAATGAGGTTTATTTAAAGTGTTTCCCCTCCAGAGGTTTGGTGGTATCAGTCATGCTGCTGTGGAAACCACTCCCATCACCACTGGGTCTATGTAAATACCAGCTGAAGTTGGCTGTGGAGAAACATCTTTGGGAACAAGCTTTTAGCTATCACTTTTTCATTGGCAAACATGACATAAAATTTTTAAACAATTTACTAGCAAAGAAAAATCACACCTTATACTGTGGTGTGTAAATATAATAATACGTGAAACATACCTAAGAAAAAATGTTTGTTTGGGACTAATCTTACATGAAAAGCAACTTTGCAGAATGATTGCAGAAGGAATCACCTCACTGGCTTACACACCTGATTTTGAGGAAATCTCTCCAGGTAATAAATATTAATAATCAAAATGTAAATGTAAAAGTCCAAGCTCCAGGTTTGTTCATGTCCCTGTAGTAAAGAAATATTTGATATGATGAAAAGTGTGGGTGTAAAATTCAACCTCGTGCTGGTTCCAGCCTCTGGCAGTCAGTAATAGCAATATACTGCTGTTTGCATCATAATTATTGTTCATAATATTCTTTTAAAATAGTATTTATAATATTAAAATCTTAACTACAAATATTTAGCCACAGTAACAACTCTGCCCATGCATTTCTGCTTCCATACTTCATATTTTTAATTGCTAAGCAAAACAAGATTTCATGCAACAGAAAACAAATAAACAAAAAAGCAAAGTCTTGAGTTAGGGATAGAAAAGGATTAAGCATGGATTTGGGAGATACCAGCTTATTTCAGTTAAACAGCTGGTTCCATTTTATAGTGCAGTCATTGTTCTAATTGCAAAATTTTAAATTGTTGTCTGAACACTTTCTTAGATGCATTGCAAGTTTTATCAGCAGAAAGAGAGTAAATATATTTTGAGAGTGAGTATGTTTTTGGTGCTCTGGAAAATGAGATCAAGAAAATAGAGAAAGGAAAGTAATGTTTGAAGAGAAGTGCTTTGGCTGCCCCCCCCCCCCCATCCAAAAAATCCCCAAAATGAGAATAAACCAGAATGTTTGGGGCTGGCAAGAGCCTCACCTGCCTGGATCCTCTGTGTGGCCCTGGTGCAGTTGGCTGGTTCGAGCTGCAGCACTGTGATGCACCAAATGGTTTAGAAGATTAGTTGCTGCTCCTTTGGCTTGCCCAAGAACTCTTTCCACATGGATGCTTCAAAGATAATTTGTTGTAATTCCCAGGTTCTTAGGCTTATCTGTAACACAAAATGCACATGGATATTATCCCTGCGTGGCCTCCCCAGCTGCCAGTCACCAAGTTTGGCACGCATTCTTCTTTTCTTCTCAATTTTCCTCACCAGAACAATGCTTTCATAATGTCTTTTCAGTTCAGGATAGTTAAAACTTTATTTTACAGTCTGAAATTGGTTAATAAATTAAAAGAAAAAAACCAACAAAAACCTCAAAGCTTTTGAAAGCATTGAAAGGCTAATTCTTCTATTTGAAGGTCCATCCAAGGGTGAAGAACTGAGAAAGATACATATTTTTCCAGAAGACACATTTTCCAGCTCAGGGAAGGTGTGTAAAAGTTACAGTTTTGCAAAATACCCAGGAAAGATAAAATAGTACTTGTTAAAAATGCTCTATATGAGCATGTAATGTGTAGCACGAAGGAATGTAACTGTGTTAAGTATCCAGAATATCACAGAATCACTGAATAGTTTGGGTTGGAAAGAATCTTAAAGATTATCTCATTCCAACCCTCTGCTATGGTTGGTACACCTTCCACTATGCAGGTTGCTCCAAGCCCTGTTCCAACATGGCCTGGAAAACTTCCAGGGATGGGAAGGGGTAATGAAGAAGTGTAACCTGAAGGAGTGTAACTGTGTTAAGTATTCAGGAATCTGTAATCCTATTTATTTATGTTTGCTTTCATTCAAATTATTGAAGAGATGCTCTTGATGTTCATAACCAAGTATAAGATCAGAGCCAAATAAATGGTAAATGTTTTCATTCAGGTTCCCATTTGTTGTTGTGAGAGGATTATGTCTTGTGAAGCTTGCTGGCATTCCAGGAAATCCAGAGTCCCCTGGTGAGTTTGCAGCTGGAAAACACTTCATAAGAAAAGAAAAATACTCCCCTAAACAATAAAGATTCTGTATCATAGTCTTTATGATAGAAAATTCTTTTTGATTTTGCAGTAATATAAACAGTAAAGATCAACTTCTTGTGAGTAAAGAACTGTAAATCATCTCAAATTTGGCAGTGACAACATTAAAAGGGATTTAATCAGTAGCATGAAACAAGAAAATATTATTAAGTACAGAGTGTTCTGGTGTCTACCTAACCCAGTACTAAATAAAGTGCCAGCCTACTCTGCTGGGAAAAATCTCTTTTGAAGCTTAAGATCAAAAGCACTTTCTAAGCTTAAGCAACACCATACGGTTTCAATTCTTTCTTTCGAACAAGCACTTTAAAAAGCACAACTGAAATGCAACTGACAAACTCAAAAAATCTTTTGTGTTGTTCCACTCGGATGATCTAATGAGAAAATGGCTCAGTTCTGTTGTAGCTAATGAGGTATAACATCTTCACTGAACCTGAATATAAACCAGATACTTCTCTGAAGATATAGTCTGAACATGCTTCTGTTGCTTTACTCACTCATTCTGCCATGTTTTTATCTAAGTGATGTCCAATGAATAAAAGCACAGGTCAGTTTTGAAGTAGAACATTTACACGTGAAACGACTCATTCCAAAAGTGCTTTGAACTCTGTACACAAGCATCGTGGCTTCAAGTGGGAAAATGTGGTTTGCTGGCTTCTGAAGGCCCTGAGTCTGCAAACAGAGATATTAATGCAGCCAGACAGAGATCTGTGCTAACACATCTTTGACAGATGAAGTTCTGAGGCAGAGCCTGAGTGTACATGGGTTTTAACCTACCTAGTTTCAGCAGCAACCTGCTATCAGTGTGAAGACTGGCAAAGCAGTGAAATTATATCAAATCACAGCATTTGTTCTGGTAGGACCTAGAAGGTAATATCCTGCTAAAGAGTTTTATTTATACAGTAAAATATTTATGGCAAGAAATTTATTTGAAGATACAATGAAGATGTAGGTGTGGGATTTAGTGCATCAAGTAGCATTTGCAGCTCAGCAACAGTTTAGGTGTGGTTGAGCATGGGGACAGCACCCTGGCAGTAATAAATAAATTAATAAGTAGTAAGTAATAAATGTAAGGAGACAATTGGAGTGGAATATCCTTATGCTTTCCAGGTGTATACTGATAGAACTTCTTACCACAGAACCATGGAATCCAAGAATGGTTTGGGTTGAAAGGGACCTTGAAGATCATCTTGTTTCACCCCCAGCCAAGAGCAGGGACATTTTCCACTATCCCAGGCTGGCCTTGGACACTTCCAGGGATGGGGCAGCCACAGCTTCTCTGGGCACCCTGTGCCAGGTTCAGCACCCTCACAGTCAAGAATTCCTTCCTCATACCCAATCTAAACCTGACCTCTTTAGCTTTACATCTATGAATGCAGGTATAGATATATCAGCTTCATCAATAAAGCAAAGAGGTGTTAGGAAAATTTGAACAGGATGATGAGGATGTGTAAATAAAACAGATTGTACTGATGCTGCTCATCATCCTTAATACTTGTGTTTCAGATCTGTAAAATAACTGTTTTTGTGTTTCATAAGTACAAAACTGAGACAAAAGGAGAGAATTGGCTTGCAGAACACAAAGTGGGAACAGACTCCACATCTCCTCATTGCTCAGTGGATCCTTCTGGATAAACCAACGTTAAAAGGACTACTGCAGGCTTTTGAGCTGGAAGGAAGGAATTCCACTCATCAAACAAATCTCCAGTGAAGTTTTATGCTGTGATACAAAAAACACAGGTCTGCTGTGGGACAATGAGCTGTTTCAGTGAGTGGGATCTTAGTGATAAACTGAACTACAGAGACAATGACCCTTCTGTTCTCAGGAGACACGTGCTGGGCTGGCCTCCTCTCTGTTGCTGTTATTCTTGTATTTAGGAAACCTAACAGTGAATCCCTCTAAAGATCTCTGTTCCAGTGAATTTGTACTGTAAAATGAGATGAGGCACACCCAATGAATGCAGACAGACTGACAGATGGGTGAGCACAAGGAGATAATGAGCAATGGAATCGGTCAGTGTGGCAGACAGTGATGGCAGCAGATGCCCAACTGTTGGGAAGCTTTCTTTTGAGGTTCACAGTCAGTGAGAATTTCAGGGCAAGGTCTGGAGGAGGACAACAAGGTCCAGACAGCCCCTTGTCACCAAAAGGGGCAGCAAAGGTTGAAATATGGCAAAAAGGGGTGTTGATGACCTGTAGCAGTGGTCATGCTCATGAGGTAGGACACAACCTCACTCTCAACAAGGATGGGCAAAGGCAGGGCTGAATCACAATAATGGAGAGAAGTAGTTTGATGAGGAGGAACAGTGAGAGCTGACTCAAACCAACAGGCTTGTGGCAAAGCAAGAAATAAAGACCATTTTTGTTGGAACCCTGGGTGCTGAGAATTTTGGACTTTCTGTGTTGAGGGGCACAGACCCTCAGGAAGCCGCTGCATTTGACCTGAGGCCGTGGAGAAGGCTTCCAAGGTTGAATGATGGAACTGGGGTTATGGGTGTGGAGTTTGCATAGAAGTATGTAATATCACATGGTGGAAAACTTAGAGTTTAAGGTTTTATGATATAGTAATATATATAGCAAGATGGAGGTTTTAGGGCAGAGGCTGGTCCTTCTTCTTCACCTTCTTCTTCATGGGTTTGGGTGGTTTTGTGTAACTGGACAAAAAAGTCCACATTGCGGGACACGGGTGGTTGGTTATTGGGTTAAAAGTAAAAATAATTCAGGTGTCATTTCTTAATTGGATAGTTTAGCCTTAAAAGGCCTTGTAGAGAGAGATATGGGGCCATTTTGTAGCTTGTCAAAGTACTGTAGAACTCACAGTTTGTGAGACTGTAATATGGATAAGAATTAATAAACATCTGAGTCTGAACAAGAAATACTGTCTCACGATTTAATCCTGACCTTGGCAGAAGAAAAAAGAAGCAAAGAATCCATTATATTTTCTATGTTAAAGTATTTCCAGTGGAAGAAGATTGGACAAAATAGTATCTTCCAAAACAAGGCAATATGTTCTTGCATTATCAAATTAAAGTTGAAAAGAGCTATGTAGGGGACAATCATTAAGAAGATAAACTGGAGTCCCAGTTACTGAGGAAAGATGGACAGGGAAGTTTTAAGGGTGTATTGTACCTTGTATTACAGTTTCAAACATTCAGGCAGAATTGCTGTTAAACTGCATTATGTAGTAACATTATGAGGCAAGAGTGTAGTTTATGTCTGAAACTTTTATGAAAAAAATATCAGATACAGATACCCTGTGAAAGTGTGGGTATTTCTGCTGGTGTCCTTGTTCCATGTGGATACAGTTGCATGGCATTGTGTTGTGGTTTAACCCCAGCCAGCAATTAAGTTGCCACCACTCATCATCTCACCCCATTCCTAGGAGAAATAAGAAAAAAGGCAAAAGCTGTGGGTTGAGATAAGAACACTTCAATAATTGAAATTTTAAAAAAATTGTTATAATAATATTATTATAATAATTCTAATGACAAGGGAGACAACAAAAAGAGAGCAAAAATGAAGCCTCAAAAATTAACTTATACTTTTTATTTTTTCTGACTTTACAAACACTGTGGTTGCTATAGAAATTTTATCTAGAAGAGTGAAAAATCTATTTTAATGCTATGATAACTGCATTAGGGACCCATTATAGATTGTATTAATATTGTCCTTGGTATCTGAATAACACTTATTTTACTTGTTCAGAAGGCTGGTAGGCAGCTCCCATCCTTTTTTGAGCATTTGCTGGCTGTCAAAACACAAGCAATGATCAGTGGTTCTACCTCAGCAAAAGCCACTCATAAGCTTTCTGAATTGCTTGTGTGTTGTTTTGAACCACTTCAATGACAGTGGGTGACAATGTGTTTGATTTCATTTATCTGCCATCTCTACTTGAAAGGAAATATCTTCCTAAATAAAATGTGGGCATCCTGAGAAACAAGGCTTAGGTCAATCATTATGATTGGCATTGCTTATATGTCTAATTATGAAGAGTACATATGGATGACTGCAATTTGATTAATCACTGGCACAGACTTTGTAGGAATTATATCTGTGTATGATTAAAAAGATGTGTTGAAAAATTAAACCTATTACTTGGAGGTGTAACTATTACATATATACACTCCCATCTGAAGATTAAATCTTCTGCATCCAGACCATGAATATCAAACAAATAAATAAACCCACTCCTCTGTTCATTGAAGTCTGGGGACATGAAAAGAAAACAGCTGTAAACTGCTGCTTAATTTAGTAAAATACTTCTAGAATCATAGAGTAGTTTGGGTTGGAAGGGACCTGTTTGGTGATTTCTGTGTGTATTCTCACAACAGTTGAATGACAGCAGGGCTAAATAAATCAACATGCACTGTTCCACTCATCTGCTTGTGAAATTTTCCTTTATGTTCTGTCTGACCTGTAATTAGGCAACATGAGCTAATGGATTAATAAGAAAGAGAAAAAAACAAGAGTTCTTATTTTACCTTTGCTTCTTCCTTATGACCCAGCTAATGCAACAATAGGCTTGGTAACCCCAATTTCCACAAAATTGCAAAATATTGGTGATTGCTGAGCAGGTAGAGGACATGAGATGGTGACATTCATACATCACACAGAAAACAATATCCAAAATGTACATTAATAGGCAATATTAATTTGTGTTTAGATGTGTAAATATGTACAATGCATACTTTACTACACAGGCTTATCTCAACAAGGCTTCAAAATAAAGGGCAAATTCAATTTCTGGAGAAAGTGTCAAAAGGATCTGGGGGGTGTTTAACACAAGTTTTTTGTCCCTAGAATACCTCATACTTGAGAAAGAAAACAACGGTCATTAAGAGGAGAGTATCCACATAGTGGGAAATTGAAAGCAGATAGAATAAAAAGAAAAATAAAGGAATAGATGGTGAGAAGTAAAAACTTTAAAAAAAAAGTGATGGAAAGAGCAAATGCAGAAAAGGGGAGAGGGAAACTATTTGAGTGTATGCCTATTCCAAAAGTAATCTGGACAATACGACTGTACTATTACTAACTGAAGATGGTAGAAGCATCAATAAATCTGAAATGAAGTGTAGGTGTTGTCTAAATACTTTTGTGCTGCCTTTGTGGGTAAAAAGGTCAATGTTATATATGTCATACAGTAATAATGACATTATTTCCATTTCAGTATTGACTTACATGTTGTTAAATAACAGCTACTGGGCTAAAAGCTGTTTCAATCCGTGACTCTGAGCAAGTCACATTCAAAGAAACTTCCTGGGAAACATCATGGAATATTTATGTTGACTTACAGTAAATTTGGAAACATCAGCCAGGTTTCAGGGGTATTTCAGAAGGGTACATTTTCTCATTATTTAAGAAAGGAAAGGAGAGGAAGCTGGAAGGTATTAGAGGGAAAAAATATTTTCCATCAACAAGAGGGGCATTCCTACAGTTGCTGAACAATTATTTCAAGACCAGTCTGTGTAAGGAATGTTCATCTCCCATGAGGAAACAGACTCACAAAATGAGCACAGAAATTTGTGATTGAATGGCCAGCCAGTCCATATCCATGTGTGCTTCTGTCAATGCCCCTTTTCCCCAGAAAATCTGAAAACAAATTCATGTTTTTCTCATCCTCCAGATGCTGAACATATAAAAAGAATGAAGGCAAGAAGAGCTGGGTGAAGTATTGAGAAGGATGCACAGAGCACCTGTGTTCTGTGGGGTTCTCTGATTCTCTGCCTCTCTTACTTCTATAAAATTGACCAATGTATAGAGGGAATTCTTCGTGGTGACTTTGTGAGACTTGTCTGAGTTGATGAAGCTGAATTTGAGGATGGATGTTGCCTCATATATACAGAAATGAGTAAATGAATCCTGACAGGTCCCGGAAGTTTCAGCCCTGAGAAAGTGCACAGATGAGAAATGCAAACTGAAAGGTGATTTGAAAATGCTTTTTAAGACACAGGCAGATCCAACGTTGATGGGAAAAAGAAGATGAAGGGAGTACGGCCCTCTCCTTCAGAGGATGACGAAAAGAATTTCACTTATGGAATGAGCAGAGGGAAGGAGGGTTAATGGCAGGATGAAGGACTGCCCAGACTACACACAGTGCTGCAGATGAGCTTTGGATGAATACAAAAAAAAGCCTTCTCTGTGCTCATAAAAGGTGCAGTAATCTGAACTGACTGAAGTCATTGATTCTAACAAGGAGCTGTGACTGCCATCAGAACATCATACAGTGTAAGACAGCTCAATTTTCACAGGTCAGGCTCAAGGGACTGAAATGCTATCTCAATATATTTCTCACCATCTGAATATATATTTCTAAAATTTTGTTGTGTGATGTGTTACAAATTTAGGAAGGAAAACAAGATATCAATGATCAATCTGATTGGATAGACATGGACAAAATCTCCCAGATCAAATCAGCAGAGAGACAGGTGGTTTCCTTGCTAAGAATGAAATCCTTTGCAGAAAGGTGAAAAAAATTGAATGTATGCCTGGCCTCCTATGCAAAGAAGGATCCAAAATACAGATGATGGCAGCCTGGTACATCTGGCTTTTAGGCCACTTCTTCATGGAAGTGGCCTAAAAGCCAGAAGAAGTGGCCTAAAAGCTGTTCACAAGGAACTTAGCTAAGAAAAGACAACAAGGTGATGCCCACATGTCATATGTGTGAAAAACAAAGAAACAAAACCAGCAATCTACTGGGTTTCTTCAAGCTCAGAAGAGGTAAAAAAAGGGAGATCCAAAGCTACTGGCACTGAAGGCACTTTTATCTCTCCTTCCTCCTCCATGGAGTGCAGGAGAGATAAAAGCATATTTTAAAAGCTGATGGCACTTGCTTCTTTTGGCACATCCTTGCTGTCCATAGTCACAAGGCCACCTCTGAGCACAGCTGCTCCCTCTTTGTTACCTGATTTGGGAGCTTTTGTCCCAAAAGGCAGTGTTGATTCAATCTGACTGCAGCTCAGCCATAATCCATGTTAAAAGGAAACACAGTTAATCAAACAGAATGTTCCTCTGCTAACACATTAGCAAAACTGCCAGTTACACTCTCCTGATTTGGGAATTTGATCTTTAGGGGGATGATTGGTCAGTTTAAGACAGTTTAGTGCAATTCACTGATTTTGGATCAGATTATTGCAACAATACTCTAAAATGGAAAGAGTTGTTGCAATCAGCTTGGTGATGAGTGATTGCTGTTGTTACAAGACCCATAAACAACAGGGTATTAAAGGAGATTAAAGACTGTTTTCAATCAAAGGAAATTAGTTTATCATGAGTATTATTCCAAAAAAATAGACAAGACTGTGTTATGAATCCCCCTTGGCATTAGGGAGGAAGATTAAAAGACATGTGATAGACATGAAATTGTTGTTCTATAAATTCACACTGCAGACATTTCCAAACTGATCTGCAAACACCACCTCCACAGTTCTGAATTAAGCAAAAAAGAAGACATATGTGAGCAGAAAAAAGACAAATGTTGATACAAAACATGTATTTTGCTGACCTGGTTGTGAAATGAGTTTCTTAGACAGGATCTGACTTTGGACACCTGGCAGGAAGCTTCCTGTAAAGGTAAGGCAGTCAGGGATCCTGACTCTAATCAGTTTGTATGACTGGGACTCCCCACTTCCCATGCTACCAGGGTGTTAGCAATCACTGTTCAACACAGAAAAGATCACAGAGTCCCAATCAAAAAAATTCAAATTATATCATCAGGGCCCAAATCATCAAGTATTGTATCTAGGTAGTCTGTAAGAAAATCACTTTAATAATCAGTGCCATTAGGTTGCTTTTTAATGACTAAAG
This sequence comes from Urocynchramus pylzowi, assembly GCA_013397555.1. NCBI lineage: Eukaryota > Metazoa > Chordata > Aves > Passeriformes > Fringillidae > Urocynchramus > Urocynchramus pylzowi. The sequence continues at coordinate 328,485 of VZRH01002834.1, read as the reverse complement.
AAGATTTTTGGCTGTATTATTTTCTTTTCCTAAGCATTTATTGTATCCTTTATGAGTCCCCTTCTCTTTGATGTCACAAAACATACATGACATATGCTAAAGGATTAATTTTCCTGGCAATATTTCTAAACATGAATTCCCTAATGTACACAGAATGAAATGCTACAGTTATCAGCAGAAATGTGTTTTCCTCTAGCAATTCTATATTCTAATAACAAATTGAACTGACAGAGCAGCTTTTAACCTTTCATACTGGGCAGATTAACATGATTTCAGCTGATGGATCAGAACAGGTTAGGATGACCTTGGATCTTCCTCCACTGAGTCTTGTGGCTTTTTGCTAGGTCACTTTCCTGAGGAAACAAGCTAATGGGATTATGCTTTCTGTATAATCTATCTATATATATATTTCTATATATATCTGCTGGCCTGACTGCTAATTTTTAAACTTACTGATGAGTTTTGGACCCATTTGTCAGACCAGCATTTCTTGCCTTCCTACAAATTCAGTGAAAATGAGCAGCTGAATGAGTGTTAGAAACTGATAGCCCCTGTGAGGAAACAGCTTCAATATTGGCTCAAATAAAATGCCTGGAGGATCCAGGAGAGACCTGTTGTGGTTGATCTGAGGAACCCTGAGAATTCACACCTGATAAAGCCCTGGGTAACCCAAAGACAAGGCTCTCTCCTAAAGCAAACCAGTTCCCCACAGTCCTGCTGCTCATCACCAACTGCTTAACTAGTTTGTAATTTCAAGTGGTCTTTCAAGGTAAGGGATGATGTTCTGAGGGTTATTCTCAGTGTTTGCTGGTTTGAAATTAGATGTACTGGCTCTCTCCTTGCAATCTGCTTTTCATAATGGCATTCAGTAGAATTCTGAAATTTTAATCCTGCCTGATCACAAGAAATGGATTAGTGTGGAGGCTTCAACATGCACATGGCAAAGCTCATTTGGCTTTAGACATGAAATATTCCTAAGCCTCTAAATTTTAGGGCAGGGTATATTTGAAGGGTCAGCATTAGAAAACTGTGTTGTTATATATGTAGCAGAGAATTTATGTTTATAGAATTTGCTAGGACAATTAATGTTTCAACGTTATACTTCTGTGACATCAGAAACAGGTTGGGTTCAGAATTGGCAGAATAAATAAACAGAGCACAGATGCTGAATGTTCTAATGAATAATTCTCAGGGCCAATTTCTACAGATCAGGAGGAGAATGCAAAGGAGCTGGCTGCAATTTTCTGAGTCACCCTGGTTCTGTCATTACCTTTGCCACCAGCATCCTTTCTCTTTAAAAAATTGCTCAGTCTTCTTGAGGCTTCACTGACACTCTCCTTTGAAATACTTCCAGAGCATTTAGAATTCCTGGAATCCTTAAATGAAGCAAGTAAATTAAGCACTTGATCTTGGCTTTAAAAGAACAAGCAAGTGTGTCTCAGAAGCACATCCATTCTACAGCCTTGATGTTCTAAAAAGGGAATTTTTCATGTGCTACAAGCAGGCACGAGCAAAATGTCACCAGAGTGACACAGAAACTCGATCTAAAAAAATGGGAAGGCTGTTTAGGAGATGTTTAAAGATGCAGAAACTCTAAATACTTCATCAATACACACTCATTTACATTTAAAACATCTTCACCCTCTCAAGTTTACAGATAAAAGCAAATATTTATGAGCCCTGCTGGGTCAGGCCATGGCCCTTTTATTCCACTATAGCAGAAGTGAATGAAAAATAGGAAAAGTGTTAGCAGTGAGAATTAGACAGCTGTTAGAAACAGAGATTGCTGAAAATGGAAGCTAAAAATGTCAGTGAAAATTTGATGGCTCATACAGATCACAGTCAGGACCTAAGGAAATTAAACCAATTCTGTAGGATTGAGCTTGTCTAAGGATTTTAAAATAGTCAGAATACAAAAGAGAAAGATAGCTCCAATTAATGTTTTTCTACACTTTTGGGAAGAACCATGATGAGATCCTTATAATTTGCATGGGTTAGAGAAAATATTTTGTATTTCATTTACAACTAAAAGGAATCTAAACTTGCTAATGTTTTTAAAGCAGGCATTTCTCAATCAGGGATGTTAATGAATCAGTTGCAGAACTTTCAGTTCATTTTATACAAATGGTAGTAAGCTTGGAAACTTGTAGAAGGTTATGAGAAATATGAATATGAAGCAAGAATATTGAGCATAAATGTCTTTAAACAGAAAGATAGTAGGTTTAGATTAGAAATTAGGAAAAAAACTCTTGACTGTGAGGTTGGGGAGGTCCTGGCACAGGTTTCCCAGAGAAGCTGTGGTTGCCCCATCCCTGGCAGTGTTCCAGGCCAGGTTGGACGTGGCTTGGAACAACCTGGGATAGTGGAAGGTGTCCCTGCCCATGGCAAGGGTTGGAACAAGATGATCTTTAGGGTTCCTTCCAACCCAAAATATTCTGCAATTTTCTGATTTTCCACTCCACTGTTTCTATTTGTCAAACATATTTACTCTTGCATTCTGGACTCAGCAGAATTTCAACATGACTCTTTCCAAGATCATGCTAGAATAAAAAATTTGATGCCAGCCAAGATCTTTGTAGTATCAGTGTTTAATAATTAATTTCTGACTTACTGCCAGAGGCAAGGACAAAGCTTCTATATTCACAAAACCCAGAAAATGAAATTTGCATTGTAAAAACAGGTGCAGAACTTTTCCTGAAGATTTCCTTTTCAGCAGTACCTGGTATAAATTGCAACAAAACAGAACATTAAGCCTCATTCATCTTTGATCCTGCAATATTTAGTGATGCTTCTGTGACTTCTTAATCAGAAATCAGGACTCAATCCAGGTCAGTAAGAGCCTTTAACTGCCCAGTGACACTCAGCTGAAATGTGGCTGGCTTGGAGATAAAATAGTTTAAAATTTCTAATATAACTTATATACAAGAAACAGACTTGCATTTCCTTTCTGTTTGGTGTACTGTCACCTCATTGGTGACAACAGCCAGAGCTTTGCTGTGATTCCAACAGAGCCACTGTGCCATCCATGCTCATGTTGTTTGCTCAAATCACAAGGGACAAGGTACCTTTGAGCCAGTTTTGTTTGTCCCCATTTTCTGTGACATTGATGGTGATAAACTGCTCTGGGATCACAGGGGCTAGCTCAGAAGCTGACTCATCTTGCACAGCTCAGTAATATATAGGGTGTGTTAGTATTTGTTTTTATAATCTAGGAATCTCATTTATGACCTAGAAATAATACCAAAAAATCCCCAAAGAGGGCATAATGAGAAATACTTAAAAGACTTAAATGTGGCACAAAACCCCAAAGCATCACCACAAACCTGTCTTATATATACAGGATATGTTGGACTGCCCATGTCATATTTAACATATAATACATGAAGTACACACTTCTCACTTCATGAGCAAAAATGTCTTTGTGAGGAATATTTTAACAACCAAATAAGCCAAAAGCAATCATAGAATCATGGAGTGTTTTGGGTTGGAAGGGACCTTAAAGAGCATCTATTTCCAGTCCCCTGGTCACTTATGAGGTTTAGTGCTCTGTAATACTCAAGAGTTGTTGACACATAGAGCTGGTGACAAAGAACACAGCAAAATTAGAAGTTTATTATGATAAATACCTAAGGAATAACAACAAAGAACCAGAGACTGGAACTGGTAGCTCTTATTATTTTGTTTCTATCTTAGCATGTGTTGAAGAGATTAATTGGAGCTTAATTGACAGGACAAATAGACAAGGCTGCATCTTTTTGGATGTTTTCTGGGTGCCCCAATGGAGTTCTGTTTCCTCTGTTGTCTTGTTGTTCAAATTATTTCAGAGTTATTCTGTTCAAATGGTTGGCCTGACACTGATTAGTACAAAATACTAAATTTAATTGATCATTAAAAAATGCCCCAACTTTTAAAAGAATGTCTCAATGCCTCAAATTTTTGATGTTTAATTCTGCCAGTTCTGATGAGCCCTTTAAATAATGCTAAAATATTCTCATTCAAGGGGTATAAAGCACAGAGAGAAAGATTTGTTCCAGAAGCTGCTTGGGCAACAGGGATGAATGAGAGTCAGAAAAAGGGCTGAGTGTTGGCTCTGTCCCCAAAGCTGCAGCCAGCACAGCTGAGCTGCTGCAGGCACATCCAGGCAGGAACAGGGACTCCCAGTGTGCACACACCTCCCCAGGGCTGGGAATGTCTCTTCCCAGGGCTGGGAATTCCTCTGCTCCCACCCCTTCTTCAGGGCAGCTGAGACAGCAGAATTAACACAAGGGCTTGCTTTTGATATCTGGCACAGGCCACCAATGTGCTTAAATCCTAAGGGAAGCAAAAAAAGAGAAAGGAATTATGTCTCAGAGATGTCTCTGTGAAAAAATGCTGCATTTTATTCACTTGGTTAGGCTGGGACTGCAAAAAGAAGCAAAGGCCCTGTGAGAACAAATTGCCATAACACAACCACAAGGCCTCTGACATTGCAAGAGCCCAGAAATCACAAGGTGGAGGAGCAGACTTTAAGCCTTTACAACTGTTAGAATGCTTCCCCAGGAATTCCAGGTGCTGCTGCCTATCTTGTGCCATGGGCTGTGTGTGATGTCAAGACTGGCTATGTTAGTAATGTTTTTTTTTGTAAAATGTTTATCTCTTCCCTGAGCTTTTTTAGCTGGGTCCAGCTCAGGTTGAGGAAGTGCACGTTGTTCAAGCCTCTGTTGTCCTCAGAAGTGATCACATGGTTATGATTCACATCAAAATATTTGGTTAAAGTAATCAGACACATTTAATCTTGAAGTACACTTCAGTGGATCCAGAGCCCAGGACTCCTCTTGCTCAGTATTGGGCCTGTGAGGGAGACCCAAGGTGCTCCAGGAGTAAAAAAATAAAATTTCTTTATTTGTTGAAATGAAATGACCATCATCAAGGTCAGATGGGTGATAAAGTGATCCCACATTGATGCTGGGATTCAAATTGGAGGCCATATAAACAGGCACCAAAGCTTTTGGCTCCTGCTGGTATCCCAGTATTCATGATCCAAGTTCTGTTTCCCACGTGCATCCTGGCCCAGTCCTGTGGCCTCCCCTCACAAAGCAAGAATGTTTCTGCTACTAAATGTTCCTTATGAAGGAATTGGAGCTTAATTTCTCACCAGATCATACATATTATTTAAGGAAGTAAATTCATGCTAGCTGATGATAAGCCTTAAAAGTGTTTTTTAAAGTCTAGAGATGTCCTGCAGTGTGCTCAGGCTGTTCCTACTCAAACTCAGAACCCAGGCCAAAAGTAGATCAGAAATTCTGTTTTTGCCAGACATGCAGCCAAATTCTCTAATGCTCCATGGCTGCCTTTAAAATGAGAAAAGTTCAACTGATGGAGTGCTAATAAAATATTGTCCTACTGCTAAGCCATAAAAAGACTATAAAATGGGAATACACACTGAATGAAATGGTGAAAAGTCAAAAAAGGCTGTGGTGACTCTTCTTCAGTTATTTGAAGACTATTTATTCTCTAACTTCTCCTTGAAATGAAAGTGACCTGGGTAAGATGGGGAGTCAGAGAGAAGGGAACAGATGCTGCTGACAGGAAGGAACTGGCAACTCTTCCATTATGAAAGAGCAGCAAGGGAAGAGTGGAGCCAAGCAGAGACAGGCAACAGATCCTTAGGAAAAGGAAAAGGGAGAGGAGAATTGCTGTTATCTCACTGCAAACACAGCAGCACTGCAAAGGTGGGACCGTGGTAAAACAGGAAGAGAATTGTTATTCACCCCTTTCTCCTCTTCCTGAACACTGCCTCTAAAATTTCTGGGTTTTTTTTCCCTCAGGCTGCATTCTGGTGACGTCAGATTTCACAAAAAAGAAAATATTTTCCTGAACAACTGACATAATGACACGAAGTCACATATTTAATAAAATTCAAAGGACAGGCTGATACAGGTTGTGTGCTATTTTCAGATATATTCCTTTTAAACTATTTTCTCTTTGAAATTTTATGTCCTTTACACAATAGGAAATTCAATTAGGATTCAGTCCAATAATTATATTTCACATTTCATAATAGCTGATAGGCAGAGAAATATCAGTTTTATTTATGTTAAATAAATGTAAGTAGCATCAGAATCAAGCCCAAATGTTAATTTTTAACTTTTGTGTTTGGTTTAGGTCATGGGCCAAGCTGAATAACAAAGTAACAGTTATATAATGCAGTCACTGTACTGAAAATTTGACAAAAATGTCTCACTTGTACCTGACTAAATATTGGCCTTAAACACTGTAAATATTGTGGGCTTTTTTCATCTCAGCAGTTTGAGGCCTGACCTTTACTGTCAGTTCCATGTCCAAAACACCATCATCATGTTACAAATCATGAGACAGAATGAATCTTTCTGTGTATTTCTTTTCCTCTTCCACAATTATATAGAACATAGAAAACAGATGCTGTTTTTTGAGCTATATAAAATAAAAGGCATTTGAAACCTGCAAACTTTCTGCTTTTTAATTAAATTATAAGTGTAATGCTGAGTGTAAGATGAGAGGAGTTCAATTAGGAAATAAATAGAAATCAAGTCAGGAAATTATCTTTCTATAACACTGATCTTCTAGAAACTGGGTTTAATTTCTCATAAGCAAAGTGTGCCAAATACCAGTGTAAGACACTAAAATCCAGCAGTGTGTTCTGGCAGGACCAGCTCTTGGTCAAACACAAGCCTCTCACAGTACATGTGGCTGCAGTCCCAATTCTCCTAGCCCAAGGAAGCCCACATTTCCAAAATGGGCAAAACAGGGTAAATATATTGATGTTTTAAACTAAGTCTGATAATTTCAGAATGTTGAGTCAAAGGTATCTTTTTCATGAAGATCCATCAGTTAAATTCCTTTCCACCATTGCAGTTCTTTGCCATACAGGCTGACACAGGCTGATAAAGGAGTTTAACTTGGCTGGCTGATACCCTGTGCAGAATAAACACCTGTCAGATTCCAGCATGAAGATCTCAGCCTGTCAAAGTCTGGCTTAAATCTTGAGAACATGGACAGCTCTGCTGCAGTGCTTCTCTTCCTGCACTGTCCAAAACTACTCCATGCTTGTGAGGATTTGAGAAGGAATTTTGAATGAGTTAGAGATGGGACTGCTGAGTTTTTTAGATGATGCAATTTATTTTTCTTATTTTCTGCATAGGCAGGAAGGGTGAGTTCAGCTCACATCTTTACAGCATGGCTCAGAAGGTCACAAGACCCTTAGTTACAAGACCTTTTAAGGATTTATTGACCAATAAAACACTGCCAACAAGGATATTTATGTTTTTGACTTAATCCTTAAATATTTCATCTTACAGACTCATGCTACAGTGTCAGCCTTCTTAGCCAATCCTGTTATGACACACAAACCTACAGTACTGCATTCTAAACTCCTTGTTTATCTTTGTAACTACTTTTATTTTTTCTATATCTGAAACTCTAAAACTCTAAACTTTCCTCCACTTAACGTGTCTCTGCTTTAAACTATAAATCCACATTCTCACTTCTAGCACCTAAGTTTGGAAGCCTTTGCCAAGGTCTCAGATCAAATCCTGTGTTTAACTCTAAGCTTTGGCTTACAGGCCCAAAGTTCTGAGAGTTCCCTGCATTTTGGATTCCAACACATACTCTGGTGTGATCACCTTCCAAATTAGCTTTCATTTCCTCCCTTCTGAGAACCCAGAAACAATCCCAGTTGCTTTAGAGAGAGAGATGTTGCTCCCTGTTAGCAATGAAAAGCTCGGAGGGTGTATCAGAACAGGTTATTACTGAAGTGAACTCTGTTTTCTTGCAAAAAATAGGGTAAAGCAGAATGTATCAGAGGATAAATATGACAGTGATTTAATCTGGTTACTTATAACTCTATTTCTCATTGTTATTTGCTCAAAGACTGTGGGTTTTAAGGGTGAAGATTTCCTCTGTGATATTTGCACATTGCCCTTTGCAACCTTCACCCAACCCCAGTGGAAGAAGGGAAGGTGTGAACCTGCTTTTGGTGTGGACCCATGGCTAAATAGCAGCGTGGCCCCTCTCACATCCTCTCTGTCAGCTAAACAAGCACAAACCCTTCAGAGAAGATTCAAGGAGGAATCTTCTTGGGTGTTATTTTCTTGGAAAAAAAATGCACTTCAGCTGACCAGAGATTGTGTTCTGAGGGATGAAAACCCTGACACAGCCCAGAGTCAAAGATGGGTTTAGAATACAAATGTTAATTTAACCTTAACTTTATGCTAACGAGTGCCTGCAAATACACACCATTGCCAGAAGTAGATGCATCATTTTCTTGGCATTTCCATGGCCTGAATACTGAATCACCTCCTGGGTTTTTGGCTTGATAGATTTGATTCATTGCACAAGCTGGAGAACCAAGGAAATCTTTTGCAATTATCACTTTCCCTTAGTGAGGGAGAAAAGACAGTTAATGGTTCTAATTCTAGCTTGGAGTGCAGATAGGATAACACAACAGTGATGTCAATGCAATAACAGGCAGGCTGAATCTTGGTCTGGCAAATGAATATTCTGATATAGATGTAGTACATATTAATAAAAACAAGTATTTTGTTTATATCATGATTCTGGATTTATTGTTTTATTAATTAAAAAATATACTTTGGCAGGGAAAAAAAGTGATTGCACTGTGAAATCTGACATTTGTAGCTGGCTAATATTTAAAACCTCTGAAATCCAAAATAGGAGTAATTTTATAAAGACTGGAACCTGTGAGGCCGGGTATCCTTTGGGTTTGTGTCATAAATACCTCATTACCTTTACGACTTCCTTACTTTTTTTTCAAATTTGGTTGAAATCTGACCAGTCCCAAGCCACTGCAGTGACAGAGTCACACAACTAATCGGTGTCCTGAAAAGATCAGACACATCTAGTTATTTCTCACTCTTCAAACTCCTGTCTGGGAATTACTCCCAGGAGCCCAAGTCCTTTGTGGAGATTTTTAACATGCCAAAATGCCACTGGGAAAGAATTCAGCAGTACTTTGGAGCTTCTTTCAGGGCTGCATGTGCCACCCCATGGCCATCTACAGTATCTACAAACTGTCCTTCCTGCAGCAGGAATTATTCCAGCCATAAGCACATATTTCACAAGATCTCCCCAAACTTTGACTCCCCATGCTTGAAGGACTTCTCAGGATCTCTGCTGGTTTTGCCTTCTGCCTTAGCATATTGTTTCAGAAATTCTGTTTTGGGCCATTCACATAAGCTTAGACTTCTACAGAGAAAAGTGGTTTTGTTTTTGTTTTTTTTTTCTGTCAGACTCCTGCAAAGATTGACACAAGGGCCAGGTATCTTTATTTGACTGAGACCATGTCTTAAACATTTAAGGAAATTTAAGCAGCATGAACATAGAACTATAAAATAACATAAAATATACCATAAAATGTATGATAAGAGGTGGCATGCAGGGAGAGTAAAGAACAGTGAACAAGGAAACAGTTTGTGGTGTCATTATTCCAACAGAATGAGAGACAGGTGCAAGAAAATCAGACCATTAACTGGGGAACAGGATCTTTTTCCTGTATGCTCATTTAGCATTTAACACCTGTGTAGTGCTGGTAGGAAGGACACAATAATAGCAAAATGATGTTGTGTTCAAATGAATACAAATGAAAATAGTTTAAAAAATGGCTCATGGAACCACTGAGCCAATCTGTTCCACAGGCAGTAAATACAGATGGTACTGTGGGGTCTTCCAAACTAGTCCTGCACCACTCCCCCCAACACTAGTGGGGGGCACTGGTGAGAAGTCAGTGTCAAGAGACAATTGGCAAAAAAAAAAAAAAAAAAAAAAAAAAAAAAAAAAAAAAAAAAAAAAAGAGAAAGGGCAAGGTAGGAAAAAGTTGATAATGAGGAGAAAAAGACAAGAATAGACTTTCTGACCATTTAAAGTTTACACATAGCACAGGATTTACTAGGTGCAACAGACTGTGGTTAACACAAAATCCATAATACTGTTTTTCACTGCCATCGTGAGATCACTTGTAAGATTTTTGTTTTTTCTCTTGCCTCTTTGTAGTCAGTAAGGGGACTGTCCATGTTCAGTATTACGAAAAAAAGCCCCCAAAACAATACCCAACCGAGTTATTTTCCTCAGGGCACCTTCCACTATCCCAGGTTGCTCCAAGCCCCATCCAGCCTGGCCTGGAACACTGCCAGGGATGGGGCACTCACAACTTCTCTGGGCAGCCTGTGCCAGGGCATCACCACCCCAAATCCCCTAGCAAACAAAAGAAAACCTTCTAAAAAAATCCCAAAACATAATTATGCCATTAACTGAAATACTGCATTTCCAAGTGGGAATGCTCTGAAGCCCAGGGAATTTGTTTTGATCTTGGCAGCTGAAATGTTCTGAGCTCAGAACCTGCTGTCCCTCAGGGAGATGTGATTTTGCTTTCGAGATTGAAAAGGTCTTTTTGCTCCCCTCAAGCTCTCAGCTTACATATAAAATAAACTTTTACATGCTTATGGTAAATGCACTTAAAAAAAGATGAAAAGCACTGTCTTTACTAAAACTGTAACAATGCAGTCTCAAATGTCTAATATGCAAAGGAAGAAATGGATTCAGTTCTGTCTCAGAGGTACAAGTGGGCAATTGGGTGTCCTCAGACCACTGGTGGCACGGTGAGCTGCTCTGGGCAGGGCTCATGACAAAGGTCTTGGCTTCATCACAATCTCAAAATGATTCTTGGAAGGCAGTTGAATAAATGAGTGCAGTCATGAAAATTTCAAAGCTGAGGTTTAGCCAGAAAATGTTGTGACTTTCTTGCATGGACAAAATACATCTTGTGACTGTCCTGACATGAACATGCTGTCCTGTGATACCATGAAATGCAGTATCTGGATGGGATTTGATTTATTTCTGAAGTCCAAGAGCCATAGAAACACCAACCATGGGGGCTTTGGGGGTCTTCAAGCCACCTCTGTCTGGGTAAAACTTCTTAATAATCTTCACTTACTTGCTGCTTTGCAAAATGTTTTTGTCCTTATAATCATAAAGTTAAGCAGGCCAATGCTACATTAAATGCCTTGTAGAACTTAGGCATTTGTCCTGCTACACTGAAAACTTCTTTTTAAAGAAATGCTTGAAACTTCTTAAATTTCAGCCTCAGAATTTCATTGGGCACTCTAAATATGCATTTTCTTTTCATTCCCATGATACTGTTTACTCTGAAGTCTCTGGTAGAGAGTCATGATTGAATTATGCAGCATGAACTCAACCCATGTGCAGAAGTGCATACAGATAAAAAGCTAATAGTAGTTTTTCTCCTTTTGCACTATTTTTTTTCTGTCCTTTCTGCATGATTTTCTTCTTTTTCCCATTCAGAAAAAAAGAATCACAAGCATTACCTCTAGCCTGTTTCATTTCATTATAACTTTGCTCTCTTGAGTGGAGACAAATAAATTTATTTTACTCAAGGACTGCATTCCAAGTTAAGCACCAAATACCAATATCTAATCACATAGTGTTCCTTTTCTCTTTTTGCAGTGTCATATTTTCAATCTGTTTAAATCCTTCTAAACCAATCTTGGTTTGCAAATACTTACAATAGTTTCTACAGTCAAACTTGAGGAACAAACTCCCATATTTCCACCCGATTCTATAAGGTTCCTTAAAGAATTTGTGGTAATCAGTCACCTTAAAAAGAGAACCACCCTAGAAAAGAAGCAGGATCCCCAGCTTTTCAATTAATGGAAAGTTTTCTTAAAAAGAATGAGCTGTGATAGCCAAAGTAATTACTGCAGCTGTTAAAAGTTCTTTCTCAAAAATGGCTGTGTGCTAAGATTACTCATCCAAAACCCTTTGGCTTGGCTTTCATCCCTACAAGGCTGATTTATTAATTTCTCCTTGCCAGAACAAAAAGATCCTTGGCTCAAGAGAGGGTGGCATTAAAAGCAAGCAGAATTCTATTTATAAACAACCTCAAATGCAAGCTGTAAGTACAGGAGTACCTGCAGCTCTAACAAACATCCCTGAACAGGGAAAGAAGGCACACCTGAGGTGGACAAGCTTGGAGTATTCAAGCAGAAAACAGTCCTTGAAATACTGCCAGTCTAAATTTGAATCTCCCCTCAACCGAGCGTCAAGGTTGTTCATACAAAGGTTATGTAAGTGACTTCCAATGCTTCCCTACAAGAAAGGATGTGTAGGAACTCAGAATAATCAAATTGCTGTTGTTATGAGGCAGTTGGATAGCTTGCTTGCTCTTTCATATTTTCTTTTTAGAATCAAGACCTTTGTATATAGAAAGAAAAGAAAAAGGTAACAAAAAATCAGTCGTTGTGGGCTCAAAGCTTCAGCTGCCACCAAGAGAAAGAAAGGAGAGGGAGGGTTTCCTTTCTCAGCTGTCTCTAAATGGAGCCTGTGGAGCTCTGATGCTTCAAAATACTCCAGATCCTTGTAATAAATTTGTCTTGTTCAAAGTTATTAACTTGGAATCATAAGAAGCAGCTTCTAGTTTGAAGTATCTGTAAAAGTTTACCATGGATTATTTAATAAGTCTTCTTCAGAGTGAGTTTTTCCCACTGTTTCCAATTATGCCCGCAAGAGTTGTACTACCAAAATAAAACTTTTCTTCATTTCCATTTTGAAATATTTTTAAATTCTGCCTGCAATAACAACAACAACAACAATAACAGCAACAACAACAATGGACAATTGACATAATTTTGATTTTTTTGGTAAAATTTTGATTTTTTTGTAAACTACAAATTCAGAGAAAATAATGATTACAGGAACATTTATTTGTTGTCTGGAGTTTTTTGTTTGTTTGTTTGATTTTCATTTTTTATAAATCTGGTATCCCTCCCTAGATCTGTGGCATGGCTGACACCCTCCACATGCCCCATTAGTGAAGGATTCTCTGTGTGTAGACCTCGTGCTGGACATTGATTTTAGATGAATTTGAATTGGAAGTCCTAAGCCAGAATTGAGAATGACAAAAAAAAGAAGTCATAAAGTTCACATTGGAATACAGGCAACCCTTCCCATTCAAAAAACATCAAAAAAACCCCAAAACCACACAAACTCACAGCACTTTGCTGCATCTCTGTTGTTTAAATGCCCAGAAAACTCTTCCAGTCTTCCAAGCATTTCTCCAATATGATTATTCACTAAACATGCTATTTCAGTTTTCTCTTGCAGAAAGTTATTCTTTCCTCTAGTGGATTTATTTTTTGTAAGACTGCCCTTTCAAGAATGCATTTTCAGTGTCTTCCTTACCATGAACTGAATTTTTTTTTGTTACAGATGAAGATAAACCAAGAGAAAATATTAGATTCTCTAAAATCTGCTTAGAAATGCAGCCATTATTTATATTTCCATTTACAACTGAACAGTCTTGATTTACATTTAAATTAAGTGCCCTTTATACTAAAGGCACAGAAAATTAATAATAAGTATATGAACAAATCCCACTGATATGTATTTTCTGTCCTTCCTGACATGACTTCATTTGTGGAAAGGACTCTGGAGTACACAAAGATGAGCCCTGGGGAGTTTTGACACAGACTTTGGGATGCTCAGGGTTGTGTGTTTTGGATATGACTTCAAATCCTGACAGTTGGTAGGAAATTTTTATTAGAATGAGAGAAAAATGAAACCATTTACATAAATCCTTGGTAATAGTGAGAGTGATCATGATAAAAATGCTAGACTGGTACTGCCTTCCTATTTTACCTTTTTCCAGTGAGGTTGACCTCTTGCAAATTCTGCAGAGTATGTAAGCCCTGTGAATGTTTTAAACAATACAGTTTTAATCTAATATAGCACTGCAAATGCTGAAGAGCCTGCAGGCTAACAGGCAGATCATTCAAATGTAAAAACAAATTTGACTGGAGTCTAAACAATGTTGGCCTCTGTTGTGAACTATAGCTTTCTTTTGACATGGAAAGAGAGAATGCATTTTGCCAAGAGGGGATTAGCTTGGAAAGCCTCTGTAAATGATACTGAGATGAAAATAAACAGTTTCACAGCTGGGCATGAGGAACCTCAGAGATCATGCCTCGTGTCAGGAGTGCTCATTAGCTTTTGGCTGCAGCCCATGCCTTGGCCTGGGGGAAATCATGAGAACTGAATCACTGGTGTCAATCATTTCTCTCCACCATGACACTGCAGTTCCTTGCAGTGAGGTGCAACTTCTGTTTGTAGTGTCCTTGCTTGAGGGAATCTGAAAAATAGAAACTTCCACAGACACTGAAGAGTTTGATCTGCAGCCTTAAAAGAAGTTTAGATTGATGCAAAAAGACAATACACAGACAGTAAGCAGAAAAATAATAAATTTATATTTCTATAAAATAATAATGTAAGTAATAATATGCCTTCAGTAAGTGAGAAACTATTGATAAGATGGTGAAGGGTTTATAATGTCGAGTTACATATAGTTTATAATGTGGCTGTATAGAGTAAGCTAAGAATTTAGAAATTACAAGAGAAGCATATGTGTATACGTGTGACAGATGCCCATTAGGCAAAAGTATCTGCAGTGCAGCAAAATTAAGTAAAAATAATAAGTTAGAAAAGCGAAATAAACTTTGTAGCACCAATCCATTAGTCTAGAAAGTTATATATTGTCTTATAACAAAAAACTTGCAATTCCTCTTAAGCTATAACCAGCTGCTTACTCTCATAAATCTCACAGCCTTAAGACTGATGTTTATCTAAGTAATAAATTGTTCTTAGCACAAAAGTAGTCCCATTCCTTCATTAATAGCAGCAACAATGATACTTGCTAGTAAAGAGTCATTGCTGGAAATGCTCTGCTCCCTTTACACTTGTGCTTTGTCAGTTCTAATTTCTCAGTCTTCCCTTTCCTTATCATCATCATCATGATCCAATTTCTCTCTCCTTGTTTTTTTTTTTAACAGGTTTGAGAGTTGACAGTGATTTGGTCTCACTCATCCTTATCAGCATCTCCTGCTCTGGCTGCTTTTGTTTTGGTATCAGTATCTCCCTCTGCCTTTTTTCCCTCATTCTCTCCCAAGGGAAAATGGATGAAGCTGCAGCAATTCCATCTCCCTGGTGGGGTGTGAAGAGTCAGGGAATCCAGAAAGCCACATGGCCTTCTGCTAGAAAAAGGCATTCACACATTTCTTCTCCCCTTATCTGCCAAATTTTTATCACAGAGCTCTTGCTGGTTCTGAACCAGCTTCCAATTCAAAGGTTAGCATGGGGGGAAAATAATTTTTCATAGAAGATAATTTGATATATAAGAGCCTAAGAAAAAGACAGGATAAAAGTTCCTTCTGAAAAGGAATTTATGTCTCCAAGTTATACAAGAATAAAAAAATTTCCAAACAAACAAAAACCCCAAAACCCACCAAAAAAACCCCAAAACAAAACAAAACAGAATGAAAAAACAAACAAACAAACACAAAAAAAACAACAAAAGAATACAACAACAGCAACAACAAAAACCCATATGGCAATCCTTTCACATAATACTGAAACTGAGACAAAAATCTGCACATATAAGAAAAGTAAAAAGCCCATTTTATTAGAGAGAATCTCAGAAAATATTTGGAAATGAATGACTTACGTATATGCAGAAAACTTTGACAGCTAAGCAAATCCAAATAATGTTTCAGCCTTAATTCTTATAAATTAAAGTTACATTTTTTCCTTGTTGTTCAACAGTTCCATAAATTCCCTACTTATTATACCATTTATATACCAGATTATTTAAATACCATACATTAGCCCAGTTAGAAGAAAAGAAATCCTAAAAAGAACCCAAGACTCACCTCCATCTTCTTCATCAGGTTATTTTTCAACCAAAGTAGGTTGAACTTTTTTTAGAGTTTCCAGATTTTCAATCCTGGAAATTTCATTGCAAAAACAATAAATCTTTTGCAAATTTACACATTTTTGAAGACCATCTATTGTCTGTTTTCTCAGAAGGGCTATTACTTTGCAGCACTGAAATCAAAATGTCATTTGTTTAATCAAAATGTTAATAGCTTGCATAGAAAGTTGTTAGGTATTTTCAAATAATTTGGGATCCTACCTGCTGTGCAGAATTCTGAGAAAGCTTTTCAATCAAGGCAACAAAGTAGTGGCAGCTACCACAACTCAAGATAAATAATTATATGTTTTAAAATAAAGTATTTTTTTTTCATTTAAGTGTCTTTTATCTAACCAGTTTCCTACAGAAGGTTTCAATTTAACTATTTTAAAAAAATATTGTTTCAAATAAGAGAGAAAAAATCCCAAAGGAGGTTCTAAATTACAGAACCCTCTAATAAGTAATATTTGATCCATACATAAAATGGGATTTTTCAATACTTAAGGAAAAAGTGCCAGATCCTGATTGCTTTGAAGTGTGCCTTCTTCCTTGAGCAGAAGAAAGGAGTGCTTGTGAAAGAATATAATTATTGTTGTAAGGTGCTGGAAACTGTATAAATTTGTCTGGAAAGGAAACTCATATTTAATTTCCCATTAAACAGCAGTGGAATCTACAGCTCCTTGAGCAACAGGCAGGTCTGAAACCTTTTGAATACTTTATCCAAGGAAAATGTTATATTAAAAAAAAAAAAAAAAGTTTGGGGAACATTTTGTGCATACAAACTGGGGATAATCTGAGAAAACCAATTCTCTTTTTAGTCCCTCTTGATCAACATTCTCATAAGACAATCCATTACATCTGTACTGGGAATGCAAATATTATTCTATTTATGTCCATGCTGTACAAAATGCATTATGCAGTAGAACATCTTAGTGCCATTACAGCCAATCAGAGGGAGCTGATTAACATCAAGTGTGTCTTTTAAAACTTTCTCTGCACTAAGATCTGCAGTGTTTGCAATTTTGGCTCTGTTCAGTATATAGCAATTAAGTAGCTCTTTTTCTGCTCCCAAAGCACATTTGCAAAGTCTTACAGGAATACTTTATACCACGTCCCAAAATGCACCTTCCATCTAAAATAAAATATTTTACAATTATTTTGAAACGTTTTTCCCAAAACTAATTTTCAATTATTGCATTATCTGTATTTCTAATAGAATTACAATGGGGATCGCAATAAAAGAAATTTGAAATTGGTTGGAATACTCCATTGCCTTTTTAGTAAACTTTTTTTTCTTTCTTAGATTCCAAAGGTTCAGAAAATAATATAGTAAAAGCCCTTTTGACTGCCTTCATAAGGAATGGGGAGGAATTGCACTCACTTTTCCCTGGACTTAATAAGATGTATTTACACCAAGGATAGAGATGAAGTAAAAACAAACCAGAAAGAGCTAATAATCCCCCCAAAACCTCAATAAAAGCCCCTCTGCATGTGTGAAAAAATCTACCAGAATATAATCAAGAATATAAAAACCTCTGCTCCAATATTTTGAAGTAATCACACAGCTGCCATGATTAATCTTTAGAATTAATACTTATTAGCAGAGAGTGGGATTCTTGCAGCAGGTTTTTTTCCCCTTTTGCTCCACTTACACGGTGTATTAACCACACTACACAGAAAACTACACCCTGAATAAACCTCCCACTGGATCAGGCTGTTCCAACCCCTGTCCAACCTGGCCTTGAACACTTCCAGAGATGGGGCAGCCACAGCTTCTCTGGGCAACCTGTGCCAGGGCCTCACCACACTCACAGTAAAGAATTTATTCCTAATATCCAATATAACCCTGCCCTCGGGCACTTTAAAGCCTTTCCCTCTTGTCCCATCACTCCAAGCCTTTGTCAAAAGTCCCTCTCCAGCTCTCTTGTAGGTCCTTGAGACACTGAATGTTATTGAAGATCTCCCTGGGGTTGGGTATGATGGTGGCTGGTGGGTGGGAGATTCTAAACATCAAGATATTTTTATAATAAAAGCTATTCTGGCCACCCTCATAAGGAAGGACCAGGAATTGCACTTCTTCTTCCATTGGACTCAGTAAATAACAGAGTAAATAATTCAGACTTAACTGTTTTCAAAGCCTCTCTCACATTTCTGGACACATCTTCTCTGTATCTTCATTATCATGAACTGAATCTTCAGTTTCCAGATTCTTCCTCCTCATAGATTTATTACTTCATGTTTTACCTGACATTTGCAGATTCATGTTGCTCTCCCTGGGACACAGACAGGGTGTCCTGTCTGTGGGGCAGGGGACATGGAGATTAACTGGGCCAAGCTGCAGGCATTTTACTGAAGCTGAAATCAGTGACAAATGTGAGCCTCAGCTAAAACAGGCCATTGTCAAACCAAAAAAGAAGTGCTCACTGGGCCATTTACACTGGAATAATTTTATCAATGTAAGATCAATTATAATTAAATAATTATATTTTGTTGGTATTTTTTTTTTCTTTCATTATTTTGCAGTGAGACCAGCTGCACTTTTCCCAGGGGTAGGATTTTACTTGGCAGAAAATCGGATCCTCACTGAAACAAATGTCATCAGAGATGTCTGGTTTGTGAGCATGGAGGTTAAATTTATTGAAAATTGGAAAGATTTTTGTTGAAGTCTTTGCATTAATTTTTAAGGAAACATTTTTAGTAGAGAGGGAGAAAACTGCTCAAGCAGCTGCTGCCGTTCTACGGTGGATCCTCTGTCTGCAGCTCGTTGCTTGTGCTGCTTTTTTCCTGTCACAAGATGTCCCTCCAAGTCCACACAAAGCAGAACCTTCCACATTTCTACCTTGCAAAAGATGTTTTGGCTCGATCTCGGACTTCACATCTATAGGTGCCTCATTTCACCTACACAAAACCAAATATAAATAAAGATATATATATGTATTTAAATGTGCTTCTTTCAGCAGAAGTCTGTAACAGGTCTATGAGTCCAAATATGTTGTCCTGAATTAACATATCATGGCAAGTACATAATGGAACAATTTGAAATTAAAAAAAAAAAAAAAAGATATGTTAATCCTCTGAAAATTGTGCACATTTTCTAATTCAAGGATAAAGCCCCAAAACAATCGTCTACTCTGAGCATTCTTTAGAGATATTTTTAAGGAATTTTGTGTAAGTGATCTGTTCCCTTTACATCAACTCCTGCAAGAAAGAGGATCTTGTCTAGCAAATTCTTTTCTTTCCTTTCTCCTTGACTGCAATTTACTCTTTTTTTCTTTCCTTTCTCATTGACAAAGAACCTTAGGGACAACCTGCTCTGTAAATTAGTTTATGCAACAAGGCCAGCTGATACCATTTTGTGATCTGTTTGCTATTTTTAAACAGTAATTGAATGAACAAGCATTAAAACTGGACATGGCATCCAAATTCAGAGATTCATTGGTACTATCAGTAGCAAACTGGAACTGCTTTTGTTTCTGGGTGTCTGAGGGGATGACTCAGTGTTGGCAGTGAGGAAAGCCAAATGATCTAATTTGGGTGTAGGGATTTCTGCTTGACTGGAAAGTGCTCCTATCTTACCAGGAGGGAATTATTGCACAAATCAACACCTTGGCCCTTTCTAGGTAACTGAATCATCTCAGAGTGACCTGCTCTGGCAGCCTTAAATCTGAGTGCCTAATATTTTTAATCTCTTTAGCTGCAGCAAACATACAGGGCAGCATTAGAATATTAATCATTAACTCAGTTCATCAAAAGCTTGCTAATGTTACTGCTAGATAATCTTGTGCTGGTTCATAAAGCCATTAAAATGTATATTTGCATGTTCAGTAATTTTAAAATGTTTGGCAGCAGTTGCTACGTTTCTCTTTCAATGTAAAGGATTTTCAAATCTATCTCAGACTGAATTAATCACTTTGAGTGTTATCTTTCACCTTCTGCTGTGGCACATTCTGCTCTAATTCTCCTAATGCCTTTTACTATAATTTGAAATCATTTCACAGCAGTGAAAGCAACTGTTTAAGTGCTGATGGTGCTTTGCTGCTGTATATTTACTTTTGGAATTGTCCTTGTGCTTTTGCTGACTACCATGGAAACTTTTGAAACTGATGTTCCCCAGATTCTCATGGATCACTGTGTGTCACAGACAAGTGTTTTCTGCCTCTGCCTTCTACTGGTGTTGATATTTGGTGGTTTCACTGACATTGCTAAACAGTCATCCTTGCATTTTTTTGTAGAAGAGTCCCCCATCCTTAAAAAATACTGTTTGTAATTGATGTGTGGCTTTTTGTCTGCCTCTTCTTTGTATCACTGGGGTATTCTTGACTGTGGCATTTATTAATCCAGGTTCTTCTGGATTCTTCTCTGCAAACCAGTGTGTGTTTAGGTGAAATGTCAAATTAAATGGCAAGAAGCAGTCATGATAGAGCTCATGTAAATGCTTAAGAGAGATTACATTTCAGAAACTGGGCTCTCTGTGCCTTAGCTGTAAAAGAACTGTTATCATTTAGCTTTTAGTGCCAGGTAAGATATATGAGACAGTTTTTGCATTGGGTGGTTTTTCCCTAACAATATTAGCAGTAGAAATATTTTGATATGAAATGCAGCTATGTCTTATAAGCATTTCAAATAACAGATTTACAGACACTACCTGGGTAATGTCACCCCTTCAGCTGTGACTGGAAGCAGGATAAGCACAGGCAACAGTTGGGAAGCTGATTACTTACACTGATGCCTCCATCTAACAAGGCAGAGTCCTTACTCCCACTGAAGTTGAGAAAAATATTACTGAAACTGATGCTGTGCAGTGGCTAAAACAGAGGCTAGACAAAATTAAGAGAATAAAAGTGGGTATTTATTGAAGGCCTTCACTAGGGACACCTTGGGCAGTCAAAGCCTCTGAGGGCCTACACCCAAGGTGGACAACAGGCACAAGTTTTTCATACAGTTATAGGTTTGGACCCATATCAGGGGTTAATCCTCCAATTACAGTTTCAGATAATGAAGTAATTTTCTCCAAGTTTGCCCCCCCAATTCACTGTTGTTTGCATCTCTCAGGCCTGACACAATGAGGTGTCCTTGAGTTTCAGGCCTAGAGAGGAATTGTTTTGTCTGAATAAAAGGGGAGAGCAGCAGCTGACAGGGGCTATGGAGTTTTAAAGTTACACACTAAAGCAGCACAGGACCTGAAAAATATAAAAGCTAAATCCTAAGGCATCAAAACAAGACTTTGAGGGTTTGTTGCAGGAGTGGTGATGCATGGAGTGTGCTCACAAGAGTCCCATGAGCCGCGGGCACGGATGTGGGCAGGGGAGGAGAGCACTTGCTTGGTTTTGGCACTGCCAAAAATAGTTATTATTTAGGGAGCACTGTGGCAGTATCCCAACCTAGTTACAGCCTCATCTTCAGGATTCAATGGGGTAAAAGTGTTTTGTGTCAAGTCTCCTGCATGGAATGGGGCTGCTTCTCGTGTATCTGCAAAAGCACATAGGAAGGCTGAGTTATCTCAGATAATTTTGTGCAGAGCTGTTGGGAGTCTGTAAGGAGATTATATCCCAACCAATAAAGCTTCACTAGTGCTTCTAAAAACAACAGGTAAAACATCACTTATAGAATGCTTTATTATTGCAGTAACTTCTTCAGCCAGCTCTGGTCTGGGTGTCATGCTCACAGACAGAAATGAGATCAGCATTGATCTACA
The DNA here is from genome assembly GCA_013397555.1 of Urocynchramus pylzowi. Lineage (NCBI taxonomy): Eukaryota > Metazoa > Chordata > Aves > Passeriformes > Fringillidae > Urocynchramus > Urocynchramus pylzowi. The sequence continues at coordinate 307,000 of VZRH01002834.1, read as the reverse complement.
AATTAGCAGTTGCCTAGTGACTCATGGTCTTGGCATGCTCACTTTATGCAAACAAAAAAATATCACTATGCAGTAATGGATGCATGCCAATTTTTTGTTAGGGTCACTGTCCCAGAGCTCACAGCAATTTTTGACATAAATTTCGACAGGGAGAGTAGCTTGAAAATGGAAAATGTTGGTAGAAGCAGGGAATTGTTCAGAAACCATCAGCTAGGTAGCTACAGAGGAATGTTGTTATAAACAGACTGCAAGGGGAAAAGAGCTCACACACACACAAATTATGAACCCAGATGTATGAAAATAAGCAGTATAGAACAAAATAGAATTTGCACAGCACAAGTTAATTGTATAAGAAATTGACTTAAAAGCATATCTCGAAATGGGGTAAAATAACTTTAATGATTATTGATCAATTTAATAAAGCTATCTAATCATCTTATTGACCATCCAAATTGGAGCGTAGGTCCCTGCCAATTAAATCTGCAAATGGCACAGACTTGTTGAGTAGTAAGTAATGAAGTTAAGCCCACAAAATTATTTGAATTACCTAATTAAAAGCTGATGGTCCCGAAATATGCACTTCAATAGAGCTAAAAGCTCTGACACACCAGGTGTGTATGGGTTACAGCTGCACAATGGGTATTCCCAGCTTGGAATTCCCAGCTTTGGCTCAGAAAAGGGATAAAGGGCCATCCACAGCAAACTGCTTCCGCCTGAGCTCCTGCTGTAGTGCTCTGCTTAAATTAACCAACGTGATCCATGGGTTTATTAAGAAAATGAAGACAGAGAAAAGGCCCAAAGAAGGGATTTTTATTTGGTGTGCAGCACTCATAAAACAGCCTCTGTGATGGTGTTCATGTATTTTGTCTGAGATCCAGAAAAGGAGGCCACAATCTTGGCTATGAACTGGAAACCAAACCTGATTGTTCACTGCTGACAGACCCTCACTGATGGATGCTGAAACGATTTGCACAGGAGCATATAAGAAGTTACAGAAAATTACAGCTGGTAGCAGAGGACTTTAGAGTATGACAAGGAAAGGTGCAGCAACGTCCAGCCACTGCAGTCTTAAGTTGGCCAATGTATTGTAAAATGCATGTGAAGTATTGTCAGCACCACTGGGGTTGTGCTGTGTCACTGCTGAATCCTCCTGTAACATTAATCCCAGCAGGATCAGCTTAGAAATCAACACCTTTGAAACTTTGAAATCCTGGTATTTTCATGGTCAGTCTGGAAAAAGAAGTGCAAAGTAATGCTTTTCACTAATTTCAGCTTTATCCTTCCTTGTAAATTATCAATGATATCCAATGCACTAAACCCTTTAAAAATTGCAGTTTATATTTTTCAAACCCTATTAATGGTAAAATAAATAATTTCTCCAAGCAGGGGGGAACAAAATTCTCCAAGCTTTCTAAAGAGGATCTGCAAATATAGGAATCTGAGTGTGCTTCTCATCTTAGTAGTGAAGAATATTTCCAATTTTTATAAAAGAAGAAACTGTGCTTGCACCAGTACTTCGAAAAACATCACTATCTTTGTCTCCATCCTTTTTATCTTTCCTTTCATCCAAGGCCTGAGTAAGCTTCACTGGTACAAAAGCCAATCTTCCATGGGACATGGTGTCATTACAGGCTTGTGAGTCATAGAATCATGGAATAGTTTGGGTTGGAAGGGTCCTTGAAAACCATCCCCTTCCAACCCCTGCCATGGGCAGGGACACCTTCCACTAGACCAAATTGCTCCAAGTTCCATCCCACCCAGCCTTGGACACTTCCAGGGATGGGGCATCCACAAAAAGCTTTAAATTTGGCCCTCATTTGCAGGCTCTGTGCACTCCTGCAGCTCCACTGAATCCCATGGAATTATGCAGGTTTTATCTCCACTGCAGGCTGGATTCTGGTCGTATTCTTCCCTGGTTTTGGCTTTATCTACACACAGGACATGAAACCCAACTGTCAGAGCAGGTGTGGGGGAATCATTTCAGTCTTATGAGGCATCCTTGTGAATAATCCTTTCCTAGAGGCTGGATACTTCAGGATCAAACCTCCTGCTGCAGGGTGGCAGGGAGGAGCAAACAAAAGGAGTCAGGAGAGTTCTTGAGCAAATGCTGCAACAAAGCTACTAGAGGTCTCTAGGAAATGTGAACCTCAAAAAAAGGAGCACTGAATATTTAATCTACCATTTATGGCAAAAGAATGGCACTTGAGAGAGCAAAGAAATGCAGTGAGGGATTCTCACCTGAGGAATTCTTTTCCTGCATTCTTCCATGGTGAGCAGCACATCCCTGCCTCTCTGGGGCACAATGGAAATTGAAAACCTGCAGGACTGGAACAAGTGTCCTCAGCTTTCCAGGATGAAATAATACCTTATTAGTTCTTTCTGTATGGAAAAAAAACCCTGTCCAAGCCCTATAATCTCATTCTGACAGAAATGATGAGAAGAGCACCTGAAATCTGATATCAGCAAATCTTCCTTGATCTATTTGTATCTTTTAATGAAGAGAAATGCTGATGTGATTTGCAGAACAAGAATGATTTAAATCATTGTTTTGAGCATGAAATGGACCCCTACATAACCAGCTTAAGGAAGTCTTTAAAAGAATTTTTTTATTTCTCTCGTATTTTTTTTTTTCATTAATATTTTTGGCCTGCATTAGAGAAACAAGGCTAGCAAGCCACTTGGGAAGGAACCCCTTCACTCCAAGGCAGAATGGACTTTCTCCAAACCATACCCCTGTCCTGTTTCTGGAATCTGCTTTTAAAAGCCTCTGCTAGTGGAAATTCCAAAACCAAAGATAAATAACAAATTTTAGCCCAAATGAGCACAGAAAGATAGTGAATGCAAGAGAAAATAGTGGTATTCTTAATGATCCCTTGATATTACATTAACTTGTAGATTTTCTGTGGGAGAGCAAGAACCTGGAAGTTTCAAAGTCTCATCTGACTGTGACAGCTCTCTGAATTAATTGTGCAAATTTGTTTTCCTTTATGTTGCCCAAGGAATACATTTCTTGTTCAAAGTCATGAGCTGAAGATTGATAGCAGGAAATTGAATTAATTTGCTTTTTGACTTATAATTGTGATAGAGGAGAACCACCCCCCCAATTTAGAGTTTTGAACAGCTTAAAATATCAAACCCCCTCAAAATGTAAATATTGAAAACATCCAAAACATAAGGCCATTTTTGAAATAATCTAACTGGAAATCATATTTAACTCTCACCAGGTACCCATTGTAAAATAGAACACAGTCTAAGGAACTCAAAATTGCTAGAAATCTAGAATTAATAATCAAAGCTAATATTGTGAATGAATAAGTTCAACATCCTGAAGGCTGCTAAACAATGCTATACTTTAGGCAAAGGAAGACTGAGAGATGATCAGCTTGTATTACTATGAAACAACTCTATTTTTTAAAGAAGAAATGAAGGCTCTCTCTTTGTGTTATAGTTAATGTGAAAGGAAAAAAAAAAAAAAAAAAAAAAAAAAAAAAAAAAAAAAAAAAAAAAAAAAAAAAAAAAAAAAAAAAAAAAAGTGAAGAATTCCAGAATTGCAGCCCAGTTCTGAGGACCACAATTGATGTATTTCTTTTGAAAAGGAGCAGCAAAAATGTGTCTTTGATCCCTCTTGTATAGCCATAGGTAAAAATGTTCCAGGACAAAAGGATTATATATGAGTTTCTGCTATGAAGTGGCTGTGCTCTGACAGCTCGATGTGCTGATTTTGCCAAGGCAAAGGAGAATTTTGAGAAGCCCAAGTGACTGAGTCCATCTGAAATGTGGAATGATTCCATCAGGAGAGGTGTCAGCCAGTGCAGCCCTGAGTATCAAGAGTCCTGACAACTCTCTTCAGTTGCTCTGGGAGAGGGATTATGATTTCAAAAGTGTGGCTGAAAGGCTGCACTCACATTTCTGGGAAATTATTTTAGCAATACAATACACCAGTCTTTCTGGGCATAATGTAGGAACTAGATACTAGGGCTCAGGACACTCCAGTGTTTCATTTTTAGAGTGAAGAAAATGCTTTTCTCTGATGCTCCTGTTGTTTGTGTGACATCTGATGTTGAAAAGTTCATGTACACACCTTTTCCAGACCTTCATCTTACCACTTCTCTCATTATTTATAAGAAAAGAGAATAGAAAAGAATGATAGTATAAAATAATTGAAAAGATAGAATATGATAGAGTGATAAAAGAAAATAAAAAAAAATCATTGGAAAGGACCTTCAAGATCATCAAGCTTCAACTCCCACTAAACCATACTGTGACCACATACACATTTCCAGGACAGCCTGTTCCAATGCTTAACCATTCTTCAAGTGAAGAAATTATTCCTAATATCCAACCTGAACCTCTCTGGGTGCAGCTCAAGACCATTTCCCCTTGTTCTATCAAGAATCAGACCTGGACCAGCATCTCTTGTGCTCTTTTTGATGCAACTGGAAAAAGAGCAGAAACCAAACATCATCACCATCACCTACCCCCACCAAAAAAAGCAAAACAAAGCAAAAAAAGCTTGCAGAAAAAGCAAAACCCACCCAGAGACATTCCCAGAGTGGGGAAGTCGTGGGTGTGTGTCTCAGGAGGGAATTTCCAGCCAGTACAACAAAGAGGAGAAATTCTCTGTTGGCAGAAACACAAACTCTGACAGCATCAGGTGCTTGGCTTCTGCAGAGGAAGGGAAATGTGGCTCCCCAGAATGTTGGTTGTAGTACAGCATCATATTCTTGAGAATATCTTGGGCCAGCTGTGCTTCTAATTGTTTATTTCACTAAACTAAACTCTTTATAAAACCCAGTGGAGCAACAGTAACAAAGGCTGGTTTGCTATCGATAGCAACATTCACGTGTGAGCAGAGAAATTGCCTCCTGGGCTTGGGGGGGACAGCAGACTTAATGAATTCAGCTGATGAGACTTTTTTTCTTGGTTGTGCTTCCCACAGACCAAATTAATTCCAACAGATGAGTAAAAGATGGAAAGACATGCTAATTAGCAGCTTTTTTTATGAACCAGTTCTCTACTTCAGAATCTAATTAGCTTTCTAGATAAGGCTTAGGCTGAAGGCTTGTTTCCCCAATGTAAGGATTATGTTCCTGTTTTTCCAGTGCTTGAAGAGAAATGCTTTGGATTGATGGATATTTACTTGTGTAGTCCTTACTTATATATTTATGAATTGTATATAAACTTAAATAGGTGATGAGGGCCTCCTCTCATTACAGCTCTGGGGAATTAAACAGCACAATAGATTCCTCCAAGACAGAGAAGGCAGAGGGAACACAGAGGATTACAAACTGTAGATAAGAGCATTTTACCAGAGTGATGGAGAGCAGTCGTGGTTGTGAGACAACAAACTGAGGGAGAACTGAGCTGGAGGAATCTGGGGGAACCACAGTAAGAGGAGAAAAGCCAAAAGGAATTCCCAAAATCTATTTGCTTTTCTTACAGTTTCTATGCTGAAGGAAGAAACCAGAAAATATTTAATGGAAAACAAACATAGAAGCAAATGTGAAATCTAGAGAAAAATATGAAAAAATAACTTGGCTGTTTAGGTTCAATTGTCTGTGAGGATAAGATAATCTCCTGACAAAAATTCTGTAGGTTTGGGGGAAAAAGATAAGTGTGATAAGTAGTTGTGGTGGAAGAAACAGAGTCATAAACACTCTGCTGTTTGCAATGCAGCACAGTGGATTTACTACCAAAACATGTAATTTTAAAAATTCAAAGCCATACTGGTGAGTAATTTCTTCCAAACTTCCAGGCTGCAATTTTTAGTCAATGTCTGAAAACAATTAAAGAAACCATAAAGAGGCTGGCATGCTAGACCAGGGTCAAACTTGAACTAAATTTTGCACTAAGTCTGATTTCTGAAACACTTAGGTATTTAAAAATAAGGAGATGCTAAAATATTCTCTGATTTATGACATCCATGAATAAATCCACAGAGGAAGGGCATGTACTGTACTGCAATGGTGGTGGCATGTAGTGAATAAAGCCTTTTTGACTGTCTTAGCATGTTTTTAAGACAAGCTCTGAGCCTCAAGACTACACAAGTAGAGGACTGAGGTGAATTAATTTGTACTTGGTGTTGGTACAGGTCAGCCACAAAGGATACTTTAAAAAAGCCACCCAAGGCCCCAGCAGCTTCTAGCAGTGTGACAGATCTAGGACTGTGCTGCCACAGAGGTAATAAAGACAGACTCAGGAGTCTGCTTTTTCCTTCCAAAACTAGCTCACATTTCTAGGGACATGCTGAAAAAAAAAAAAAAAAACAAAACAGAGGAGAAAGAATGAGAAAGGTGTTAAATTTGGCGATGATAATGAAACTCTGCATATTGAATGAGGATCAAGTTAGACTGATTCTCTCTAGCCAGGGAAATTTGATTGCTTTTTTAATAGAATTATAAAATATAATGGAAAGAGGGAATCCAAAATTTCCCTTGCATTTGATGGAATATGTATTTGAAACATCCCAAAACTTAATTCAAGGGAATTTCGAGGGGGGACTGGTAATATCTGTGTGAGACCCTGTAATGAAACCAGCCATGATCAGGTGAAGTCTTCAGCTTTCCAATAAAGCAATGATATCTCAGATGTCTTTACAGAAGTTAGTGAAAACACAGTGTGGTGCTGCCTCAGTCAAATCAGTGACAGAGGGCACTGGAGCTGCTCCTCCTGCAGGGGAAGGAATGGCCACACTGATTTCCCTACCCAGATCAAACACAGCCCACACTGTCCTGATCTCTCCCACTCAAAGTTATGGCCAAATTAATCTGCTTGCACTACATGTGTCCCTGAGGACTATTTATGAGATTATGGTGTGAGAGACAAATCAGAAATTGGTGATATGTGGATGGGAAGCAGCAAACTTTGCAACATGCTTTGAAATTCTGGTTCAATGGTCACAACACTCCCTTCTCACTGACTGCAGTGAGGTTTGGTATTGACAATACTCTTGGAAAACCAATTTGGTCTTTCTGTGGGATTTTAATGCCTCTAGACTCTCAGTCACCACAGGACATACCAGAGGTCCAAGTTGGGTAGAAGCCAGACAGAAAGCAACAACTTTTTTTTTAGCATTAGTTTACATACCATTTTAATCTCTAGAGTTTTGGGGCTGCAGTTGGATTCAATAGCTGGCTATGTGGGTTAGATCCTATTGCTCCTGTTTTGTTCTTTTTTATTTTTGTCTGGTGTTTCACCAGGATTGGAGGAGATGGATGAAGCTAAGTCAAGACTGTTGTAACAAATCCAGGCAGCCTCCAGGCTCCCTGAAGAGCAGGGCCTCCAAAACCAGAGCACATGAGTAGCTGAAAGGATCTCAGTCCCAGCAGAGCTGGAGCAAGGATTCAGAGTTGTGAGAAGAATCAGCAAGCTGGGAATGAGGGAGGGAAGTGGGGGAGGCTGAGTGAGCTGGGGGCAAAAGAGTGGGAAATGATGGCTGGAAAGAGGAGGCAGAGAGGGCAAAAGAGTGGGAAATGATGGCTGGAAAGAGGAGGAAGAAAGGGCAAAAGAGTGGGAAATGATGGCTGGAAAGAGGAGGCAGAGAGGGCAAAAGAGTGGGAAATGATGGCTGGAAAGAGGAGGAAGAGAGGGCAAAAGAGTGTCAAAGGATGGATCCTCCCAGTAACAACCAGGGGGGACAAGTGCTGGCTTTGTCCTGCTCATCCTACTCATAAATGGTGTGGAAAACAGAGAACAGTTGTTGGAACCCTGGATACTGAGATTTGGGATTTGGGCTTTCTGTGCTGAAAGGCACAGACCCTCAAGAGAACATTGCATTTGACCTGAGGCCATGGAAAAGGCTTCCAAAATTAAATGATAAAACTGGGATTATGGGTGTGTAGTTCAAATAGAAGTGTGTAACATCACATGGTAGAAAACTTAGAGTTTAAGGTTTTATGATATAGTAATATATATAAAGCTAAGATGGAGGTTTTAGGGTGGTGGCTGGTACTTCTTTTTCATCTTCTTCTCCATGGATTTGGGTGGTTTTGTGTGATTGGACAGAAAAGTCACATTAGGAATTAGTTATTGGGTTAAAAGTGAAAATAATTTAGATGTCATTTCTTAATTGGATAGTTTAGCCTTTAAAGAGCTTGTAGAGAAAGATGGTTAGCCATTTTGTAGCTTGTTAGTAGAATGCTGTAGAACTCACAACTTGTAAGACTGTGATATAGATAAGAAATAATGAAGATCTGAGTCTGAACACCAAATACCATCTCAAGCACTTCAATCCTGACCTTGGCAGAAAAGAAATTAAAGAATTGACAAACAGTGATGTGACAAGGACTACAAATTATGTGGAATTAGGTTAGTAAGAACTAAAGCTGTCTGCAAAGAGTTGCAAAAGGAACCTCATAAAATCTGAGTAACTGGATCATGAAACTGTAGATATCAAACTCCATGCTGATAGCTGGAGGAGGAACAGGCATGAGCAGATATGCACCAATGATCTCCAAATTAGCTATCACATCTCAAGAAAAATTATCTGAGTCATTGTGGATAATTCAATAAAAATATCAGGAAAATATTTGGAAGCAATGAAAAAAACCCCAAAGAAACAGATAAAAATTTAATTACCACTGAAGGGTGAGACAAAAATCCAGCACACTGCAGCAGCAAATCCCCAGTGTACCCACACCTTACATTGGGCAAGCAGTTTGACCACTTCCCTCTTCCTCACTGACAATTTTTTTTTTTTTAAATATAGCTAGAAAAATCTCAGGGAAGAGCACTGAAAATGATCAGCAGCATGGAATATTTTCCATATGAGGAGAGGCTAAATAGAAGTGCTCCCCTTGGAAAGAAGAGGACTAAATCACAGGGGTGTATAAAATATATATAAATTATGCTCCACAATGGCATGGAAGATATAAGTGGGGAACTATAGCCATTATTTCTTACTGTACAAGCACATCATGAAATCGTCAGCAGGTCCTGAACAAACAGAAGGAAGTATTTCTTCAAGCAGTCTATAATTAAATTGTGGAACTCATTGCTACAGGATGCCATGGAAGCTGAAAGCATAAATGAATTAAAAATGAGATTAGACAAATTTATGGATTTGCCTCCATCAAAGGCTGTTAAACAGAAGGCTGTGGTTTCAATATCTGACTCAGGAAATCTTTCAGCAAAGATTGCAGGAAATCTGCAAGGATATGTTGAGGAAGGAGGGCAGAGGATTTTCAGTCCTTGTGAAAGGGATAATTTAGCTCCTGGTTTTCCCCTGAGCATGTTCTCTTAACAGCTGAAACTGGATTGTCTCAGACACAGGATCCTGAACAATCCTTTGGCTTGACTCATTATCACTCTTTATAATTCTTACTTTATTTCATTTCTCCTTTCCCTTTATCTGCCTTCAGTTTTTATGACCAAGCCATTGGCTGAAGGAAGTCCCTCAGTAGCACAGCTGCTGTCTGACCAGACTTCACAACCCTTTTTGACTTCTGGGGTTGTTGGACAGTTTTACCTGTGCCTTGTCTTAATGTTCAGCACCTGGAAAAAGCAGGGAGGATTTTCAATTAACTCCTGGGTGCATGAGCCATAGAATTAATTTCCCTTGATGCACTCTGGAGGTGTTTTTGAAGACTCTGCTGGGCAAGACTGGGCAGATGTCTGAGGCACACCATGGACTGAAGGTACAGTTCTCACTGCTGGGGATGACTGTGAGCTGAGCTGGGCTAAAAAAAAACCTAATGAATTTCCATTATCTAAAAGAGCACTTAAAAGCACAACTAAAAAAAACGTGTAAATGATCCAGCTCTGGAACAGGATGCAAACACCAACTGGGGGAAAAAAATAGAGCAACTAGGAAATGGAATCTGGAAATTAGTTTTTAAAAATTACCTCTTTTGTAAGCTGATACATCTGGGAATTGCTCTGCCTTTCCTCTTCCCCATATTCCTTTTCTCAAAGGGAGGCAGGAATGTAAGTAGGTACATAGAAAAGCAGAGGTTAAGTGCACAGCAGCAGGGAAGTGAAATGACAGTGATATATTGAAATGGAAATGGGGGTGGTCGATTTGAGCTGCATATACAGGGGCATTATGCCATGAAGCCTCTTGATTTAACCATGGTAAAAGCACACCTGTGGCACTGCAGCTAGAGTCAGAAAACTGTTAATAACAAAATCAGAATGAATTGCACCAAGTTTGAAACCCACAGCAAAATGAAAATAGGGAATGACTTTAACAAAGACATGAATACATCAGCAAAGAAAACACCAAGGAGGGGAAAAAGTTCTTTAAGCTGAAGTACACTGTTGGCACAAGAACAAATAGCTGTAAACTGGCCATGAATAAATTTAGGATGGAGATTAGAAGAATTTGTCTAGCCCTGAGAGGAGTGAGTTTTTGGAAGTGCTTTTTAGTAGAAACAAGAGAGACAGATCACTTTATTTCCAAATGACAGTGAACAGTTTATATGATATTGTTGCCTGAAATAGAAAAGGACTGTGTCTGGCAATCCAGGAAGTCCCTTATATCTTTATATTTTTAAGCAATTCTGTATTATAAGATGAAAGTAGATTTGAGATCATAAACATTTGAAGGGCAGGGAGGAAACTGCTTTCTTGAGAAACTTCTGAGAGTGGTTATGCAATATTTTCTCAAAGGGACTCATGGATGACTCATCATTTGGGTTGTCTAAAATAAGGCTGAATAAAGCAGCAATCCAGGTAATTTCAAGTTGTGCCAGCTCAATGAACAAGTCAGACTTAAATGTCACTCTTTGTCAGGAGTCATGTCATGGGGCCTTGGTGATTCAAACCCTGGAGCTCAGTGGCAAAAGTACAAAACACAGGGAGGTGGATTCTCTGAAAGCTGCTGAAAAGGAAGAGTTGGTGGCCAAAAAGTTATGAATGTTGGGCTGGGGATTCTTCATGGCTCACCCCAAGTGGTGTTAGGTTTCCTTTTTGTTGGCATGAGCAAGATCTGCTTCCTAGAGAGGATTGTGCAGGAGGGAACATTTCATGTGGAGGGTGCTCATGGACCCTGAGCAGCCTGGGCTAGAGGAAGGGGTCACTGCCCATGGCAGGGGAGGATTGGAACTAGATGATCTGCAACGACCTTTCCAGTCCTAACTGTTCTCTGATTCTATGATTTCAAAAGGAGGCTCAGGACCACCAATTCCAGCTACATAGTACAAAATATCAGAGAAGAACCTCAGATTCTGAGGCCACGTGGCTTCTGAAAAGTTCCCAAAACTGAGGCAATAGCCATGAAAGTCAGTACCTGAAAGATCAGACCTCAGGTATAAGGATTGGCCAGTGCAGACTGCAAAATTAGCTACTAATTTTAGTTTTATTGATTTTTAGTTTAAAAACTAATTTTAGTTTTATATTTAAACAGCTTACTACTCTCTGGAGATCGCTTGTGGTTTGTTTTTTTGTTGTTGTTTTTCTTTTAATATTAAGCTGCCGTTTAACTTTGTGTTTAACATTGGGAAAATATGATGTTGGAAATGTTCAGTGATCCCCTCTCCTCTTTCTCAGGCACAAAGGAGGGTGTTCTGTCATCAGAATGACAACCACAGCAAAGGGTTTCTGTTCAGAGCTGCTGGAACTGGGCTTTCCAGACCAGTGGTGAAAATGGTGGCATGGAGACAGGAATATGTGGAAAATTGGATGGAAGAGCTGGTCAGAATGTTTTTCTCTTACAAGAGGAGTCACTGGTGCTTAGATTTAGTGCATTTTTGAGATAACCTGGATCCTTTGTAGCTTATCACTGTGGCACTAGGACAAGGCATGCTTTAGGTAAATAGTGATAAGGTAATGACTTCACAGAGGTGTTTTAGCCAGCTAGAACAGATCTTTAACCAGATGAAGATACAGACTCTAACTTCATTGATTTTAATAGAAAATAAGCCAAAGTTAAAGTAGTCATTCTTGGGAAATTAAGCTCTCCCAATGAGTTTTCTGATTTTAATGAAAACCGCAGGTTTGATTCTTTGCATTGCAAGACTCATTTCCATGCATATCAGTACAAGGTCGTTTCATTGTTCTCAGAGATATCTTTTAATCTACCCCCTTGAGACTTGCATTCCTTGATTAAATAAATATGCTCTGGGAGCATTTATTATCTGACCATGCCCACTCACGCATCAGATGCCAGGCAGTTACACTTTATTCTTAATATACAATCAAGTTGATAAAAGCATTGAAATTCTGGGCTCTGTCCAACAGTGACAGATGAATAATTAAAGTAAAAAAAGACTTCAAGTTCTCACATTGCTTATTCATGATCTCACTTGATGTAACTTTCAATACTGAGAATACCAGAGCTGGACAAAACTCTGACAGCAATACTTTCACCACCAAAAATATAGCTTCAGAATCATTAATTATTTCCTACTGATTCTGCTAAACTGCTTCAGCTGGGAGATGGAAATGCAAATCCAGAATCCAAGCCTCTTCTTTGAGATAGTGTCATTCAACTTTCACAGAAGTGATCATACTAACAAAAATTATTTCCAAACTTATTGTCTATAAAACAGTGAACATTTAACAATGCAGGAAAAGCCCCCCCCATGTATCCACCATGAATGATCACAAAGGTAACCAATCTGATGGTTTGAGATAGCTGCAACTAGGGAATGCTAAGAAAGCTCTGAAAAGTCAGATAAAAAAATGGAATGGCAAATAATTCCTCCCTGTTTCCACAAGTCAAGCCTCATCATGCAGCTTTTAAGTTTTCAATTCTATATTGAATCATGTTGTCACTTATGATGTGTTCATCTCACTTTGATTCATCATCCCTAGCTGGAGAGTCAGACTTGCCAAGATTCTGCCTTTTTTCAGAAGCCTTTTTGGGAATGTCACAGGAATTCTGTGGCGTGACATGGAGGAAGGACTCAGTTGTGGCAGCCAGGCTAATTTTGTCCAGAAAGAGCTTGTGAAACCTGTTCTACCAGCAGCTGAACAGAGACACTGCTGACCTGAAATGTTTCCTTTTAGCATCACAACCCTCCTTCTATCTGGATTTACCCTTTCTGTCCTGCAAGCTCAGGTATCTCACTGTTTTTTTCCCCCCAGAGCCCATCTCCATTTTTCAGTGTTGACTGAGGTCCTGGGCTTCACAAAGCTCCTGCTGCCCAGGGTAGATGACAGGATCATGAGGACATGTGGCCTTTCCATCCCTTGAAGGCAGGGGAAATCCTGGGGGAGGGTTGATAAGACTTCCAAGTATAAAGTGCAGAAAATATTCAGCTCCTTCCACTTGCTTGAATTTTTCTCAACAATTCCCCAGGCTGTGTGAAGGTCAAGAGCTCATTTCCTCTTACAGCATCTTCACTGGCTGTGATCTGTCTCTGTTTTCTTATCTATTTCTCTACCATGTTCAGCTGTAATGAGTTGATAAGAATTCAGATAAGGAAACTACAATGAATGGGGTGTTGTTATTTTTTCTTCTTGGACACAAAAAGGACAGATTTTGTATGCCTTACTCTGGGAAACCTTCCCTGTAGTGTTGCTTGTGAGTTGTCACAGAGATGAGCTGTAATCTGCAGTTCTGTTTTCAGAAGGGTAACATTAAAGGCCAAAGGTTTTATGTTGATGCAAACTCTGAACTTTCCAGAGCAATGAATAATTTTAGCATTTTGAGGAAGATAATAATTTCCTCACAATCCAGCAGAGGGCCCTGGATCTGATTTCACCTTTTTTTTTTTTTTTTTTTTTTTTTTTTTTTTTTTTGGCAGAAAATGATTTTACTTATACAATGGAGCTGTTCACAGGAAACCAGCTGAACCTTTCATTCAGTTCAGGTTTTGATTTTTTTGGTAAAAGTTAAGTTACATTAAGAAAATAACATGGCACAGGTTATAAAAAATGTAACCAGACTTATTTACTTAACTACCAACACCACTGCAAAACGCAGAGAATGAAAAAAATGATGATTTTAGAGGTTACTTATATCAGGGATTAATCCTTCCTGGTTTTGCTTTTTCAGCACTGACATCAGCTAGAATTTGGGGAATGTAGGCTTGTATTCATTGCAGGCATTTAATTCACAAAATAAAGCCACAGATGAGTAGGGCTGGTGAGGATTTGCAGGTTGTTCTCCCCAGTTTGAATAATGAGATACACAGAATGCACTACAAAGTGATTTTGAAATGTAAAACATTAATGTTCCCTTTGAAGGGCTGATATCAAGTGCCAAATGATATATCAATTAAATGGAAAACAAATCCCAACCCTGCAAATATTGTACAAAAACAGCTTCTTTGAAGTCAATGGGACTAATTACAAGTGTAAAATAGAGCCTGGTTGTACAGCACTTCTGTTAACTGGAGTTTAATTCCATGAATTTAATACAAAATAGATCTCAGAACAACTCCAGCTCAGCTTCACACTGACAAAGTGCAATTCCTGCCTGGCTCAGCCATCTGTGGGTCCCTGGTATCCAAATCCTGCAGGACAGGGTGTGACATTGCACTGCAGAGCTCCACTATTCCCCTCTCAGAGGTGAAGTGTGTGGGCACCGACTGGCAAAGGGCTGTCTTCAGTATTCCCAGATCCTCTGGTATCACACCCAACCTTCAGCTCCAAAGAGCAGCTGGACACATCCAGAATCTTCTGTTTTGAGATACAGTTGCTGTGCTCAGGCTTGGCTGGGTGACAGGCATCAGCCTCTTCCTCAGATAACTCCTTCCCATGAGCAATGTTTAAATTAAAAGTGAGAGGTGGGGAGTTCTGAGCTGGATTTTAATTTATGGATTAGCCCCAATGGATGCTGTAAAGCTGTTCTTGGTTCTCATTTGTATACAAAGCAAGAAAATTAGGCCTGTGCTATGAAAATGGAAGAAAAGACAAATATGTAGCTCATCAGGGGAATATGATTCCCAGCTATCAAGGTTACACCGAGGCAGCAATTGCAATGTTCAGTTTTTCCCTCTCCTCAGACCACTTAGATTAAATTTGATCTCTCAGGTTACCAATAGCATCACATCTTCAGATGAACCAGTGTCCTGCACATCAATATCCTCCTAGCAGCTCTTGGAAGCACTGCTGATTACCCTCAGGTGACAATTGCTTAGAGGTATCTCTGGGCACAAAACATTGTTTTTACCAAGCATGTGAGCCCTTACAGAACAGTTCTGTCAATATTTTCATATTGCAGCAGTTCTGGATCCTAGGAATGGAGGTTGTGCCTCTCAGTTACACTAAAAGGAGCAATCTCTTTTGGGTTTTGGAAGGGATTGTAGGTTTTATCTCCATAGGCTGAGTCTCTGGTACCCTCTATGCCATGACAAATTATAAATGAAAACCATTTGACTTTCCTCCAGCTCACAATCTCTGGTATCCATGGGTTTCCAGAGATGTGCAAATGTTGCATAATCAACACTCAGAGCCTGATAAAGGCATGGATCAGCATAAATCAGGACTCAGAAGCCAACCCCTAATGGACTTGCTGAGGAGCTGTGTAATGTACAGAGCACTCTGTGCACAAATACCTCCTGATGTAATGCAAGGGAATGAGAATTCATTAAAAAATCTGTTTCTGCATCTCTGGCTGTACCTTTCAAGTACCAGCCTAACTGTCCAATGACTGACACAATTCTGGCCAGACCTTTGTCTCCCTCCAGCTTCTCCCTAAGCAAATTTGTGGATATTTTTATTGTAATTATCTTTTTGTTTGCTTTCACTGTTTAACCAGTATCAAACCACTGCCCATATAAATTTCTGGGATGATCAGCTCAGGCCTCACATGGACTGTCTTGTCTCATCCTTTCCTTTCAGCTGGATCATTAACAGTGCAATTAAACAGACCCACCAGACCCAGTGGTGTCAGCCTGAACATTTTCCTCAGTGATGACTGGCCTCTGAAACTGCTCTGCCAGGACTCAGAGAAGGAAGTCCTGTTCCATGCAGCTGGGAATCTCTACAGGACAAATTCTAATGCTTCTTCTTTTAGTGTCCCTGCACTGGGCTCCCAGGATGAGCGCTGTGAAAGGAGAAAAAGATTATTGCTCTGAAGATGCTCCTGGGCAGCACTTGCAGTGGCATGCAGAGATCCTGCTGCCACATGGAGGATGTACTTGCAAATCATATCCTCAGATAAGACCATGGATTCAGATTCAGACTCCTGGGGCAGCCCCCTCCAGGACAAGGAGCCATTTCAGCAGATGTGTGCTCTGGAGGGGAGTGCAGAACCTTGCAGACACTTGGGTGGTAAATCCAGCTGCTGAAACGAGGCCAGGGCTGCATGCATCTTGTATGTCCCACCTACTCACCTGTCTGCTCTGCTCTCTGTCTCTGCAAAGAGCTTGAAGCTGGGAAGAAGGGAGAACTGGCCATGCTGGGTTTCCTCCTCTCTGACACCTGACCAACACCCACCCCACAGCTGTGCCAGCTCACAGGTCTGATAGTTTTGCTGTTTGAGCTCCTGTCACTGGATTTCCCTGTAGAACCCTCTTTCCAGAGGAGCAGAGGTAATCCTCAGTGCTCCCAGAGAGGCTGTTGATGTGCAGGGGATGAAGGATGGAGCAGTCAGTCAGGCTTACCCAGGGAAAGCACCACCTTTAATCACATTGCATTACAGCTGGAGGGCTGGAGAAGCTGAAAGCTCCTGCATGATGTGGGAATTAAAGGGCCAGGCAGGGTCTGTGCACTGCTGTGATGCACCCAGCAAACCTCAGAGCAGTGAAAGTGAAGGGAGGTTAAATTACACAGCATGCAGTAAAAATGCTGTTATTTAGACTCTGGCATTTTTGAAATTGCACTCACTAAAGATCCAAGGTGAACCAGTCTCCCCATTTTACAGCATGTGATAAGAGTGGGATTATCCAGGAGATCATTTTAGAGAGCTGCAGTTTTGGACTCAGTACCTGTCTGATCTCTGAAGTTGTTCTTCGCAAAGGGAAGCACTCCCTACACAGCTGTTTGTCTGGAACACTGGAAAGGCGTCATCACACCTGCACCTTCTGCCTTTCCTGGCCTTGGCCCATTTTCCTGGCACTGGGATGCTTGTGTCTTCAGAGCAAAGCTGGGTCTAAGACCCCCCTGGCTGGTGCAGACACTCCAAATTCCAAAGCAGTCTGGAGTAGGAGCCTGTGGTGGGTCCCAGGAGGGCTGTGGGGAAGGTGGGGAGGTGGATGATGCTTTGAAGCTCAGGAGTTTGGGGTCCAGAAAGACCTCAAACATTGCCACAATTGTGGCAGAGGGAGGAGAAGAAGAAAAGGACCTTGGAGAAGCTGCCCAGCCCTGCTTCACTGCCAGAGCTTGTGGAGATGGAGAGGG
This sequence comes from Urocynchramus pylzowi, assembly GCA_013397555.1. NCBI lineage: Eukaryota > Metazoa > Chordata > Aves > Passeriformes > Fringillidae > Urocynchramus > Urocynchramus pylzowi. The sequence goes on along the minus strand of VZRH01002834.1, from coordinate 289,771 downwards.
AGAAGGTGGAAGACCAAAGACCCAGAGGGTCCCTGGGAAGGATCTCTGTGGACTGAAAGATGATGAATGGCCTCTGCTGTGGGGAGAGCCACCAGCACCCACAGGACACCTTTTCTCTCAGGCCTTTTGCTTCTCTGTAGTGACAGTTTTGAGTGGTCTGGCTTGCCCAGGAGGAGTTGTCATTCTCACCAGGTTTCCAGACTTTCTTTGGGTGTTCCAATACCTGTCTATGCCTTGTAAGGTGGGTGTGTGCCAGGTTAACCCCACAGCACTGGGGCTCCTGGGCTTCCTACCTGTCTGTGTGCAAATGGGATCTGATTGCAGGCTGGGGAAGGGAATTCCTGCCTGCTGGCCAGCCCAGTGCTGCCACACACGGCCAGAGGTTTGCCTGAGTGAGGGTGAGGATGTGAGACACATGGAAAGCAAGGTGGGCTGCAGTGCAGATGTGGTGAACTGAAAAAGAGACTGTAGCTACCTCAGTGTTGAAATCTTTTCTGTGGGGTAGGGGAGGTTGTTTTACTTATCTTCATTTTCCTATTTATGTCAAAAGCCCCCTTTTTCCCTCCCTTTCCTTTTTCCTGTTGCAATTCATTTATTCTAAAACCTCGAGAAGAAATCCTCAAGGAAGAGGAGATGATTTTTTTCCATTGCTGAATCCCTTGACATACCCTGCCAGGTCCTGTGCTCTTTGCTGGTAATGTTACATCTGAGACCACAAATCCCCTCAAGGTTCAAAGTCACTTTGTCCCAGCATCATGCAGCATCCCCAGAACACAAAGGGCTGTAATGGAAAGAGAAGCAATTTGTGTGTCTGTGTTCTCAGACTTCATACATTCAGAGGTTTATAATGTCCAAAGGGTAGATCAAGATAATTAAATACCAATAAACAGAGATAGATGAGCCCTGTGCAGGTCAATTTGCTACACAATACAGCACAAACTACCAGCAGCTTTTGTAAATGCATTGAAAATAGAAAGAATTCATTTTTGTTCCTTGTGCCACTTAAACTCACACCTCTCTTAAATAGGTGTTAGATTAAATCTTCATCCAGCCTAATTTTCCTGTGGGGACCTTAAAAAAATCCCTGTAAATTAACTTCATGCAGGACAGCCCAGGTTGTACCAAGTTCAAAGTTTCGCTACAGCATGAAAAATGGACTAATCAAGATTTTTGAGTACTGTCTTCTTGCTCCTGTTGATTTTTTTTTCACTCATCTTGGCAAACCAAAGCTTTGCTATCAGAAACCTATGTACCACATCTGTGATGGTCAGTAGCAGCTCAGGGTTTGTATCCAAGGTTTGAAATCAGACCTCTGGTTTTCCCTTGCAATATTACATGGTGATGAGCAGAGCTGATTGTATTGACTGTACAGGAAATAGTGAAATAAAGTCCTAGGTTGCACTACAACTGGGATGCCTGAAGAAAAAAAAAAAACAACCCAAAAACAAAAACAAACAAAAAACCCAAACCAAACAAACAAAAACAAAACCAAAAAACCCAACAGAACAAACAAACAAAAAAACCCCAACAAAACCCAACATGTTTTTTTTTGCTTTATTTATTTACATACAATTGTAGACTCATTACAGTTGGAAAAGACCTTCAAGATCTTCAAGCCCAACCTTTGACCAATCAATGCCCTGTCAGCCAAACCATGGAGTGCCACCTTCAGACATTCCTTGAGCATCTCCAGGCATGGTGACTTCACCCCTCCATGGGCAGCCCCTTCCAATGCTTGACAACCCTTTCCTTGAAGAAGTTGTTGCTGATGTCCAACCTGAACCTCTCCTGGTACAACTTGTGGCCATTTCTTCTTGTCCTGTCCCCTGTTCCCTGGGAGCAGAGCCTGATCCCCACCTGGCTGCTCCACTCTCCTGTCAGGAGTTGTGCAGAGCCAGAAGGTTCCCCCTGAGCCTCCTTTTCTCCAGGCTGAGCCCCTTCAGCTCCCTCAGCTGCTCCTCACCACACTTTTCTCCAGGCTCTTCCCCAGCTCCCTTCCCTTCTCTGCACACACTCCAGCCCTTCAAGGTCTTTCTTGTCATGAGGGGCTCAAAACTCATCACAGGATTTGAGGTGCAGCCTCCCCAGTGCCCAGCACAGAGGGACAATCACTTCCCTGGTCCTGCTGCCACATTTCTTTTGATACAGGCCAGGATGCCATTGGCCTTCTCGACCACCTGGGCACTCTGCTGACTCCTGCTTGTCCCCATTTCTACTCAGAAAGCAGAACACACAGTCCACACTCTTTCTTCCTAGTCTTTTACTGTAGTAGCACTGCCTGTGCTCACGGCAGCAGCCTGAGCCCCCGAGAACCCCTTTGGTCTGTGGAAATGAGTCACTCCTGGAGGCTGTGTGCACACATTCTGATGGTGCTGCATTAGCACAAGGCCTTTGTGATGGCCCATTGCTCCCACAGCAGAGCTGCCAGGGGCTCAGTGCTCTTACAGCCCTTCTCTGAGAGCTTCAGTCCAGGGCACACTCACACAAAGAGGCTCATGGGGCATCCCAGAGAGCAGTGGATGCAAAAAAACCTGAACAAGGATGTGCATTAAGAACTAGGGGAAGACATACTTTTAAAAACAAAACATGTTGTATATTAATAATTTCATTAATATCAGTGTTGACATCATCAGAATCTTGCTGAAATCATGATCAGACATTGTAGATGTCAAAGGGAGAACCATGAATTCGGAAAATTAATCTCCTTCTCTCATGAGGTAAGCTCTGATGGGATGGGATGGGATTTGGAATTACAACCCTGATGACTAAAATCATTGCTACTGATCTCCAGCAAACATGTCCTGTCTTGAAATAAAGAAAATCTAATTAGCCTGGGCATGTTCTTGACTGTGAGGCTGCTGAGGCCCTGGCCCATGCTGCCCACAGAAGCTGTGCCTGCCCCATCCCTGGCAGTGTTCCTGGCCATGTTGGATTGGGCTTGGAGCAACCTGGCCTAGTGGAAGGTGTCCCCCTTGGCAGAGGGTGGAACTAGATGGCCTTTGGTCTCTTAGGTTCCTTTCATCCCAAACCATTCTATGATTCTTAGGCAGCAGCAGGACAGAGTGAGGATAAGGGTGGCAATTCCCTAAGAAGATAACAAAAATGGAAATCCTCAAGGCTACTTTTGAGGCTTTTCATCTTGCATTGTGGTTTTACCCTGAATTTCCTCCCCCCTTGTCTGGAAAAAGTGGACACATGTTTAGTTTTCAAGCCCAAGCATACGCTTGCTGTAGCTGGAGAGGGTCTGAAGCCTGCCTAGGGATGCTGACACACAGATCACAGCTGGAGATCCACTGCTGCAACAGGCAGAGAGCCTGGGGGGAATGAAATCTTCTGGCTGGGGCAATTAGGCTCCACTTTGTAGCTTGACCTGTCACATGGCAAGAGAGAGGCCCTTCTACAAGGTAGGGAATTTATTTCCCTGACCTGTCAGTGCCAGAACTCCGTGCAATGCAGGAATGATCCCATACCCATACCCTGAGTCCATTTCCTCATCTGTAAAAGGACTGCAAGGAAACTTGTTCCTAGCTCACCTCAGAAGTGGCACAGATTATGTGAAAGCACAGACCCTGCTCTGAGCTTTCACCTTTGCTGTGTCTCGTGCTGCTGCTGCTGTCACTGCCAGCAAAAATCACATTTCTCATTGCCCCGGTGCACACACATGGCTTTTGTGAGGCAGTAAGCAAGCAAATATAATGGAAAAAAAAAAAAAAAAAAAAAAAAAGGTACACAGACACCTGCTGTGAGTTTATTTTGACAAGTGCCAATAAGCTGCGATCGTGTCTCCAGCGCGGCTGCAAACAGAGAGGAGCCAGCCGGGTAAACAAACCCGGAGGCCGAGCGCGGCTTCTCTCGCCGGGCTGGGGGCTGGCGGAGGGGGAGGACGGGGCCGGTTGGAGGCTTCCCGGACCGCGGAGAGCTCTCTGTCCCCTCGGCCGAGCCGGCGGTGCGGGAGGAGCCGGCGGCTCTCCCGGCGGGCGCGGTGCCTGCCCGGCTGCGGCGCCTGCGGGATGCTCTGGAGCGCAGGGATGCGGAGGAGGGGGCTGCGGGAGGGGAGAGGGA